>VWYP01010427.1:0-11830 GCA_013400435.1 Pycnonotus jocosus
AAAAAAATGAGATTGTCTTTGCTCTTTGCCCACGTGCCAAAATGAGCGGTGTGAGCTGAAATGTGCCAGGTTAGAGAAGAATGTTGTGATTAACACCATCAGGCCTCATCAGGGCAGCGCCGTGACATTTTAAAGCCATTTTCCTCATCACAAAACTCCATCACCGCCTGCGAGAAACGCAACCCCGGGGCGCCGATCGCCATCAGGCCCTCATCAAACACAAATAAACGAATTAATCAGAGCCTGCCCGGCCCCGAATCGCGGCAGTGCCACGCTCTGGGTACTCTCAGATAGAATTTAGGGATGTTGGGTGTTTGAGTGCAAACCAGAAATCACAGAAATCAATCACAGAAATCAGAGAAATCACTCACAGAAATGACAGAAATCAATCACAGAAATCACTCACAGAAATGACAGAAATGACAGAAATGACAGCCAGCCCCCTCTGCTGTGAAGTTTTGTGTCATAAGTCAGGAAAATGCACAGATTTGGGGATTTCTGGACATCCAGAACTGGCTCCAGCACGGGTTGGACATTAAACCTGAGCCCTGTCCCAGCCAGAGGAGAGAAGAATAAATTGGATGGATTTATTCCATGGATTTCACCCTCCCAGCCCAGCCCTCAGCTCCCATCACCCTCCATCAGGCAGGGTTTAGCAAACAGGAGCGGATAAAAAGTGCTCAACCACCACCCAGGCTGGGCTCGCCGGGTTTTTAATTTGGTTAATAAAGAAATAAATTCCGTTGGGATGAAACTCTGGGATGGATCTCCGGGCACAGCTCCCTGCAAAGGCCTCACACACCCAGCCCAAAGTTCCCTGCTTCTCCTCTGCTGGTATTAAAGGGGCTCTGAAAGCTCTGGGGGTCAAAATAAAGCCCTTTTTTAATGGTTTTAGCGAGTCTTAACTACACAAACACGGGATGTGCATCCCGCGGGGAGAGGCAGCCGTGCAATAACAGCCCCAAATCTGCTGGAATGTGCTGTTAATTAGCCCGAGCAGGGCCCCAAAAGGCACATTCTGCCTCTTTTTTTTTTGAGGGCTAATTAAGAATAATATCGAGGGGGAAAGAAAAAAAACATCCCCACGAAATCCTCGTGTCTGGATTAAACAGGGGCTCTGCTGCAGGGTCCTGACAGGGCTGAGAGGATTTTCCTTTCTGGCCACCTCCTCCTTGAGCTGGTCTTGAACCAGTGCCCGCTGGGTGGTGAATATTTAATAAGCTTTCCTCATGGTGCTGTAAAATCTGCCCATAAAAAGAAGAAAAAAGGGAAAAAAAGGATGCTCAGAGGTTGGATTTTCCAAGAGGAAACTCAGAGGTTCATTCCAGGAGAACTCGGAACCAGCTTGGAAAAAAACCCCAAACAAAACCCCAAAAAGCCCAACCGAGCCACAGCTCATTGTCAGGTACACCCAACATTCCCAGAGCTGGAATTCAAACCCCAAAGTTTGCAATGCTTTGGAGAGGTGAGGAGCAGCATTTGGGGTTTGTAGGGAGTCAGAGCAGATTAAACTCCTGGGATTAAACAAATTAAACCCCACAACCACGGCGGGCAGCGATGGTTTTAGTGGGAAAATCCCACTTGGAATTCCAGGTAGGGGCTGTGGGGGAATTTATCCACCAGCACAACACGAGGAACAGACCAAAAGAAGGAAGAGCAGCAGAATCATCCCAAATCCAGGGATTTCCACAAATCCTGGACATCCCCCAGGCCAGTGCAGAGCTCTCGACCCCTCCAAGCAGAGATTAAAGATTCCCTGTCTGGAATTGCACAACCAGGACCCAACAAAACCTTTCCAAAGGCAGCAGTGCCTGGCTCTGGGCTCGGGAATTAAAGGTTGTGGAGGCTCCAGGGAGAAGTTTGTGCTCCCTCAGTAAAGCACAGCAACGCCCTGACGAGCACCGGAGGGGAAAGGGATAAAAAGAGCAGCAGGGAAGGAGCAAAATAAGGAGCAAAAAAAACCCCGTTCAGCAATGTTTAATGAGGCCCTGCTGGTCCCTGGCTGAGAGCAAGGCACAGAAACTCGCCGTAATTACGACGGAAACCCCGCGATGCAAACGGGATCAGAGCCGGGCTTTGAGGCAGAGATGGGCAGCTCCTTCCGTGGGGGACTGGTGGCAAAGAGGGGCTGAGGAACAAACCTCCTCTTCCTCGCTTTTATCCCGTTTCTGTTGGAAACTCTGCGTTTTAAATCGAGTTTGTTTGGGATGGGTACGGTGCCGCTCTCGTCTGCTCTTTCTGTGGCTCAAGAAAGGGAATTTTGACCCGAGCACAGCTCTCTGATGGGCAGGGAGTGAGAAAAGGGCTTTTTGGAGGGAAAAAAACATAAAAAGGAGGCCAAAGAGGAGCCTGATGGTGATTCCTGGCTGGGGGTTCCCACTGAGCAGGAATTTTGTGTTCCAAAATTGGGTGTTCCTCTGAGCCAGCAGAGGAGCTGGGGGTGTCAAACAGGAGCAGGAATCAGAAGTGTCCCCCTGTCCCCTGAGCCTGCCAGGCCATTCCTGCCCCGAAAACACCAAATTGTTGGAGCTGCAGCCCCTGGGGCAGGGTTTGCTCTGCTCTCTGCTCTCCCCTCCCCTGGGAGCTGCTGCAGGGCCGGGATTGTGGTTAATAAAACACAATAAAACACAATAAAACACAATAAAATACAAACAGAGCTGGGGGAATTAGGGAGGAATCAATTCCAGCATAAATTCACCTTGTCCCTGCTGCAGGACACGATCCCAACCCCTGGAGCTGCCTGAAACTCCTGTCATTGTCCCTTTTCCTGTCCCCTGGACAGCAGTCACGCTGTCTGCACTTTTTATCTCCTCTTAAAAGCCAAAATAAAAATTTTATCTCTTCCTTTGCAGCGACATAAACAGGCAAAGCAAACCATGTCTGCCCTGGGGAGGATTGGGATGGCCTGGCCCTGTTTGTTTCCTAAAATTCCCCTTTTATGGCCCCTGAGTTGTCCCTGTGAAATATCAGCTGTGCTGGTGGCCATAAACCCTGTTCCTGCTGGGGCTGGGCTGGGATGGGACTCAGGAACATCCATCAGTGCTAAAAAAGCACAAAAATGAGGTTTTGGCTGCCTCCTGACAATGAGCAGCGACAGTTTCAGTGGAAAAATCCCACCTGGAATTCCAGGGTGGAGGTGGCAATTCCCGGTGGGGTTGTGGGGGGATTTATCCACCAGCACAGCACAAGGAGGAGGCCAAAAGAGGGAAGAGCAGAATTATCCCTAATCCCAGGGATTCCCACAGATCCAGGACATCCCTCAGGCCAGGGCAGAGCTCCTGGCCCCCTCCAACCAGAGATTTTAAATGAAACAACCCTGGAAGAACGTGGCTGTGGGGCTGCTGGCAGCTCCAGGTGGGGCTGGGATGGCCCCAAATCCTCCAGGGCTGGGCACCAGGAGGATCCCGGCAGGGAAAATGAGCAGTGAAGTTTAGCCTGGCACCCAAAGTTGCTAAAACGATAATTACAGGAAACAAAAATCCCACTGCCTCTGAAAGGAACAGATGATTCAGCCACATTTAGCCGGTTTGGGGGAAAATACCGGCTGGGTCCCCTTCCCTGCTCACAGCGGCGGGGGTGGCACCTCCAGTTTGCCCAGTAAGCAGCTCCCAGTTACTCCAGCCCAGCCCCTCCTTCAGCATCAGCCTCTGCACCCCACAGAACCCCAAACCTGCCTCGGAACCCCAAACCTGCCTCGGAACCCCAAACCTGCCTCTTCTCCTTCATCGTCATCCTCTTTACCCCAGGGAGCCCCAAACCTGCCTTGGAACCCCAAATCTTCCTCCCCTCCTTCAGCATCATCCTCTGCACCCCACAGAGCCCCGAAC
The DNA here is from genome assembly GCA_013400435.1 of Pycnonotus jocosus. Lineage (NCBI taxonomy): Eukaryota > Metazoa > Chordata > Aves > Passeriformes > Pycnonotidae > Pycnonotus > Pycnonotus jocosus. Next base: position 3,828 of record VWYP01010427.1, read on the forward strand.
CTTCCTCCCTCCTTCAGAATCATCCTCTCCACCCCACAGAACCCCAAATCTTCCTCTCCTCCTTCATCATCCTCCCCTGCACCCCAGGGAGCCCCAAACCTGCCTTGGAACCCCAAACCTGCCTCCTCTCCTTCATTATCATCCTCTCCACCCTACAGAGCCCCAAACCTGCCTTGGAACCCCAGACCTGCCTCCTCTCCTTCATCATCATCCTCTCCACCCTACAGAGTCCCAAATCTTCCTCCCTCCTTCATCATCACCCTCTCCATCCCAGGGAACCCCAAACCTGCCTCGGAACCCCAAATCTGCCTTGGAACCCCAAATCTGCCTCAGAACCCCAAACCTGCCTCAGAACCCCAAACCCGTCCCAGGTGAGCACAAGAGCTCCCATCGAGAGCCGCGATGGAATAACAACAATAAACACGACAACAATTAACGGCATAATGACCCCGAGCCAGCCAGGCCACAGAATAACAATTAACAGGGCTAACAATTAGCAGGATAATGACCCCGAGCCCCCGGGCCGCCCCAGCAAAGGCGGTAAATCGCATTTTGGGAAAACCGAAGGGCTCCCCGCAGGGTTTTGACTGATGGCTCCGTAATTCGCTGTCACCTCCACGTTTCCCACCTCACTCCGCTCACCGATTGCCAAATTACAGCGGAATTGTGTTGTTTGCACTTTTAATCTTGTAAAAAAAACCTCTCCGGCAGCCGCGCTCGTTCCATGGGGGAGGATTCCTAATTTATGTAAAGTATTACGGAAAATGATCTATATGACAGTTTGGTGTAAAATGCTAAACGCGAGTCATTACTCACTGAGGATAATTTGAGAGTATTGTGTCAGGGGAGACATTAGATTGCAGAGGATAAAAAGTTGGAATAGGTATTCACATATTTATCCGCATTTGCATAATCAACTGCAGGAGGTGGTGGCTGCTCTCCTGGGCCCAACTAACACACAACGAACTCAGCGGCAGCTGGGAAACTTTCCATTATTTCCCAAAGTATCCACACAATTCCTGGGGGTTTTTTTTAGTTGTTGTTGTTGTCTTTCAAAGACAACTGCAGATCCTATCCCAGAAACGATATCCTATCCCCAGTGTCTTGTGCAGTTCCTATCCCAGAAAAAATATCCCAGAAAAAAATCACGGAAAAAAAAAGTCATATCCCAATTGTCTTCTGCAGTCCCTATCCCAGAAAAAATATCCTATCCCAGAAAAACAATCCTACCCCAGAAAAAAATATCCTATTCCAACTGTCTTGTGCAGTCCCTATCCCTATCCCAGGGAAAAAAAAAAAGTCTTAACTCAACTGTCTTCTGCAGTTCCTATCCCAGAAAAAATATCCTATCCCAGAAAAACGATCCTACCCCAGAAAAAATATCCTATTCCAACTCTCTTGTGCAGTCCCTATCCCAGAAAAAAAAAAAAATCTTATCTCAACTATATTCTGCAGTTCCTATCCCAGAAAAAAATATTGTATTCCCACAGTCTTGTGCAGCTCCTATCCCAGGAAAAAAAAAAAAAAATCCAAGAAAAAAATCCTATTCCAACTTTGTGAAGTTCCCATCCCAGAAAAAATATCCTCTGCTTTTCCCACGCCTTCTCAGGTTTATTTTTAATTAAAAAAAGGGAAAAGCAGCGCTGCTTTGGCTCTCCCGGAGCCCCCGGCAGCCCCTGAGGGAAGCAGAGGCAGCTCCAGTTTTGTTTCCCTGGCACAGCCGCTGTCCCCGGGCAGGGGCGAACCCTCAGGGATGGAAATTCCAGGCTCCAGATGGGAGATTAAAGCCTGTCCTGGCTCCGGGACGCGGCAGCAGCTGCTGGGGATTGGGGGATTCCAAATGGATCCATCCCAGCGTGGAATCCCCAAATCCCCACCAGGAGCAGCTCTGGGATTTGGTGACAGAGCAAGGCCAGAGCTGAGTTAATTCCTGCACCCTCCGTGCTGGGAGAGGATGGATTTGGAGCAGGGTTTGCACCTCCAGCCCTCCTCCTGCTCCATCCCCGGGCACACAAAGCTCTGCTGGAGCTCCTCGAACTGCCCTGGGTCCTGGAAGGACAGCACAGAGGAGAGGTGTCACCCTGCTTTTCCATGTCTTAAACTTGAATTCTGATATTAAAGCTAAAGCCTTCTGATGTTTTTTTAGAACTCAGAGAGAGTTCTCACACTTTTTCATGTAAATAAGAAAATGTTTGCATTCTTTTGCTCTGAGAGAAGCATTTGAGTGATTGGGATGGTCACCAATCACTGGGATGAGGTGACGAACATTTGGTCAATAATTGGCCACCTTTGTACAGTGGATATAAATGGAGTCAGAAATTTGAATAAAGAGAATTCTTGCATGCTGACCCCGGAGCTGTCCTGCCTCATCCTTTCCAAACTCCAGCCACGAATACTGCACCAAATAATGCAACAGAGAGGCTCCGATGGTGGATGGAAGAGTCGTCATAAATTAAAAATTGAAAAGAATTCATAAAGTCGTCATAAATTAAAAATTGAAAAGAATTCAGCAGCTCCAGCAAGATTCGTAGCCCGTCTGTTCCTGTAAATTCCCTTTTGTTCCTTTATCCCATGGGAGCAGGTGCTGGGGGCTGGGGCTGATCCCCATCTCCTGTCTGGGGATCCACAATTAACACCCGGCTTTAATCACACCCTCTGCACTCCTGGGGATGATCCCAGGGCCAGGGGTGAGGAAGGAAAATCTGCCTTTGCTGAGGTTAATTATTATTTATTACAAATCATTTCCATCAATCCGCAATGATTTGGGGGTCCCTGAAGTTCCTGTGACATCTCCAAGAAATCCTGTGCTGGATTCCCTGGAAACACCCAGAGCTGCACACCCTGAGGCAGCACCTCCAGGGCAGCGTCCACACCACTCCTACTCGTTAATAATAATAATAATTAATAAAATAAATATTGATCATTGATAATGATCGTAGATAATTAATGAGAATTAATAATACTACTAATAATTAATAATTCTGCTTCTCCAGCAGCATCCAGGCAGGAAAGGGCAGCCCTGGAAGGAACTCTCTGTGTCCACCCTCGGTGTCACCTCCACCACAGAAATCATCAGCTCTGTAATTTTATTTATTTTTTTAATTTTTTTTAACATTTTACTATTAAACCCTGAAATACATTCGGAGCACCAAACGACACCTCCACCAAATGTGCTTTTCCAGCCCCCTAGCCAAGTTTAAAAATAAACTTTGCATCTGTTAGCCTTCTATTTCCGCATAAAAGGGAGCAGAACAAATCCTCACAATTTTCAAGATAAAAAAAAAAACAAAACTCCGCTGAAGAGAATGCGGCTGCACCGCTGCCGGATCGTTCACAGCAGCCAAAGCCTCGCTGCTGTAAAACCCTTTTATGAGGTTTTAGTGCTTGGAAATGAAATTGTAAACGGGGAAGCGCAGATTGCTTTGATTTAGGAAAATTGTTGCCATTAAAGAGTTTACAAAGAAGCCGGTGCTGTCCCCGAGGTGTCGCCGGGGGGGAAGAGCTCCCAATTCCTCGTAAAAAAATCGTGGAGATTTCAGGGCTGCTGCTCAGTGAGGCAGGAAAAATCAGGGATTTTGGTGACCCGGGAGAGAGAGGCAGAGAGGTTCCAGTCCTGCTCCAATTAAAGAAAATAATAATAATAATAATGGCTTTATTTGGGTCACTGCACTCTGCAGTCACTGAACCAGGCTCCCCAAATCGCTGCATACGTGGAATTATCGCTCTCAATTTGCTCTCTTCCCTGGCCTGGGACAAAGAGAAAATCTGGGAAATTCAAGAGGCTCCTGGAGCAGGCTCTGATCTCACCACCACCGCAAATGCCAAGGTTTAAATGAGCTGGAAATCGCTGCTTGGAACTGGAAATGGCTGAGAAAGCCCTGAGCCAGGTAAGATAAATTCCTTTGGGATCCATCCAGGGATCTGAAGGCGTCACATGAACTCTGCTCTGCTCTCGAAGTTGTTTCCAGGCCGTTTCTCACGGGCTGCTGACCCGAGAATTCGCTTTTCAGCGGGGACAAAAGGGGAGGGAAAAGCTCCAGTGCAGGCACAGAGAGAGGGCAAACATCAGGGCAGGCAGGGAGAGAAAGGCAAACCTGCAAGGTGTTCTCCAGAAAGGCTCCAGAAAAATAAAAATAATTTAAAAAAAAAACAAAAAGAGGAGTTTGTCTCTGTAAGAATGCACAAACCCAGCAGGTGAGCAGGAAAACAAAGATCCTGATCCCACTGAATGTCCTCGCAATGAGACATCCCAAAGAAATCCAGGGATTTCAGCAGTTTGGGGAAGGCCCTGCTCTCTGCACAGCCCCAGAACACGATTCCAGCCTTGCCTGGCCCCCGGTTTGGGGCTGAGCCTTCTGCAGAATTCCTGCCTGGGCTGGTCCCCTCCACGCTCAGGGAATTCCAGCCCCATTTCCGAGGGAAAGGAATCACCTTGGATGGAGATTGTGGAACCAGTTTAGGGTCTGGAGCCACCCCACAGCACTTTACAGACATTGGATCTGCACAGCTGACAGCAAACCGACATTCCAGGGTTCCCAGAAAACCTTGGATCCCAATTAAATGTCCTGGATGAGGTCCAGAGTGTCCCCAAAGTGCTCAGGAGCTGCTGCTGCTGCCCAAATGGGATTGGGAGTTCTCCCCCTCTGCCATCCCACAGGGCCCCAGCTCCTGCCCTTCCCCTTTCCTCACTTTGCTAACTCCATTTTTTTCCCCCCATTCTTGGCTTTTCCTTTCCTCTTTTCAAATGGCATTTGCAGATAATTCCTAAAATTAATCTGTGCAAAAAAAGGACAAAAATTTCCTAAAATTCCTAAAATTAATCCATGCAAAACCCACTTTAAAGTGTGGATTTGGCCTATGGATGCAGGAGGAACATTGAAATTTTGGGCTGAAATGAAGCCCAATGTTTTCCCATTTTTTCTCCCTGAACTCTGGATTTTCTCCCTTAATTGATCCTTTATTATTAAAATTACTTTTGTCCTTCAGAAATGTAAAATCCAGCACTTTATTTCCGAGGGTCCGGACCAGGAGGAAATTTCAGTGCTTCGGGAAGGTTGTTATTTTTTTTAATATCCCCATCCATTAACAGAGCTCTGGGACATAAATATTGATCGACTTTTGACACGTTATTGATGAAACTGCTGTTTCGTGCAATTTATTCCCGCAGACATCGTTCAGCTTTAAATTAAGCTCGGCGACGATTTCAATTATTCAAAGCGGAATTATCAGTTAAATTACAAGGAACGGGGGCGATTTTAAATCGTTGTGAATAAATAACAACTTGGGAGGTCAACAAGTGTTTTTAATTGCTTTTAATTTGGATGTGCCAAATGTCCTCTCACAGTAATGAGAAGAGAATGGATCCAGATCCAGAGGTGAATTTTCAGAGCAGATGTTACCAGGGCAGGTTCTCACTGCTCTGATGCTGCCCAGACCCAATTTCATCTTGAATTAAGTAATTGGCTCCTGGAACAGATAAAAGAGGCCTGGACAAGCACTCGATTTTCCCTTTTTTTTTTAATCTCCTTTAAGGACAATAATTAGTTCTGCACTCAGAGCTGTGCTCATCCCCATCGCTGCTTTGAATGGGAACATGGAGAGAGAAAGAAAAAAAATAATAACAAAACCCAGAGTTCATGGAACATGGAGAGAGAGAGAAAAAAAATAACAACAAAACCCAGAGTTCATGGCCAGAGCAGCTGCAGGGATTGGGATTTTTCAGGGCTGAGCTCTGAAGGGTTTTGTTCCCTCTGATCATCAATAATTCCTCTGCTCTGGCCCAGCAGCTTTAACCTAAAACTCGCCTGGACCCAGGGCTGGGGATCCCGTGGGCCTCAGCAAAGGGAGATTTTCCAGCCCAAAAATCAGCACAAAAATCAACCCTGGCACAGCTTCTGCTGGTAACTCAAACCCTCAGCCTGCCACTGACAAATGCCCTGTGAAAACATCGCCATAAATCCCCAAATTCCCCAATTTTCTGAGGGTTTCACTGCCAGAGCTCCCCAGGAAGCTGCCTGGACAAATGCCCTGTGAAAACATCGCCATAAATCCCCAAATTCCCCAATTTTCTGAGGGTTTCACTGCCAGAGCTCCCCAGGAAGCTGCCTGGACAAATGCCCTGTGAAAACATCGCCATAAATCCCCAAATTCCCCAATTTTCTGAGGGTTTCAGCTCCCCAGGATTCCCCAGGACTCCTCCCAGGTTAAACAAAGAGCAAAGCCCAGCGTTTGGCAGAGCTTGCAGAAACGCAGCCACCAGCAGCCATAAAACATTTTAAGTGAGCACTAATTTAAACACAACCTTGGGCACTCACAGCTCACTGAAACAGGGCTGGAAAGGTGGATTTATCCCAGGTGCAGATTCACCTGGTTCAGGTTCAGCCCTGGTTCAGGTTTAGCCCTGGTTCAGGTTTAGCCCTGGTTCAGGTTTATCCCAGGTTCAGATTTATCTCAGGTTTATTCCAGGTGCAGATTCACCTGGTTTAGATTTATCCCAGGATCAGGTTTGTCCCTGGTTCAGGTTTACCTCTGGTTCAGAGTCACCTGGTTCAGGTTTATTCCAGGTGCAGATTCACCTGGTTCAAATTTATCTCAGGTTCAGGTTTATCCCAGTTTCAGGTTTATCCCTGGTTCAGGTTTATCCCTGGTTCAGATTCACCTGGTTCAGGTTTATCCCAGGTTCAGGTTTATCACAGGTTCAGGTTTGTCCCAGGTTCAGATTTATCCCTGGTTCAGATTCACCTGGTTCAGATTTATCCCAGGTGTAGATTCACCTGGTTTAAATTTATCCCAGATGCAGATTTATCCCTGGTTCAGGTTTATCCCAGGTGCACATTCACCTGGTTTAGATTTATCTCAAGTTCAGGTTTATCCCAGGTTCAGATTTACCCCTGGTTCAGATTTATCCCAAGNCTTCAGATTTACCCCAGGTTCAGATTTATCCCAGGTGCAGATTCACCTGGCTCAGATTTATCCCAGGTTCAGATTTACCCCTGGTTCAGATTTATCCCAAGTTCAGATTTACCTCTGGTTCAGATTTATCTCAGGTTCAGGTTTATCCCAGGTTCAGATTTTCCCCTGGTTCAGGTTTATCTCTGGTTCAGATTTATCCCAGGTGCAGATTCACCTGGCTCAGATTTATCCCAGGTTCAGATTTATCCCAGGTTCAGATTTATCCCAGGTGCAGATTTACCTGGTTTAGATTTATGCCAGGTTCAGATTTTTCCCTGGTTCAGATTTATCTCAGGTTCAGATTCACCTGGCTCAGATTTATCCCAGGTTCAGATTTATCCCAGGTGCACATTTACCTGGTTTAGATTTATCCCTGGTTCAGATTTACCCCAGGTTCTGATTTACCTGGTTTAGATTTATCCCAGGTTTGGATTTACCCCAGGTTCAGATTTTCCCTGGTTCATTTTTGCAGATCTGCAGCTGCCCCAGGCGGGTTCAGGCTCTGCTGCACACGAGGCTCTGAAGGGTTTGCAGCTGGCACAGGATGCGGGGACACCGTGGTGGCACTTGGTGACATTTCCAAGCGGCAGCAGCGCCGGGGGCACCCGCAGGGACGTGGGTGACAATTATGTCACGGTTTAGCAGCTCGGGGTCGGTGCCAGCCTCGGGGAGGGGGCGCAGGGCAGAGGTCGTGGCTGCTGGAATCCACTGACAGCAGAAATCCAGCGGAAAAAAACCCGAATTCACATGCAATTAAATCACTCTTGAAGGGGAAAAAAACAACCCGGCGGGACAATGCTCAGGGAGAAAACTGCTCTGGGATTCTCTGCTCCCTCCTTGCCTGCCCTGGAGCCCTTCCCAGGGGGAAAAAAAACCCAATCTGCACCTCAAAAATCCAGTTTGCACCTCAAAAATCCAGTTTAGACCTCAAAAACCCAGTTTGCACCTCAAAAATCCCGTCTGGACCTCAAAAATCCAGTTTGCACCTCAAAAACTCAGTCTGGACCACAAAAACCCAGTTTGGACCTAAAAAACCCAGTCTGGACCTCAAA
>VWYP01010438.1:280-10321 GCA_013400435.1 Pycnonotus jocosus
GAGCAGCTTCAAAGGCAAGGAATTCTTCACCCCAGGGAACAGAGATGTCTTCTCACTTCTTCACCGGCACAGGCGTCACTTCTCATCTCTCTCTGTTCAAACATCTTACGGGATCACCAGATCACAACTTCTAATTCAATATTCACTCAGTAAAGCACAGGTACCTTTGCTCAAAAATCCACAAATCATCTCCCCAGTTCATACCATCCATGATTTAAAGGGTTATTCTAGCATATTCATATTACAGTCTGTTACCACAACTCATGGGAGATTTTTTCAGCCTAGAACCAAGGCAACTTGTCATCTCTTCCACCTAAGAGGTCACTCTTCCAGTCTGCATGTATGCCTAAAAGGGTCTTTATCCAGTCTTTATAGCTGTATTTTTAGCAGCCTCTCAAGTGTGGGCTGTAGACAATGTTCCTTGATCCATTTTAGTCAGGATTTTTGATTCACCATGTCTTTAACAACTTCCATTCATTATGATTCTCGTATTTTTTAAACACCCATTTCATTTCTTTTTCCCAGACTAATGCATACGTATTTAAGGTTTTTTTAAATGTACTAAATATAGCCTCAAATATGAAACTATTTCCCTTATGAAAAAAATCACTGTAAAATGTAAGTAATGGTAATATTTCTGCAGAAGTATTTTTAAAAATTAAGGAAAAAGTGTTATGTCCATGGCATAGAAACTATAAGGTGGTTCAAAAGTATAAAAAACTTGTCTTCATACTTTCAGACTATTTTCCTATTCAACTCAATTAGTTTCAGCTAAAGGCATCTAGAGGCATCTTTCTTATAGAAATTGATGAGATTATTTATCTGGTACTTTCTATGGTGTAATTATGCATAATTATTAATTTTTCATGCAGAATGCTTAACTTTTTTCCCTAAAATGCACCTGATAATTTTCATTATAATTCAACATTTCTGGAAAAGAACAATACAAGTGAGTGGTAATGAAATATGTGGTTTCTGTGGATATTTACTAGATCTCTGCAGTCATTGTCCTGGAAAACAATCAGATTTAATAGTGAACATGGTACTTTCTAAATGCTGCTTTTGTATATAGTTATACATAGTCTCTGTGGGTCAGGTGCTTCCTGCTCTTGGCACATCAGTGCTTCTCATCAACGGGGTGTCTGAGAATCATCCCAGTGGATTTTGAACGTGTTTCCACTTTTAAAAGTTAAGAAAATATAATTTGGGCTTTCTCCTGTGGGTGCTAGGAAACAGTGACTCCCATTTTCTCTCTAATAATGATCCACAAATATAGATGCTGCTGGGTTTCTGTTTCACTTTCCTAATACATCCTATTTACAGTAATTGTGATGCTTCTGGATATTTTAGATGGCTTTTGTCTTCTGTTTTGTAGTTCAAGAAATTGATGATAAATGACCTTTCGATTCTTTGGCAGAGATTAATTCCAGTTCTAATGAGCTGTTAAAAGAATAGTAAGTCCAGTAAACTGTTTGTCACCACTAACGAGGATAGAGAGGGCTGACTTCTGAGACAAGTTAAGCTAATTGACTTAAAAATAGTAGAATGGCCCCTGTGGGTGGCAGGCTACAAGCAATCTTTTTTTTTTTCCCTTAATAAAGTCAGAACTTTTAATATGTTTGTACTATTGCATGTGCATAATCTGCCCTTTGCACTAATTATTGGTTCTGTAGTGGCTTTAGGAGAGGGTGCTGAAAGTAATGGCAATCTTCCAGTTAGTACCTCTGAGACATGGCTTGATTTGAAGATTAAAGCAACTCCATGCCAGTGGAATTTCTAATAGCTATTAGCCTATCCAAATATTGCTATTTTTGTGTGGAAGATGACTGCCTTCCAACCTTCATCCCCATGACTTTAATGGAACTGTGCCAATTTAGACCCATTTAAAATCTGAAGCATCGTTTTAGTTTCGCTTTGTCATTTTGCATTGTGGAAGCAATGCTAATTTGCATATTTTCTGCTCTAGTAAATTGAAATTCCATATACATTCTCATACTCCTGTGTTTGTAGCAGGGGACAAAAAGGAAGGCAATTTGATTTTTATTTGAGTTTTAATCTTACCTGGTTCTCTGCTTACATTTCAATAACTCAGTTGTCCTGACTGTGTTTGTTTACATATTAATAAGATACACATCTGTTTAGGTTGATGCAACAATTAAAAATGCATTTTGACATCTTAAAACAGAAACAGATTTAAAGCCCAGGGACCTGCTCTCAAAATGAGAAAACTGCACTGCACATTTTAGAATTGTGCCAAACAATTGTACCACAAGGATTACACAAGCCCCATCAGTTAAGTGATAAAATGGACACATTTTTTGTGCTTTGTTACACACAGTCAGAACTGGCCAGGATTTAGCCTGCTTTCTCAGCCTGGAGTACCAAACTACAGGTAGCTCACCTGTTCTACTGCCCAGCTGCTCATCTAAAATATTTTACAGATTAACTACAGTAAATATCAATAAATATAATTACAGAAACAGTCTAGTTTTCCACATCTAAATACTGAATTTCCAAATGCTAACTTACAGCATGGCATAAAATTTCCTAAGTTGCATTTAGTAGCTCACAGCCTGGTGGATGCTGATTTCTTCTTGGAAAAGTCAGAGGCAGATTGCCTGCAGTGGCACAGGAATCTGGACACCAAAGCAAGGCTAGGAAGACTGAGGATGCTATCTGTGTCTCATTGTCAGGAATTCATTTTGGAGTGATCCTGAATCAAAAACTCATCTTAATTGTCAACAGTTTTTTCTGTTGGATGGGACTCTGATCAGCCCAGTCCAGTGGAAGGCATCCCTGCCTACAGCAGGGGAGTTGGAACAAGATGTTCTTCAACATCCCTTCCAACCCAAACCATTTGGTGCTGTGTAAAACCCAGGCAGGCTCTTTTGGCCTATGTGTTTAGAAGTGTAAAATCATAATACTTATTTCTGAGCCAGACTTACAAAGTTTCATAAAACACCACATTTGGCCCACATGGTTCTAATCATAGTGGTTCTAGCAGTTCCCTTTCCTTTGCCTTGGATCAGTCCAGGGGGGCAGGGGATATATTTTAGAGGCAGAAGGACCATACCCAAGCCTGCTTTCCTTTTAAGCAAATTTAAGTGCATAACCTCCCAAGCACCTCTTTGAAATATTACTCTCAATTTAGCTCTTTGCTGCAGGTGTCAAGCAACAAATTTCAGATCCCACTTGTGCTGACATTTGCTCTTGGGGAGAAGGAAATTAGATTTCTACTAGTCTGAAACCAGAAACAAATGTTAGAACTGAGAGCAGTTTGTTTGAGCTGTAATTTGGAAGGATGCAAAAATAACGAGGTTGGTAGCTGAAGCTGCTTTTTGCCCTTCTGTGCAGGAAAGCAGAAATGATTCCTTCTTTATTCTAAGATTTTCTTTTTTTCCTCTAATGTGTGAGGTAAAAGGAGGGAATTTTCTGATTGTAAATCCACCCTTCAGAATTGCCTGGTCTTTTCCCTTTCACATCTGGCTGACACTGGTGCAGATTTTCCCTCCTTTCTGTGCAGCTTGGCATTAAAGGCTGAGGAAGAGGTTTTCCCCACTGTACATGGTAAAATTCTTTACAAGTTGGGGCTTTTCTGGTGCTCAAAGAGAAGCACAGAAGCCATGGTTATGGAAAGGAGCTGCCCTATGGAACAGGGAAATAAGGGCAGAGCAAGTCCCCAACTCTTTCAGGGACCACATCCAACCCAGTCCTTCATGAACACTTCCACATGCATGGAAAGAGAGGGGTTCAAAGTGCCCCAGGATTCTCAGTCTCATGCCAGCTTTTCTTCTTGCCTAGCTGATCTGAGGGAAGGAAGCCACGAGCAAACCAAGCAGGCAGGAATATCTCATGGATGTCCTCAGCATATGCCAGAGCTGCACTATGTGTGCTAGCTGAGAGTGGGACCATACTCCCCTCTTTAGAGAACAGCTCTTTTCTGTGTTTATTGATGTCCCTGGTTTATTTATCAAGCCATCTGCCAGGTATGAGATAAAGATTTTGACATCAATATGTTAAGAATTACAAGTTCTCTTCTTGCCATCACATTGAAGGGAACGCTATAGCTGCCTAAAACTAGGGGGAACTGGAGGAATACACATCCTGCTTTTGTTTAAGAGGAAAAAATGGAATGAAAAACAATTACAGAAAACATCAGAAAATCCTGTCCATCGTCACATGGGTCCTTTAAAGCAGTGTGGAATTCATAATTACAGTTTATTCTCTGAGAATAATTGTTCCATCCAGCTTGTACTTAGAGAATCAGAGAACAGTTTGGGTTGGAAGAGACCTTGAAGCTCATCTAGTTCCAACCACTCATTCAGCTAAATCAGATTGCTCAGAGCACCATCCAGCCTGGCCTTGAGCACCACTTGTCAGGTTGAAACTAGTCTACAATTCTCTGAATGTTAAAAGACAAGTCTGGTCCCAGGACTGAGGAGTTTGGGGTCAGTTATTTGCCCCACAGAGGTAGGAATGTCAGAAATCTTGTTAACATGCAGGTACCAGTATTTTCTTCCCATCCTAGGGGCTAATTTTCATAAACTTTAAATACACAGTTTTTCTTTGCCAATTGAAATTCATTACAGTATATTTTTCACTAAAATACTCGGCATAATGTATGTTTGGGGTTTTTTAGTAGCTACTGTAATTAGGCCACAAGCTCAGAGCAGGCAAATAGAGAGAACATAGACAATAGATCTTTAAATGTTCTTTAACTGTTGGGAAAAGGCAGACATGCATTTCAGTGGTACCAAATGATGGCAGAATTTTCTGGACTTAGCCAGTGAACAAATGTGACGTGTTTCTTCAGTGACACTGCCCTGGATACTGCTTCTGCCATTTCTGTTTCAGTATAGTTTTTTATACTGTGCTTTGACTCTTGAACTTAAATGTACTTTTGGAGGTAACTGATCAATACTAGAGATCCCCTCTCTTTTTTCTTTTTTTTTTTGTTTTGTTTACAAAAGCTAGAACTTAAAAAATCTGAAAAAAAAAAGAAACAACAACAACCCCCATCAACAAACTTTAAGCAGTCTGGATTTGGTATTATAGCTCCTTATCAACACTGGAGGTGGATGTCTACATCCTCACATGGTGACAATCTTAGCCTTTATGGTCCATATGAGGATGAGCAGAATCTCCTGGAATATTTTGGACAAACAGGGAAATGCAGTACCAAGAAGTCATGAGAATTCTTCTCTGGCTAATTTGCTTTTATGGACTGAAATTGGTTGTGGAAACTGGTTCATGACTGCCATCCAAACCTCCAGCAAGCATCTTAAGAATCAAAAGCACAAAAGGAAGCAGCTTGTTAGAGGTGGAATTTCTGAAAGCACATCAGAAAGGTGCTTCAGAATAATTCAGACTTTTTTGAATATCAGGTGAAATAACCATAGTCCTCAGAGGAGCTGCAGAAAGAGGAGACAACAGATTTTTTTTTCCAAGACACATCATGGCTTTTTCCCTTGCTATGCTCCAGAAAGGTGATTTATAAATATTTGTTCCCTCTTTCTTTGACCTTGTGGTGACTTTTAGCAAAGTATCAGCCATAAATACGGAATTGGTCTTAATTTAATACCTAATTTTCAGGAGGTATGTGTTCTGGCACCTTGCAAATGGATATTAAAATATTTTGGCCTCTCAGCCTAGTACATCCACGTTACCAGCATTGCAAGAGGATAGACCCAAAAAGTATTGTGCTGGTTTGAAAGCAAAGCCAATGAGAGACTCCAAGTCAGAAATATAATTAAAAATGAGGGGAAAAAGTAAAATAAAATAAAAGCAATAGTACAAAAGACCACTGACAGAGTCAGAATACAACCTGAGCAGGGTGGTGGGAGCAGTCCACATATGGTGGTCTTGTTGAAGCAGTGATTCCCATAGAAAGGTCTGGTAACTCTTGTTGTCTGGGAATCCAGTGGGAATGGGCTACTTCTGCTGTCCCAGATTATATCCAGGTGGGAATGCTTGGCTCCTCCCCCTGGGCGGAGCATCTCACAATGGGCTGGTGTCATTCTATGAGTCATGCAGTGGGTCCTTGATTGCCAATTAAACAGAGAGAGCTCCAGGAGGGAGTTACCTGTGAGTCATTGATGAGCCCATTAACAGAAGACAGTCCACAGGGAAGGGGCAAGGGAAACACTGCCCCACCTGCTTCCAAGAACTCATGGAGATGGTGATAGAATACATACTTTGGGCACATCTTACATTGTCACCTAGGACAAGTATTTTTGATGCATTTTCAGTACCTTATAATTATGGATGACTTTCACATCAAATGTCATAGACTTTTTTAAAGAGCAATCTGAGGAACCTCAGAAGAGTGATGTAGGATGCTTTTTAACAGAGCCAATAGTGTGAGATACATAGAGATACATCCAAAACTACAGCAGCACAACTAATCCATAGGCTGAGCACCAAAATAACCCCTTGAGTGACTTCACAGCCCTGGAACGGCTGTGAGGAGTGTACCAATGTCCTACTATTAAACCTTAAGGTTTAATCCTCTTTTGTGTGTTCCTCCAGATGATTTTTTTTTTGGTCCCTTTTTCTCGTACTTGATTTTTTTTTCCCCCAGTGTCCCCACTGTGGACACCACCACTTGGCTTTCCTGGTAGGGATATGGAGCCACATCTGCCTGTGGTCTAACAAACCAGTCACTAACAAAGCTTAGCAAGCAGAACATCCAAAGTGGGGCATTAAGGTCCTCTTAAAACTCTTCTATTGTGCCTCCTTGAGAAAAATGGTATTGGAACATGTTTAGGCATGTCTCTGGGGCAGGGAGCTAAAGCACTAGAAAGACAGATGACCAGCTTCAGGAGATTGGAGAACTTCAGGACTCCTTGGTGGAGAAGGATATAAACCTGTTTATAAGGCGTATTTGGAGGAAAACTGCAGATGGAAGATGACTGTTAAGCATTTTGAAGTAAATTGATATATTAGGAGTACTTCAGATGGTGAAAGTAACCAACACAACGAGGTCTGACTGCTTTAAAAGTCAGAGAGCCACAAGGGTCATGATGTCATCATAATTATGGGGGCTCATTCTAGAAACATGTATTTTCATAAAGCATACATCAGAGGCCCAGGGAGAAGGCAATACCTTTAAGAGATAAACATACCTTAAAAAGATAAACATACCTTCAGCATGGTGTTCAATCCACACTTTTACTTCTTTCCCCTCAGCTACTTAAAGCCCACTAGAAAACCATCCTCATTAAGTGAATATCACTTCACAACACATCAAGTGTGCTTGCAACAATGGGATTTTAAAAGGGAATGAAAGTGCAAACCTTTAAATTAAAAGAATATGCCAAAGTTGTTAAGATTGTTTTATGAATGCTTCTCAGTGAAAGGAGAACACAGCTAGGAGGTGGAAATCTTAGCATGGAAGTGTTAGTGTCTGGAAACTGTACAGAATTATTTAGCTTATCAGCTTGTTAACCAGGTGCTCCTTGCATTTAACCTTATTTTCTAAACTCAGGCTATGCTTAGTATTTACCTGCAGATAATGAGATGATGTTATTAGATGTGGAGGACACCTACTTCTTTCTTGGACTTCTTCTATTTTTAGGCTTTGGCATTCTAAGAGCTTGTCAGAGAGAGACATCTGGAATGTGATTGTTATTGGAGATGGCTGAAAATGTCTGTTACAGCGTTTTTTGTGCAGAAGATGGAGGATTTGTTCAAAATTTGTGGAAGGTCTCTTATTTTCTTAGTTAAAAGCAGAATTCTTTGGAAGATGCAGCCTCCATTTCTCCTCAGTCCTTTTATGACCCTGGTTTGGATGCAGAGACTAGTTTTTGGGCTGAGAAATTTTACCTTTAGATTTAATAGTGATTTCTAGGATGATCCTTTCTAAAAAGAGACAGCACTTCACAAGAGGATGCTGGTTAAATACCTGTCTGCCCACAGTCTACATTTGCCTTCATTACCATACATAAGCATCTTAGGAAACTTTCACATTTTTCAAGACTTGTAGCCTGAACTCGTTTCATTTTATTTCACCATTGGTAAAATACATCTTACTCTCATTTATTCCTCTTTTCCAATCCGTATTTGTGCTCATTTTAGGGAGGGCGGAAAGAAGTCTCAGCACAAAAATCATAGCTGTTCTTTTCATCAGTCCAGCCCTTCTTCTGGCACATTGTGCTGCCTTTCCAAAAATACAGCTCTCTTCTTGCTCCCTCTTATGTGTCTGGAATGGTTCTTTTCCTTTGTATGCAGGCTGAGCCCTGTAAACATGGACACGGCAGGAGTCCTTTAATAAATTAGCTGTTAGCACATTCAAAACTCCTAAATGATGGGGTGTTGTGCTGCAGTGAGGGAGGAATTTTCATCAGATCAGGAGCTGTTATCACACTGGGAAGTTACAGCTCAGGAAACCGCCACCAGTGTTATTAGCAGCAGATCCCTGGCATGCCAGGGGAGCCCAGAGATCAGTGCTTAACCCTTCCACTGCCCTTGTTCACTTAATTGGCTATCCAAATGAGCACAAGAGAAACCCATCCATAGGCAGCATGCAGAGAATCAAAGAGTTTTTAATTTAAAAATTAAATAATTTTTAATTAAAGAGTTTTTAGTAATTCTCCATCCCCGAAATGCAAGCAGTCAAAAGCATTATTTTAGTGCAATAACCTTTGATACCGAGTCAGACCCCGTGGCAGGAGGTCAGCATGGACACCCCATATCTGGTTTTATTTCCTCCCCTACATCACAGGCTTTGCAGGGCAGCTCTAAACAATGTGCCAGTTGCATTGGAGATGGTGTAGTTGTTGGAAATAGATTCCTGCAGGATTGTTGGTGTGATCACAGTGCCTGACTCTTGAGACCTGTCTCAATAACAAGTCCTCTCATTGATTTCCCTTTATGTTGAGAAGTGAGGCGATCAGAGGAGATGGATAAACACATTTCCAGTTTGATGAGGACTGGTTAGAGTCTGCTGAAAATCCCATTGCTTTGGAAGAGAAAAATCCTCTGTTGCTTTACAAGCTATTAATCTGCTTGTGATTACTTTATTAAAAATACCTCTGACTGTTCTTAATAACATTGTCATTTATGGGTTTAACCACATAATCACCTCCTGATATTTGCTAGCTGTTTTTGTTCACTCTTATTTATTTAAACATTTTGCCTTCAAAGACTTAAATGATGCATTCAGATAATGGCCACAGGTAGTTGCTTTGACAAGAGAGTCACCAGAGGAATTGCTGTTTTAATACATGAGATGACCATTCCCTGCCAGACTATAAGAAAAGCAGTGTCATATTAGGGTAAACCTCACCACTTTCAGGGGAAATCATACAAATACCAAGCAGACAGGAGTTTAGCAGCAGAAGACAGGAAAAAAAACCCCAACTATTTCTTTGTAGACTCTCCAGCTGTGTGTTAGGTATAATATTCCTAGGAGTGGTTGCCTCTGTAAATGGAAACAGACGGGGGAAATTCTGTGTGCCTGCCTAACCTCTGCTGATGCTAATGAGCAAATCCTTGGCCTGGCTTCAGTCAGTGTTGCTGTTTTTCTTGGGAGGTTGGCTGGGCATCCTACGCGGTGTATAATGCACAATGTCTGCCTAAATATGCTTTATGAAGTGTTTTGTGTATGTCTGTTCTTGGAGGTTTGGCATTGTCTGCTTTCATAGTACAGGCCTTGAAAAACAGCCATCCTCCAAGAAAAAAAAAACAAAAACCAAAAACACCAGAAAGCAGAGACCCAGAGAGCCTCTCAACACACCAGCTTAGGTAATTCAATACCACCACCCATTCCTTTGCTGTTAAATTGATGCCTTTTGGCCCCTAAAATCACGAGCCAGACAAAAGAAGTAGAAAGGACCCCACAGCTTGAAAACTGAAGCTATTTTGGCCTCTAACAAAAGCCTTTGTTTAGAAAAAGAAACTATATTTGTTAAACTACTTAAGGAGTTAATTTGCAGGCACCTAAGGCAGCTGAGATACAAAAAACCCCAAAAGATAAAAAAAATTATGTTAAAACAAAATTACATTAAAACCAGCATTGCAAGACTTTTTTTTTTTTTTTTT
>VWYP01010439.1:0-11689 GCA_013400435.1 Pycnonotus jocosus
CCCTCCAGCAGAGCAACACTGCCGCCCTACTTGGTATCATGTACAGAGTGAAGGGTGCACTTGATCCTCGCATCTGGATCATTGATAAAGATATTAAATGGAGGTGCTGCCACTACTGAGCCCTCAGGAACCCCACGGTGCCTGGGCACCAGCTGGGTGTAACTCCACTCACCACCACTCTCTGGGCCTGACCATCCAGGCAATTTTTAATCCAGCAAAGAGTGCACCTTTTTGCTGTCTGTACGACAAAGAATGGTTTAGGTTGGAAGGGACCATTTAAAATCATCTAGTTCCAACCTCCCCACCATGGGCAGGGCCAGCTTCCACTAGACCAGGTTGCTTAAAGCCCCATGTAACCTTGTGCTAAAAAGTTTAAACTGAAGCAAGAAAGATTAAAAGGAAATTTAGGTTAGATCTCTAGAAAAACAGTGTGTAGAAAGTAGGGCTAGTTGAGCTCAGGAGGAGTTTGTCAGAAGAGATTATGGAACCTGACGTGGGTTTTTTTAGAGAAGCAGTCTGGTCAGAACTGGTTTGGTCATAGTTCATCCTGCTTCTGAGCCAGGAATTAATTGGATGACTCTCACTCCTTTCAGCTCCATTTGTTATGACGTTATCACACGAACATGAAAAACAGAAACATTTGTGCATTAAGGGAGACTCCCTGCTTCTGAGGTTTCTTACACTTCACCAATCTGTACCATGAAGTCTTGCATCAGCAACACATAAATCCCTTAGTCACCTGTCTATAAAACACTTTTCTCTATTAAGCCCTTCTTCTAAAATATATTTCAACCTTGTCAAACCCAAAACAGCTATTAAAAAAACCTTTACAGAAAGACTTCTTTTGACATCCCAAATTAATCTTGGAAAGCCCCACCAAGACTCAAAGCCTAGTCTTCTAACAAGGAGTTTGTTTCCAGCACAAAACAGACAGAGACAACAGAAAGCTACTTAAGTCAGTTTAAGAGCTAAGGAATACAGCAGTGTCCAGTGCCTAAAGAGCAACAAAGAGACCTGCACAGTTCAACATACTGAGCATATAATAGTAAAATTTATATACCATTTTTATAACTTCTTTTCAGTCCTCCACTGAATATCTTTTCCTTAAGCAAGTAAGTCCTTCCTTGCAGCAGTTGTTTCAGTAAGCAGGCAATACACATGCTGAAATGTAACACAAGCAGCTTTTCTTAACAAAAATATTCTAGCAGTGAGGGGAACAGGGAATCAAAACCAGAAAATCTTGAACCCTGGTCACACACAATATCACAGTTAACATCCGTGGGGAAAAAATGGTTACTTCTTTAGAATCAGATGCTGAGAGGAAAAAAAGATGCCAGCTTACCTGGTGCATGTATCTCATATAGTGCAGCCTTGTAAAGAAAGCTTGAAACAAGTCAGAGGAGGAAGAGAAGTGACATGAAATTAAGTGGCAATCTTTGCAATATTATTCAAGAACTTGAGCAGATTACTAACATCTTCCTTCCTCAGGAAAGAGCTTCCCACACTACAGAATTTTAAAAGAGAAAATCCTTAACTCCCATAAAAGAAGCCACAAGATCCCTCTTTTCTGAATCCCATGCTAGAATTCACAAACAAATTTGTAATCACAACAGATTCTTTCTAATTATGTTCTAATTTCAGTGATAAAAAGAGGAGAAGGCTTATATAAGTATTCAAATACCCAGACACCAATCACCCAAGGCATGATGCACTGTGATTTGGAACCACAAGATCTTGCCTAGAACTTGCTGTGGAGTATCAGTAAATTCTTTATACTTTACACCTCAGTTTAGCCTTCTGAAAAACAAAATAGCTTCTGTCTCATTCAGAAGTCTGAAAGTTGAGCCACTATCTGTGAGACTTGGGAATACAAGCATATGGAATAATAAAACCTTCATGAGGAAGAGTTCCACAGGCATTTCCAAATACATTCAGATTTTGTACCTACTAAAAGCTTTATTCATATTCTGCATCTAGAGCTGATTTATCACCCACTAAATTATTACTGGAGACTGATAGCTTATAAAAGATTGATTAATGTTACATTACAGGCTCAGCACAAAACATGCCTAAAACAACAGTTTCTTTTATTGTGGTTTTCTTGCTGACTATCCAATAGTCCTAGAGCCTCAGTTCAGCTTAGTTTATTCCACAACAGTTGTATTTTGGGTTTTCTAGTTGTTTGGGGGGTTGGTTGGTTTTCTTTTTCTCTTTTTTTCTCTTTCTTTCTAAATAGACATTTTGAACTTATTATTTATGGGTTACTTGGATTTAAAACTCTCTTTTTTGGTCCCTATATTATTCTTTTCTGCAAAGCTGATGTCCAGTATTTGAGGTTCTCACCTACTGTGGCCATTGCTTTTTAATCTAGTATAACAAGGTGAGTATTCCCAAACTTGATCCCTTTCAGAGTCATCTTCTTGTTCAAAGTCAAGTGAGATGGCACAGTGAAAAGCATTTTAGAACGACTGAAACTAAGAATTACTTCCTTCTAACATCCCACAATATGACCCAATCTGCTCTTGAGCCTCCATCTTAGTAGATTCATTCTCTTCCATAGCCAAGAAATTTAAGCAGAGGAAAAAACAACACACAACCCTTATGAAGAGCAAGGCAAAAGCATCTGAAACAAAAATCTTTATGTCAGTAACCAAAAATCTTTGTCAAGTCTTAGTCAACACATTTGCTTCGCTTTCCCCTCATGGTTCCAGATCTTTTGCCTATAAAGGTTCAACTTTACACCTCTTTTTCCACACACAGACAGGAACTGCACTTGGCAACATCTTGCAAGGTTTCCAAATACACTGATGTGTTTGAGGTAATCCCTGTCTGCCTATAGCTTGTTCATCACAGCAGAGACTTGAGTCACTATGGAGCAGAGTATCAACCTCTGTCAGGCCTCCAGGTATGACCCTGTACACAGAAGGGTTATTACTTACACATGTGTATTCCAGAGAACTGCACTGGAATGTCTTCCACTTAATCCAAGATGACAACAAAATGAAGTAAGCAGATCTCCAAGACAACACTAATACAACACAGGTCTGGTTAAGAAACAAAATCTCGTATGTTTTGGAAACGTGTGCACTTTTAGAATTGGGGTACAAATAATTATACTCCATTAGGGTAAAGCATATGTTGTCTGACTACATTACAGTGTAAAGAGTGGCTTAAAAAAAACCCAGTTATTAATGGAATTTGAGGCAAATATAAGCAAAATAGATGGCTTGTGTTTTTTTGCCTGAGATGCAACATTTTTTAATGTTGAGGACATCTTTCACTAGACAAGTTGCTCAAAGCCCCATCCAACCTATCCTTGAATACTTCCAGGGAAGGAGCATCCACAGCTTCTCAGGGCAACCTGTACTAGTGCCTCACCATCTTCCCAGTAAACAATTTCTCCCTACTATCTGACCTAAATTTATCCTCTTTCAGTTCAAAGCCTTGTCCTATCACTGTGTGCCCTTGTAAAGTCCCAGTTATGGCATGGAAACATGTTGCCTTGTTTTGAAAATAAACCACTGGAAGGTTACGGATCTAGTCAACATGGTGCCAGCACATGCCCAAGGCTAAAATGAAGTTTTGAGAATGCTACTGAGCAGCTAGTCTCTGTTCTGTCATCTGCATCCTGTTGGAAGCCCAGGAAACATACAGCAGACTTGTGTGCCCTCTCTTAAATGACACTTTGATTTGGAGAGGAAGAGAAAGTGGGACATTCCATTCCATTGGCTGTTGCTGCTTTCCTCACTGTAATTTTAAAAAACCCTCTTTCAGATGAGAAGCTCTGTGGGATTGGATCTGGAGATCCACCAACCTTACTTTTCTGTACTGTGTAAAGGTCCCAGTATATGAATCAAGAAGTATTTTGACAATGCACATGCTACAGTCTTTTGGGTTTTCCTGTGCACCACCAGGAGTTTGACTCAATGATCTTTGTGGGTCCCTTCCAACACAGGACATTCTGTAATAAAATAACTGCACTACAAATAATTTGTGTTAGTGAGGTCTTGAAGACACCCAGAAGGATTGAGTGAGACAAGGTGGGTGTAGAACATTCACTGGTAGCATTGAATAAAGCTAAAAAAATCAAGTGGTAAGTTTGGAAAGCCTTGGGACAAACATTTCTGGAAACAGAAGTACCATATTTTTGCCTGCATTGACACAGGCAGTTGTGACAATACCAGAAACAGAATTTTAAAATTTTGGTTACAACACACCATGTCATAGCTGTATGCAGCCTTTGCTTTTCCTGACAAAAGATATTCTTACACCACCTCTCACATTTTTACCATTTCCTACAACTCCATTGCCAAAATGGCATTTGAGATCCTAGTAACATTTACTTGCCTAAAGACTTCCTTTTGAAATTTAAGTATATATAATCATAGCAGCGGAACCATCGTATGAATTTATGGCATCTATTAAACACTGTTGTTTTCTACTCTTATACAACATAATACCCAGCAATATAAACCCAGTAAAAATTCAGTATAGTTTTGTACTATATAAGTCCTTGCCATAAAATGAAATGGCACTAAAAGTTTTCCATATGACAAAATATAACTAGCTTTATGATTTGTGTGCAATATAATCAAACTGATCAAAATACAAACATTGTAATAGAAGGCAGATCTAAAAGCACTATTTATTTTAAAAGGCTCTAAAGGACGCTGTAGAACAATCCTTCCAAAAGCATTTATGGATTTAATTACACATGAATACCATCTTAAACTACTTTGAAGACAGCAGACTATAATTATGAAGAAGCTGTAGCAACAGATATTCAGTAAAACACTTAGAAAACTCACTTCAACACAAAGGCAAACATTTTCAGGTGAGAAAAAAGCTAAAAACACAGTGGTTAGACATATAGTGATGATAAGCATTAGAAATGTCCTTCCACAAAAAAAAAAAAAAAAAAAAAAAGGTAGNAAAAAAAAAAAAAAAAAAAAAAAGCTAACTCATTAACAGATTAAATTTTGTGGCATTTGATGCACTTCCTTTTTTTTTAATCTACCATCCACTTGTATGACTTCTTCCCTTAACAGATACCTATTCTGAAACACACACAGGATGTCTTTGGAAAACAGAGTTGAACTATTTACAGTAGCAATCATAATAGTAACTTATCACTGATACCCTCAGGATATAGTGTATGCATGTTCACAGAAAAAAGCAATCTTCTCTTACTCTAAGACAGACAACTTTTGAGCTCACAGAGGAAAAGTTTAGGACCTGCAGAACAAACTTTTCCCACTTCTGCTGTAATATGGCACCTTGTGAAAGATGCAATTATTCTGCAAGTGTAATTTCTAGTGCTTTGTGGTTGCCCAATTGCTGTTATAGGCAAATACAGACTAACAACAAATACTTTACAACTCATGCTCAAAACCAACAATTTTTGGCAAGATGAAAAAAAAACAGGACAATAAAAAATACCTGCAGCTACATGCAACATATTATGAGTGATACATATTACTGTTCTTCCCTATTTCCACTTGCAGATCACCTATTAGATTCTTATTTATCCAACAGTACAAGGTAGAGGATGAGATTGCATGAGCACAGACAGCAAGGCATGCAACTTTGACCATAATCACAGAGAGCTTGCTTTTCATCACAACTTAGAATTGCCCAGTCAGGAATCCTTGCAAATCAATTTGCTTTTTTGCACATCTCATTGCTATGCATGGTCCCAACCTCTGGATTACAGAATGTGAAAGAAAAAATTCATTTTCACTGAAGAGCCACTTCAGGTTTTTTCACCCTCTCAATAATTCAAATGATGCAATGAAATAATAGATTTGCAATTTGCCACAAAAATCAACATATTCCCCTGTTATCTTTCAAAGTCCACAATCTCAGGGCACTTCAGATTTCAAACAGGTCATTTTCTTTCATAGGAGATTGTCAGAATTTTGAATATTTGTCCTTTGCAATGTATTTACAAAATACATTTTAAACCTACTATAGTCAATTAAAATAATTTTTTGGTTTTGGTTGGTTTTTTTTTAAGAGGCTACTTTGCAAACTACACCATAAAAGGATGCTCAGCAGAGGCCATCAGAAAAAGTCCATGCTCATACCATCAGCCCCTGCATCACTTGAGCCTAACAAGAGTAGTTTATTTTCCATATGTGGGACCATGAAGGCAAAATACAATATTTTGACAACACTTTACACAACTGTTTTCCGGACAGGCAGCAAGAGTGAGGATTAGGAATCTTGACTTCCAAAGGGAAGAAGCAAAAGAGCACTTATGTACAGGAAAACTAACCCCACAGCTTTGATAAATGCAATCTGAACAGCACCTTGTCTGAACAGGAAAGATTGGAGACTTTTGTAATGATGATCTGGACTTTTCCTCTTGTCCTTCTTAAAGCTAATGGCCTGTGGAACAATATTTCCTCTAGAAAATAGGAAATTTTAGCTTTCCTCTAGAGCAGGAGCCATGGACAGCAGAGACAAATCAGATGGAAAAAAGCCTGTATTTGTAAAGTCCCTAGTCCAGGACAAGGCTCTATTCCAACCTGCAAGCTTGTCCAATGGAGATTCTGACAAAAATTAACAGGCTAATTTGGCAAACCATACCTTTCCAAGTGAAACCAATTACTAATTGTCAGAGATTCCCAAAGAGCTGGAAACCCAGTGTATATCACTGAGTAGCCCAGGGAAGCATTGCTGTCACAGCAGCAATGTCACCAGGCTGCTGAGCTCTTTCAGCAGGTAACATGAGCTCTGGCCACACGGAGAGAGACTCTCAGCAATGTCAGCACAGTTCACTTTAACCAACTAATTCTGTGGAGAGACAGGGAAGAGAATTATGTTCTGATCCACACTTCTGGTCCAGCCTTGATATTGTCCCCCTTCACCTGTCTTTACTTTCCTCACTTGAAAAAATGATACAACTGTTCCTTTACTTCAGGAAAAGTAGAAAGGAGAGTCTCAGCCCATAGTACAAAACCCAGGATGTATCTAACATTCACGTGCACATAGTGACACCTGCATCAGGACAGTCTGTCCCTCTTTCTCCTGTTGAGGTTGGTAGCAACACAAACCACAACCAGTATGGTTCAAGCAGCTTGACTATCGGTTTGCAACAACAAAGCAGGCACAGTCCCACCCAATGCAACTCACTGCCAAGACTGGGGTGATAGCAAGATTTTATTTATGGCTGGAAGTTAAAAACATTTAGACCTTTCCTTTCCAACAGTCTATCCACATAATATCAGCAGTGACTGTGAATGGAATTATCCACATTTCCCCAAGGGTAGCACATAAAAGGACTTTTTCCTGCTGCACTTTTTTGCTTTTGTTTTGCTGCTCATGTCAAGGACACGACATAGGAAAGGGAGGAGTAGACAGGATATGCTATATGAACAGTGTTATTACTTTAACTTAGTGTTTTCCAATGGGAAACCATGTCAGAGAGGGGAAGAGTCTCATAGGAAGCTTTCCACACTCTAGGTCACAGCCTGGCTCCAGGAACCTCCCAGACATGTTCCCATGATTACCTCCTATTTCATGGCTGCCTTTAGTAGTTGGCTCAGTTGGTTTCTCTTCTTTTAAGAGCTTTCTCTCCACCACTTCATGAGTAAATGTTATTTCTGTTTTGTTCTAACATCAGACATATTCCTTAGCACAACAGCTGATTCCAGTCAAACCATTTCAAGACACGAATTTGTAATTATAAACAAAGACAAATGTAAGTAAGTCCAAAGTAAACCAGAAAACAAAAAGCACATTTGCAACGTTTACTGTACTTATCATATACAAAGTATAGCAAGCAAGGCTGTAAAAATTGCACAAATTCAAGCCAAGAGGCTACTAAAACTAAAATATCAGTTACTCATGATTTTCAGGAAGAAGATGCTAACATTGATGCAATGTGGCCACAGTGCATGGCTGTTGCCATACCCAGCATTTGAAAGCAGAAAGAGCTACATCTGTCATCTTTGTGTTGCTTTGAAACAAAATTATTTATCTACTGATGCCATATTTTGAAACCAAAAAAACCCTTACTTTCTAACTTCCTGAAACAGGAAAATGCATTTTCCAGTATTTTTCCTTCTAATATACACCAGTAAAAGACCATACTTCCACTAGACCTCCTTAGGTATTTTTGCATGGTTCTCACCCCTGTAGAGGCTTCTGTCCTTGTTTTTCTATCCAAAACAACAATGTGAAAATTACATTTTGCATGTTCTTGCAGTCACATTTGAAGGTTAGGGACAGAAGGAATGCCTTATTACCCCTGTTGAAAAATGCTTAAAATTATACGCAAAAGGATGAAAAGGAAAAAGTCTCAAAGGCTAGTATAGAGTATCAGACTGTAGTACAGACAATATGTGTAGGCACACAGTCATGCACACTGTTTCCAAGATGGAGTCCTAAATATGTATAAAGGTGGCAAGTGTCCCATCATAAAAACAGTTTTACAAGACAAAAAAATTTGGACTATTTTCCCTCTGAGGTTTATGTAGGTAGAATTCACCATCATTATTTTAACTAGATCTTTACCTGGTTAAGTACAGTAAATCAGAAACAGAAAGGAAATAAATGATAACCTTTGTTACAAGCTGCCATATGCTTGCAGTCTCCACAGTCACAGAGATTCACAAATTTATCTGCCTGTTCCCACACATCCAATTGACACATCTGATGCAGACACTAGTATGGTGGAAGAAGCAGAAACATGCATCTGGAAAACCTGAGAAGCTACCAGCCATGCGAAACACATTGAGTTTTATTTTCTTTGGTTGGTCTATTTCTTAATCCCAAGAGTTTTCATATGATTTTATGAAAATGTTTTCCTTTTAGAAGGAAACATCTATCAGTTTCAGATCCCTACAAATACCTTTAGTTTTTCATATTAACCACCTCTGCTTTGCTCCTCCTCCCTTCAAGGGTAGGAGGTACACTTTAAAGTACTCTCACCTAGTTAATTCACCTGAAAAAGGCATTACATCTCCTCCTGTACTCTTGCAAAGATGTAGGTTTTCTCCTAGCTGAAGGCAGCACAGGCTGTTTCGCCATAGATCACTATATAAACTCTTCCTCCCTCTCAATCTGTACATGCCATAAAAACAGGAAGCCTATTTAATGGTGTAGTACAGTTGATGTCATGGGTGCTTTAGAGTGTTACTGATAAGCAGCTTGATAACAGACTAACAGTTGAGATGTCTGTAGTCCAAAGGACTAAGAGCCTCACTCACAGCACTGTACCATGAGGACATGCAGAACAGGAAGTGTCCCAGTAACTCAGTACAAGCTGAACACATGGTGCTGCTAAGGACTGGCATCTGAGAGACTGCTTAGATTTTGGATAAAAACCAATCAACTAGCAAACAGAAAATTAATCTGCAAAACAGCATGTAGCAGAAAGCACAAGACCCAAGGAATTAATCAGAAGGGAAACATGAACTGGAGTTTTGTGGTTTACTTCTTGACATTAGTATGGAGAGCAGAACACCTGATAGCTGACAGACTGCTGACGTACCTGAGTAACAAATCCAGTGACAGAGTTACAAGCACAAGCAGGGTATGGTGCAGAGGCAGAAACTATTCCACTCTGTTTCTGCAAAGCTCTCACTTCTGCAGGCCTCTCTGTTTACTCTTGACACCAAAGCTGTCCAAATCTACCCTCCAGTCAGATCATCTGAAACTCATCTTTCCAATGACAGGCATTTTTATGTACTCTCTGCACCTAGCATTTTCCTAAAGGAACTATTTTAACCTTCACATGCACTCTACATGGGACCCATGCCCTGCCCTGTACACTGGCCACAACATTGCATCTCCAGATGCTCTGAAGCCTAGTCATCATCCTCCTCACTATCCTCCCTTAAGTACAGCAGTCAATGAAATCAATTTCTTTCAGCATCTTAACGAATTAAGCTAGCCCTTTTTATTTTGCAATCTAAAACATTTGATAAAATTAAGTATTTTGCTGCCCAGAAGCTCAGAGTGAGATACCAGTTATACAACTATGACTATAACTGCAGCTACCACAACTTAGAGGGCACTCTACCATAGAGACAACACCTGACCCATTTTAAACTAAAACACAACTGATTACTGTCAGAGGATATACTTTGCTGTAAATTTTACCTGCTCATACCCAGGTCTGCAATACACACACATTTATACTTGGACATACCCTCAAATTCATTTGAACAGCTTACTCCAGCCTTCTAAAGAACTGGCAGACCATTTGAGTACCTTGCAGCCATTGAAACCTCAGACTGTAACCCTCTCTGATCCTTAAGATAGTATACTCTTATCACACACAAATTTTTAGACAGAAAGTCTTCCTAAGAAATTTAAATACCATAAGGAAATATGCCTTTGACTCTTCTTTTCTCTGCCATTTACAAGACTTTTAGATGTTGAAAGCAGAAAGTAAAGGTCATGGGAAAAAAATCTCAAGCAGATATTGAACACTAGTTGGAACCAAATTCTATGAACAAAAGAAAACGTTAAGCTTTGAGATTCTGTCCTCAAGTAAGACTTACTGATGGCACATAGCCATCAAAACTCACCTAAACTTTTGAGTCCATGAATTGGTAGGTGCAAGGCTTCCTGCTATAAAGTGTTAACAGAAGGAGCAGCATTCCCATTTCCAGGGAAAAAAAAAAGCTCCAGGATATGAAGCATGATTTGAGCAACTGAGTTTACTGTTTACACGACATTATTGTAATGTATTCATTAAAATTCATTTCTACAAAACTATGCACCTAACTGTTCTAATCATTAATCAGAACAACTGGGAGCAGAAAAGAAATGCTAGCATATTTGGGACACATACTTGAAGTAAACTTTTTTTCTTTTACATAAGGTTTGCTAAGTTTAACTTAACAGCATGTCCAAAATGTTAAGGCTCTCCAGACAAAACTTGCAATATGTGCATTTAGCTAACATGTTTCAATATGTGACATTACTCAAACATCATAGCTATTTAATGGCAAATATACAAAAACCTTCCAGCAATTATATTACGCAAGAATTCTCAGCAACTGATGCACATGAATTCTAAATTTTCTTACACGTCAAGAGGCTGGCTGAATTTTTCTTTATCTTTTTAACTAAAGTGGAGGATACTTTTTCTCTTCTGGTTTTACTAACTCTTGACAGGACAAAAATCTACTGTAGTTGGTTTATGCAAACTAGTATGACAAATCCCTTTTGCTATCTGCATTACTTAAATCCAATCCTAAAAAAAACCTAAGTAGCTTCTTTTCACTCAAATGGCATTAACACTAACAAAAAATACTTAGTTAGAACATTGCCTTACCGTGTAAATGCCAATTCTACAAACAGCAAATGAGAGCTGGATACATTCAGACATAGTCTAAAGGAATTAAAATAAAGACATTATCAAGAACACTATTTATTAAAAAGTATTTTTTCCCATCTTTCCCCTCTCCCCTGAAAGAAATACTTTCTTCAAAGCTGTATTAAACAACCTGAGAAAAATGCCATATAAACTCAGGTTATACAGATACATACTACCTTTCATACAGAAGCAGCTAAGTGTAGACGTGTCAATACCTTCACATGTACTAGTTCAGTATTTCATTATAGGTCTCAAATTACCTAACGATCCCCCAAATGCCTGTACACAATATTTATGATTTACATGTAAGCTTTCAGCCTCATTTATTTTTATCTACTCTGATTTAAAAGCAAT
>VWYP01010449.1:10355-27712 GCA_013400435.1 Pycnonotus jocosus
TTGGATTAGATAGAATACGTTTAAGGCAAAAAATAATTGTCACCAAATATAATCACTGTCATTTAAAGAGGATTTCATGGTTGTGGGAAGTTAAATGGATCTCTTGTTTCTGGTACTTTTATGTAATAGTATACAGATCCTTCCTTTTCTTTTCAAACCCATAGTACTGGGTCTCCTATGAAAACCTATTATGAGCCTAAAATTTAAATGTTGGAAAATCCATTTTAAATTGTGAAAAACAGTGAACTGCATGTCACACAAGAGAGACATCTTCCTTGATAAGTGACTCAAATGCTGATATTTGTGTAATTTTTACTAATAGAGTTACAAATCAAAATGCATAGTTTCCACCCTCCAAGAGGACCTTTGAATCTTTGCATCTCAGAATAAACATAAGAAAAAAGGTTGCAAATATGACAAATGTAATTTTCTGTTTAAAGAAAATATTAAGGGAAGAAACTAAATCATGGTTTTAAGCACAGCCTTTGAAGTGTGGGTTGAATTTATAAAAGTTATTGTTCTATTTCTGTTAACGAAGTGGGTATGCACAGTAGAAAAAATTAAAATGTATAAATGAAACAGAAAATATTGCATGGTTGTTAGCTGTAAACAAACATTCATTACCTCTGGTAAGGGAAGTCGAGACATTATTCAATTAACCCATCAGAAGAGAATGAGAAATTTCACATGCCTATGCTGAGAATGACCATTCCGTATTTCCTTGTTCTGTCAAGGAGTTTTTGATCTCATGTGAGAACAAAGGCTATTTTTTAAGTCATTCCTGTGCTGCCAGACAGCACACGAATAACCTCATCTTCACATTTCTTTTCATTTTGTATAAAAATGATATTTCATCAAAAATACTGCCAAAGCAGACAAAAGACAAGTCCTGGCTTTGCCTCATTTCCAGACAAGTCTTTGATAAATATTTCAGAACAGTATCTTGCTGAAAAACTGTCTTTTTGCCAAGTACCTTTAGCATTTCATGAACTTCAAATACCCTTTTTAATTATGCATGTCTTTAAGTACATACATGTATTTGCGTACCTAGATAGCTGGGTAGATTACAGGTTACATCCAGTTTTTCTGGCAAAAATATGATCTTTCAAAATGCTAGATGATAATAAATTTCTTGATGGCTCAAAACTATGTTGATTTTCTTAACAGGATATTAAATACTCTAAGTAAGATTACATGCTGGTACCTCATAATTGATGAGAACAATTTTGTGTAATTTCAAGTCCAAATAGAATCTCAGATACAGAAAGGACAATGTTGCTGTTTCCAACAATGTTCTTCGTCTTTTCTAACATATCCTGAGGACTCTTTTATTTGAATATTTGTAGAAGTTCTTATCTAAACTTTAATTTTTTTTTCAAGCTCAGCAATTTAGGCTTGTGTTGGTTGTACAAACATAAATAAAAAATACTGGACATGCAGTATTTTGCAGGTATTCTCGTGTGTTTTCCCTGTAGGTTTAATTTTTATCTCTCTCTCTANCCTGTAGGTTTAATTTTTATCTCTCTCTCTAATTGTGCATAGTTACTAAAACTGTCTGAGCATTTTAATGCATTGTCTTGGTGCTTTAGTGGGCTTGATCTGTGTAAGATCTGTTTGGTTCACCATTGCATGAGAATATTTTTCTGCGCCTCTGCAGCCTGGGCTATTCTGAATTTAAGAGTAATAAAATTGCAAAGTGCTCTCTGAGTATCCTGTGGTGCAGATTACAAGGTAAATGTCCTCATAACCTCAGATAAATCATCTCTGCTGTAAATAAGAAATCAGTGAAAAGAAGCATACTTCTCAAATTCTGATAATTTTGTTAAGAAACATTGAAAAATTCATCTTCCTTGTCACTCAGTCCATGTGAGTTTGAGCAGGGTGGCTTCTTGGTAGCTCAACAAAATGTCTTTAATATTCTTTAATATATAGTGAGGGTGGATATATGCAGACTGCATTACAGACTTTTAAAAAGCAGCAATAAACTACCTGGCATCTTTTAGTCCAGAATCACAGTATCCCAGAATCCCAGAATCTTCTGAATTGGAAGGGCCCCTTAAGGACCATTGAGTCCAACTCCTGGCCCTGCACAGGACACTCCCAGGAATCACATCTTGTGCCTGAGATGATGGTCCAAGCAATTCTTTAACTCTGCCAGGCTTGGTGCTGTGACCGTTTCCCTGTTCTCTACCACCCTTGGGGTGAGGAATCTTTCTCTAATAAACCCAGAAGTGTTTCACAGTTTTCCATGTCAGATATTTCTCATTGTAGAATACAATATACTTTGAACCCATCATTTTTTTAGAATCTTTGCAACAATATTTGTTGACAAACATCCATCCATATTTGTCTTGATGATATACTTTATAGGATGGTATTTTCATTTTCAAAGTTGTTTTTAAGAATCTGCTCTAGCAAGCTGCACTATCGTGTTTAACTATAAGTCTAAATATTTCTGTTATTTCTTACATTCTGAGCACAAATTGATGAAGTATTTTGCTTAGCCTGGATAGAAGATCATTAATTATTAATCTGCTTACTACACTGACCAGTTAACTACAGCCTTAATAACTTCCCTAGCTATATCTTTCAAAGCGTGTCCAAACATTTACAGAGTTTTTTTGCCAGTCTAATGACTACAGTAAAATGAGGACTCCGGTGTTGTTGTCACCAAAAGTACTTTTCCTGTACTGAAAATGTTCAAATGATGTATAATTTAGCAGTTTGTGAATGAATACTGCAAGTGCAGAAAACTTCCTATATATCTTTGCCTAAAATTTATCCGTAACATTCTATCTCAAGATTCTCTAGCACCTTTCTTTAAAATATTCTTACCAATCCTTTAATAGGTTTTGGGTGAGTTGTTTTGGGTTCATTGTTCTGAAAAGATTTAGAGAAAGAAGAAGAAATTATTTTGGATTTTGGTTGTTCACCACTGTGTAAGCTAACTATGGCTAAAAATAGCAGTCCACATTAGATATGCAAATAGAACAAAGATTTAGACTGAAAGCAAAATGAGTTCAGTAGCAGAATGGGCTGTTCAAACATTAAAAAAAACCCCAAAAAACAACCATTCAAAATTTACAGATATTAATTGCTCGTGAATCCAATGGAAGGCAGCAAAAGAGCTATCAAACTCCCTCAATTAAGAAAATGTACCTCTGATTAAAAAGGATATTTGAAGAGTTATTTTTAAGCTGGGTGCCATGGAGCATTTTCTCAAGGATAGCAAAGGATAATCACTCAGTTGTAGCTTGATTGGATGTAGAAAAGGTGTTGTAATGAAATGTACTAGCAAAATCTCTTGCCCAGGCTGGGCAGGCAAGGGGGTTGAGAGCAAGGAAAAGGAGGTAATCGTTGTTCTTCAGAGCTGGCTTTTCCTATTGATGAATATTGAAAAAAAAAATCTAAATATTCTGCATCTGCTCAGACTAGTATGCTCACATTTTTTCATATCAGAAATACTAAAATCATGATAACATTTCTACATTCATGTCTTCCAGCTAAATACTTTACAGAGCAAGACAGATATTGAAATCATATATTCCACAGAGTATTTTCTAAGGTGCAGCAATCATATTTGAAAAACTAATATTGTTTCAAAAGTGTGGTATAAAGGAGATCTGTCATGTTACAAATTTAATTCAGAATCAGTTTTCCTATGGCAATGTAAGTTTGTCATAAACTACAAATCAGACCTGAAACAAAAAGGAAATACTCAGGAACAAAATTTTATAGAGCATGTCTACAGGCTGTTGCAAAAGTAATTGCATACCTTCAATAATGTAAACAGGGCATGGAGCATACTTGTTGTTAGGAAAGATTCTGGAGGACCATCCAGTAAGAAATAATCATCTGTACATAAATTTGTGTCTGTTTAACTGCTTTCTTCAAATTCTTCCTGTCTGGATAACTGCTTCTTTTGGCTTAAGTGTCAATCAAAATGCATGAGTGGGTCAGAAGTCTGAAACTGTGCTGTGGGTTTGACATAATAGCAGACTGCACTGAGACTACTTGTCTCTGGTGAGAGAACAAATTGCTGCAAAACTACCCTGGATTCCTATGTGTGCAAAGTCCTCGCAGTCAATGAGCACATCACTCCCTTTCCTGCCCTTCTGCCAAGCAGACAGATACTGTGGTCTGAGTGGTTGTCCTGGATGTCATTATACCTCCCACAGATCCCCACAATGCCTGGATTTATTCTTTCCTTTGTTCTGTGCAAATTCAATAAATTATAAATGATGTGGCAGTAAATGGACTGCATGAGTTCTTTCAATTATTTTGATTCAGTTAGTTTCTTTCCATGTCAGGCTCATCTATGTGCTAGTGTAATAATATTGATGTGCTAGTACCAGTAAAACTAAGTATGAGTTTGAAGTAAAATTTTTACAGATTTTTAAACCTTATCCACAAAACACCACTTTTTTTTTTTTTTTCTTTTTTTTTTCCCACTGTCTTAAGTAACAGAGTAATTAAAGGATTTTCAGTAACACTTCACTGGTAGTCACTTTTTAAAAGTGAGATTAATTAGATAGCAAAAGTATCCAAAATCTTTTTCTTCTTTTGAGATGGAAATCTGTGTAAAGGGAAAATCTCAATGATGAGATTTTTGTACATATCATGTGTACAAAACCAAATATTCTTCTGAGCAAATTCACCTATGAAATGGTAACTTAGATTATACAACAAACCTCAATAACACCTTTATTAATATTACTACAAATCTCATTCTTCTGAATACAGTTATTCGAAACAAGTGTGCAATATGTCAAATTTCTTATTTAAAGATTCCTAGGTACAAGAAATACCAGTAAGCTGCTTGTATTTGCTATATTTCCCATTGCATATTCAGGACTTTAAAAATCTCATTGATTTATGTGCAGAAAGAATCATTATAATTGCTGCTGCATTTATCAGGAAGTGCATTAACAGACACAGTTTCTAATTCATGAATAAAAGATCCTGGATTTATTTTCTTTTCATATGGTAGGAGAAGAGGGAGAAGGAAAGACTACTTTTCATACATCTC
Source organism: Pycnonotus jocosus (assembly GCA_013400435.1). Taxonomy (NCBI): domain Eukaryota; kingdom Metazoa; phylum Chordata; class Aves; order Passeriformes; family Pycnonotidae; genus Pycnonotus; species Pycnonotus jocosus. The sequence goes on from VWYP01010449.1 coordinate 15,385, forward strand.
AAGAAAGCAGTAAAACACTTTTAGCAAGAAAATTTGTTGCTCAAACCTTTGAGTGAAAAAAGAACTGGGTTATTATTATTATTATTGTTATTATAAGAAAAAGAGAGAAAGAGTATGAAATTTTATGTGTGGAGAGAAGGATATTTTGGCTATAAAATATTGTGTGTTATAAGCACATGATGCACAAACCTTGGAGAAACTTGTTCCACGTTTTGCAACATATATCATATCAGAAACCACTGGCTCAGGGGCCACGCACCTGAAGTCACAGCAATCATTGCTCTGCTTTATGCTGCAACCACAGCCTATTCTAGGTATGACAGCTTTTTACCTTCATGAACAATCTGTCACCTCAGTGAAAAAAAACAAGTTTGCAAAGGAAATGTTTAGATTTTTTCTTTTTTTTTCTTTTTTTTTTTTTCCTTATGACACTAAGCAATCTGCTGTCAGTGCAATTTCACCAGTACTATCCTTGTCACTCTGGAGGAAAGAGTTGTTGTCTCTAAGTGTATCCTGTGCATTCTTAAGTTTTATCTCAACACCTGTATTGTCTGTGTTAGAGAGGCTTTATTGCCTATGCAGAAAAGTATTTTTCCCTGAACTGAGGTTAAAAGTAGCAAACCTGCAGTTTTGTAAACATACTGTACTTTGAACAAAATGAATTTTTTAAATGCTTAAAAATGTATGGGTTCTAGAGGGCAAGTACACAGTAAGTAAATTACAGCTTAAAAAAAAAGAAAAGGAGGGGGTAAAATTTTTTACTGTTTCAATAGCAAAACCTACTCCCATACAAGGTGCTGAAGTAACCTGAATTTGAATTATAAGCCTAAATGAAATTATATGCAAAAGAATTATCAAAGTTTCTTCTTTTCTCTTGAGCAACTAATCTACAAAAGGGTCTTCCAATCTCTAATTGATCATAGTTTTGCAAAAACTGACTGGAGTCTTGGAAACTATATCATTTATGTATACAGTGGGTGGACAAATGTGGAAATAAGTCAAAATGGTTTTATTTCATCTACCTATTACTTTTGTTTCCAATGAAACAGAGAACAGTAAATTGTAAAACGTTTCTCTGGCTTTGATTGGTGCCAGTTATCATAGGATCTCAAAATGTCATCACATTAAAATACCCTGATTAATTTAAAGTCACATTTGAGAAAACATATTGCTACGTAGGATTCTTTCTCAGGATGCTATCCAGCATCCATCCTTCTTTCTCAGGATGGACAAACATGCCTGAAAATTGGATCAGCATAGAAATTGTCATATGCTGTGTCTTTCTTTAGGATAGCTGAACATTTCTTTCCTTCCTGATTCTCCGGATTATCAAGTTTGACTTTATCTTCTCTACAGTAGTGTAGGACTATTCTGCTTGCCTACAAAAGTAGTAGAGTTTTTAACAGGTGAAATAGTTTGTTTGCCTTTGGGGAAATGCTTACATCCTGGTCTCAGAAGGGTTTCTCTTTGAACAGATGTGTGAGTGATTGTCCCTGTCACACTTCTGCTGTCTCTGGTCATACTCTGGTCACCTGTCCATCTGCTGCTCCCTGTGCTGGTTTGGGTTTATTCTCCTCTGCACATATTTGCACAGTTTGAGGAAATTTGAATATGTGATAGGGGTGAGGAAGGCCCATCTACCTTCCTGTTGCAGTGTTCAGAGCAATAGTGATAGGCTACCAGGGGAATGCTGATTGCTTGTAAATGAGAAATAGAATAAGTGAGAAGTATTTCTCCATCCTGCATGAAACCCTATGTCAATGAAAGTCTTGACTGATACCATTAGAGAACAGAAAAAATAAATTGGGAGGAGGAAAAAATGACTGAAGACACAGCTAGAGAGACCACTGGTGACAGCCCTTCCTAGTACTTTGGAAGTACAGCAAGAAGAGTTATTCTGCCTGTGGTTAAGGAACTTTTGAGGTTTCCCTGTGATGAGGATAGGGATTTGCATACAGGCTAGACAGTCACATTTTTCACGGTGTTTACTCCATGTAAATGAACCCTTGGGATGAAGTAGGCAACTCAGGGCCCTGCAGCTGATTTGTTGTATTTGTTAACAATGATCACTGTACAGATTAGGAGAAATCCAAGATGTCTGAAAGAGAGCTAAATCTAAGTTAAAAAGAAAAAAAGAAATTGTTTCTTTTGTTAATTGTGCCATATTTTTGGCTTAAAAAATTAAATATTTTTTGGGTTGTATTTCTTTGTATTTCTTTCTTTTATTTTGTTTTGCTGTTTTACTTTGAATAGGAGATTTTTGGGAGCTTATTATATTATTAACTTAAATTCTGAAACATTTCCAAAAAAAACAAGATAAGAAAACTTTATCAGAAAATATTATTTCAGCTTTTATAATTAAATTGTAAATAAAATTCTGTATTATTCTATTTTTCAGACAAACATATAGACTTACAATGGCATAATAACTCTAATAATGACATTTTATAAATACATTCAATGTTGGGGTTTTTTCCTGAGTGGATGACTGATCAGCAAGGTAGTGTGTCAGTGCACAAAACTTGTGTATGAACTGGAAAGCCATAGGCAAAAAATGATGCATTTGAATAGGAGTTCTCTAGATCAGTCTTGAAAATCTCCCATGAGAGCCTGCATTGTTCCCACTAACCACAGATTGTTGGAATTACCCTAGGATTTTACATTACTCAGTGATTCTATCAATATGAAGCTTAAATTCTTTCTGCAACCTGTCTCTTTATATATTACTGAATGTCCCCATTATATTGTACATGCAGTTGGTTTTAATCCTTTTCCAAAATGAAATTGCAGAATTTTTGAGAGTGCTTGCATTACCCTATTACTGAAACATAACTGATGCATGAAGCAGATGTTAGCAGCAGCGGCAGCAGCAGCAGATGCTGTGTGCTGGGAGGTGTGTGAGACTTGTGAAGTCCACAGGGAGCATCTGAAGGGATTTCTGAGTTCCTATCTCCCTTAAATTTGTGTGTGTAGGGACAAATTGGCAGCTGAAAGATCTCACAAGAGAGGCGGGTGACAGATGGGCAGTGTCCCCATTACCAGTTTAAGTGGTGGGAAGCTGCATATAAGCCCAGATGAATCACCAGCAAACAGGGCAGGCACAGAAAATGGAAGTGGCATGACAGTGATCATGTCAGTTCTCGTGGAAAGGTGTGGAGAAAGGGCTGTGTGCTCTGCCAGTCACTGGGGTGCTGTGCGCTCTGCTCACCCACTGGTTTGGACTGCAAACCCAGCAGTCAACTCTGCAAACTGTGACTGTGCAAGTCTCTCCAGCATCCTTCAGAGAATAAAAGGCTTCTTGATCTGTGTTTTTATGTTAAAAACATAGTGGTAAAAATATTGTTTGCAGCTGACAGGAACCAGTAACCTAGCCAGGTTAGCCTGCCGTGGGTGGAGGTGTTACCTGGATAAACTTACTAGGAGAGCTGCTGTTTAGGTGCAGGGCCATAAAAAACTGTATTGCTGCCCACTGGGTAGAAGAAGGTGGAAGATCCACCTCCACAAAGTGTGGTATGGTGAAATTACTCAAGCAGTGGGAGGAGCTGCACAAGGAAATAGTAGGATTATGTTATACAAAGGTGAGGACCAGAAATAGATAATTGTCTGAAACGGGAAGAAATAGTAATGACCTGACTCCCAAAGACCACCAAATGAGGTCAACAGCACACAGATAATCCCTTAGAGGAGGAGGGGCCACTGTCTTTGGTGATTCACGAGGACAGGATATCACTTCACTCTCTCTTAATATATATGAACTAGCAAAACATGTGAAACCTTGACATTTGCCAACATCAATGGGCAAAATTCACAGGCAGAAACTGTACCTTCAGCTTATAATTGAAACTGCAAAAGAAAGATGTGAGTGCTGGTGGTGGTTGACTTTTGACAGGCACAGAGACACTCATCTGGAGACCTGATATACATTTAAGGGAAATCTGCAACTTGCCAGGAGACAGGATCACATTTTCTGTACAGAGACTGCCACAAAAGTTTAAAAGCACAGACTACTGTCCTCTGCATCTTTTCCATGTGGGCACAAACGCAAGCAAAACTTATGGCAAATCATGAGGGCTTCAGAGCCCTCAAGGCCCAAGGGAAGGGACAGATGTTCAAGTGATCTTGTGCCCTATCTTGCCAGTCAAGAACCAGAGTACAGTTGATGTATTATGCAGATCAATACTGGCCTTGTGGCTGATGTTGCTGTCAGGTCTTCGGTTCTTCAAAGAATAAAGCCTGCTGGACGGAGATTGGATCATCTTATCTAGTAGAGGCATGAAAATCTTCATTAGCAGATTGGCTGTATGAATTTCATTTTAAACTAAGAAACTTGGGGCTATGGTCCACAGCTGTGACACCTGTGTATGCACAAACCATGAGGCAGTTGAATGCAACTCCCAGTGGATTCTTCACTACCAGAATTTTGAAGATGATCACGAGCACTCTCCAAAGTCAGAGTGTTATGCGTAGCCAGGTATACCAGCACATATACTCTGGGAAACAGACAGCAGGAGCAGCTCTGTGCCCAGTCTGAGGTTTCAGACTTCATATGAATCACAGAGACATGATCAGAAAAGGCACGTGATTGGATGTCTGTGATGGATGGTTATGACATCTTTTGGAAAGATAAGAAGGGAAGAAGAGGAGATGGGGTTATGCTTTATGTAAAAGAGGTAGTGTAGAAGTATGGAAGTACAAAGATCACGAAAGTTCTTGGGATCAAAACTGAAATGATTAGCACCATGGGGGAATCTTTTGTTTGCTTTCTGTTAGTGACCTTCCAATCTGAGTGACACGGTCAACAAAATCTTCCTTCAACTGCTCAAAAAAGTCCTGGGTCAACAGAACCTTGTCCTGATGACCAGTTTCAGTTACCTTGACATTATTTGGTAAAAGCACTTAGCTCTTCCAATCACAAGATGCTCACCAGATTAATGGAATTCATTGAACTGTTTTCTGATACAGGCACTTTGAATGCAGATTATGGATAAAGTATTGCTGGATTTACTGCTCATAAAATGAACAAATTTAACTTGACAACATAACTTCAAATGGTAACCCTGGATACAGCTACCACAACACTGTGAATTTCAAAATCCTACTGAGCACACTGAAAATCAGTAGCAGAGCAAACACCCTGGGTTTTAGAAGAGAGAAGCTGAGTATCCTAAGACACAAGCTGTGAAGGAGTCCATGGGAAGCAACCATGGAGGGCAAAGTAGCTTGTGCATGCTGAGATTTATTGAAGAGCAGCCTCCTGAAAGAACAAAGGGAAGCTGCAAGGAGGTTGAAGGTTCTCTCTTCACAAGGAACCTGATGGAGAAGACCAGGGGAATTTGGTATAAGCTGCACAGGAAGAGGTTTCATCTCAATATAAGAGAGAAATTTTTTACAGTAAGATCAATCATTCAGTGGAACATCCTCCCCAAAGGACACAATAAAATCTCCATTGTTGGATGTTTTCAAGATATGGTGGGACAGAGATGATAGATAGATAGATAGACAGATAGATAGATAATGTGATTCAAGCTCCGTTTTCCATGAAAAATTGGACTACATGATTATTTGAGATCACTTCCAACCAAGTGCAGTATATATTTCTGACTACTTATATCCCATTCCTCTATTTTCAAGGGAGAGAAATGTGGTACTGAAAGTTTGCTGTTTTACAGGATATGTTTAAAACAGTGTAAAACATACTATTACAAAATACAAATCTCTCCTTTTTATATCTTCAAATAACATATCAATTTGCCAGACTATATCTACTTTTGCATTATATTTACATCAGATTTGATTACTTTCTTGGAATCTGAGCATGTAAGAAAGTGAAAGCAATCATTATAAACAAATATAATTTGTTTTTTTAGTCCTCTAATAGGGTTTCCTGTGTCTTAAAATCAGTTAAATAGACATTTAATAGAATGAATATGGAGAAATCAATACAAGAATCCATATTAATAGAGACTCTCGTCATTGGTTTTTTAGGAGGTAGAAACAACTGTGTTTTTCTCAGTGATTAAACTTCTGAAGACTTTGATAAAATAGAATTTAACACTTAATTTTATATGTGTTCTTTCATCAGCTGAAATAGTCATGAACAGAAATAACCAGACTTATCCCAGCAGTAATGCTTCCCCCATTTTACACAGAAAAATTCTTTCTCATTGGGAAATGGAGTAATCTATACTTACATTTTGCATCTACAGCTCACCACTTAGTTAATCTAAATACACCTATTCCCATTTAGGAAGCAGTACAAATGCCTTTTAGGCATACATTCCTCACTATCTAGTAATGATTCTAATTTTTTTTTCTTCTACTCAAGATATTGTTGCTCAATATGCACTATACATTTCTGAATATATAAGAACATAACAATTCCTCATACACTGGAACATTTACAACATCATCGGGTAAAAAATATATATGCAACAAATACATGGCATTAAAAAATTCACTCGGAAAATAAAACGTTATATGCTTATGAATCTGCTGTGGATGTTGCTGCAATTAGCATTTTCCTGTAAAAGTTGTAACCCAGGGAACTTAATTGGAAATTATGCATATTCACCCTTATAAATATTTAAAGAAAGAAAGATTATGGAACGGTTTCATTGCTTTTGGAAAAATTAATTTTTATATCTATAAACAACAAATGCGTATAGCAGCACTTTCAATGCCAGCAAAACTCTTATACTTAGTACTTTCCCAGTGGTTTGTTGGGTTTTTGATGACAGTGCCTTGCAAGACATGAGAAATTTTAGATTTCTGGCACATCTTTATCAAAACAGCAACACAAGATACTCCCGGTTCATTTCTTCATAAGCTCAACTATTATTTTTTATGTTCAGGCTTAATAGTTAGCTTACAAATCAAAGCATTCAGAATTCTGAAAATTAAGGACTTGGAAGCTGAATAGCAGTACCGTATATCTTGCTTGTGCAGATTATCATGCAGACTTTAAACACACAGTCCATCAATGAATGGGCCCCTTTAGTGTATCCAGGCTGCCCTGGCTTAAAAATATACCAGAATTGCTGCACCCAGGAGGATATTGCCTATATGCTTCAGGTCAGCTTGTTGAATAACCCAGAGTTTATGAATGAATGTGCCAAACATTGCTTCAGTCTGGTGGGAGAAGCAAGAAGAAAAAATGATGCTTCAACTGAAGCCGTTGAGCAATTTTTGGTGGCAGTTCTGCTACAGGGCTTCTATGGGATTCTTGACAAATGATTAAAACTGGGCTTTGCAGCATACATCACATGCAGTTTGTTCTGCTCCAGGAGATGATTTGTAAAAGTGTTTACTAAGGAAAACCACAAAGTGGCTAAAAATATAAGTAACCTGAAAAATCAAAGCACAGACTTCAAAAGATGAAAGGCACATTAAACCATACTGAGCTTTACACAGTTGAGGAGAGACCACTACCAACATCCTAATAGAACATATGCTGCAATTTGGATATGCACCTTTCTGTCAGAATTCTGTGCGTTTTTAGTTTTGAAGAAAAATGATTTTTTTTTCAAGCTGAAAACAAAAATTAAATGGAGATGTTCAGCACCTATCAGGAGATTATCATTGCTTAAAGCAGTAGGCAAATCAAAGCAGAATAATTTTTGAAGCCTTGGTTTATAAAGTTATGGAAGCTGAAAATACAAATACTTACTGGTATCAGTCTCAGTTGTACAGAGTCCCATACTTTTATCTTCATTCCATCAAAGTTCAAACGAGCTGAAATAATGACTAACATCATCAGGATTAAATATAGATTTCCCCTCATCAGGTTTACAGATAGAAGTATTGTGCAAAGTTTCATGCCCAGGGACACTCAAACATCCACTCATGTATTTTTTGTCTAAAATGGGTAGAATGTCCTATTCTGTTGCAAAGATAGCAGAATGCATCTTTAACATCTCAGAACAGCCAATTTGCTACACCTGAGTAGTAATTTGTCTATTTATTTAAAACACAGAAAGCCAGAAAATACTGGTTCTATGTGGACACCTCAGTCTAATCTAAACAGAAGTAAAATGACCATGTCCCCTTGAAAGGACAGTCACTGTATAACCCCACAATATCTCTGTGTTCAATCACCTCCCCATCCCAACCCTATCGCTTCACAGAGCTCAATTTCTTATTGCTCTGTGTGGAAGAAACATTGATCTCACAGTTCTATAAGACCAATCCAATTTTGACCAACCTAATTTTAACCTATCTTTACATTCAGCTTCAGCTGAAACCAAGATGTTCAACTGTGCCATAGCTCATGCATGACAAGCCTTCATCTAACTGCGTTAGTTCCAGTCATTTGTGGTTTGGACATCATTCTTGATCTGTTCTGACATTTCATGCACAGCAGCCAGCAGGGAAATGGGAAGGCCATTTCAGTGTTATTGCTCAGATTCTAGATAGCAGAGTTTATATTCAATGTTATTTCAAGACCAAGGGGTTCATTCCACTGTGATGCGACATGCTATTTCTAAATTCACTGAAGCTGTATATTGCAGTAAATAATAATGTTCCCTTAAGGAAAAAAAAAAAGTTAAGCTCTCAGGTGGGTGATCTATTGCCCTTAATAAAAGACAATGGTAACTTCTCAAATGTAACAATAAGATCAATACTTAATATGGACATTCAGATCTCAAATGATATATAAAAATAGGGGAATTAAGGAAACATCACCATAGTGTTATCTTGTACTTGTTCAAGTCTTAAAAAGAATGTGGAAAAAATGTGCTCTGATCATGTACTACATTATAAAAGTAGTTAGGTACCCACTAAATGCTTTATTTTGTTTATGCTTTGACAACTTGTGATATGCCATCATCTATCAGCTTCGCACGACAAAGCAATCGTGAGGCTTATCTAATGAATAATAATGATTTTCTTATCAAAAAGAAAGTAAACCTGTATGTCATTAATTAAGCTAACTTAATCCACAATTAATTTAATTAACTTTATCAATTAAGACAGAGTTGGAAATTATATAAGTTGAAAATCTCAGGTTGTAAATATACAATGCAATCATAGTGAACAATTAGTGTATGATAGAGTTTGATTTGGGTGATTAAAATCAATCCATAGTCACAGCACATAAGTTTAATTGAGGATGAAGGTAGTTGAAGACAGAATAATCAACACACATCTAAAAAGGTTTGGCAGCTATCTTCACTCTATCTGTACCAGAAAATATCAGTATTCATCAGTAAATGTGCAGCAGTCCTCATCTGTGTATTTCTTCATTCTAGGAGTGTAGGGAATACTGAAAGCATTGAAGCGAAATCCTAATATCAAAGCTTGTTGATTCAGTTTACACAAAATTAAAGTGTGAGTGGGAACAAATTATTTCTGCACATGCTTATGTATTTGGCTTATACAGATGCATGCTAGAGAAACTGAAAATTAACCTTTTTCAAGTAGACCAGGTAATTGACTCAGAACCTAAAATTGAAGGTATTTTGCATCTCAGTGTTTTAATGTCTCTGTTATTTCTTAACAAGTAAGAAAACACAACTCATATACCAATTTTTTTCCCCCTAAAAGCCTATCTTCCCTATTACTAGATAGATTTAGAGAGGAAAATCAATAATCATGAAATCTGTTATTCAAAACATTGCATTTGATGGGTTGTAAAGGATAAAGGAACAAAACAAACATGTTACAATAGTGACAAAAATGTAAACATGCAGGCCATAGTTAGAATATAAACATTTGTAATCTCTAACAAATATGCTCACTTCATGGCAATGAAATCTATTTTGACATCCTAAAACTTGGCCATGAAAATAATAATAATTGTGCAGCCATCTTTGACCTTGGGGTGTGCAGGTGTCTAACTTTTCACCTTTCCCAAGGTGGAAAGAATGACACCATTTTGATTCCTGCTCAGCCAAGTATCATTGGAGTGCTTCTCCTCTGAAAAGATTAAACTCGAAGAGTAAGAGTTATAGGATTCTACTTAAAGCTCTTTTTCCCAAGAACAGGTAAAGATCCATATTCAAAGTCCACTGATACTTAAAATGCTTGTTCAGTCTCATGGTTCAGTGCTTTTTTATTGCTCTCTACTACTGTTGCATTTTTCTACTTGGACCTAACTGGTTTCCAATAACATTATTTACCATCTCCTTTCATCCACTCTCTTAATTTCTTCTTCTTTCTTCTTTCTTCTTTCTTCTTTCTTCTTCCTTCTTTCTTCTTTCTTCTTTCCTCTTTCTTCTTTCTTCTTCTTCTTTCATCATAGCATCTTGCTTTTTTAAAAAAAATTTATGGCAGTAAAGGATGGACTCAAGTTCACAGTGAAAGTATTTTAGTTGAAACCAAAAAGCTGCAGCCGCAAACTCCACGTTTAAATAATTTGTGCTCCAGGCTTTCTCAAAGCCATGTGAGAGGCAATGCAGAACTGAAAGTGTCCCAGTGATAACAACATTTGTGTGATGTCCTTACCAAAACTAGCCCTTCAGTACTACATAGTTATACTATGCTTTCCAGGAAGCAAAATAATTGGGAAAATGGGAATTAATTCAGTCTTTTTTCTTTTTTTGTTTGAGTAGTTTTTTACTTTTTCCTGTTTGTTTATACACCCTTTCTTGCCCCATAGATCACCTGTGCACAACTTTTTGTGCAGTGATGCCTCTGTCAAGAAGGAATAGCTCTACTACTCAAAGGCAGTTCTTTAGGGAAAAATTGGACTGAGTCTAATAAACACTCATGAATATAAAACAAACAAACCAACAAAAAACTTTAAAAATACATCTTATGCATTATCTGCTGTAATTATAATAGCAACAACAGAAGTAGTAGTAATAACAACAGCAGCAGTAGTAGTAGTAATACTCCCTAAAAGAAAATGTTATTTAGTTATTTTTGTTTCTTTGTTGTTTCACAACTGATATTTTGCATGGGTTTTAATCCTCCTAAGTGGCCCTAGGTGACAGTAGAGAGACTCCCTTCTCCTTGTACTCTGAAATAGCTTTGTGTTCACAAAACAAAACACAGCAGTCTTCAAAGTTAGTATGCTGCCTTGTTTCCAAAATAACTAGATGTACATATGCTTTATTGTCTTGACCTACATGCTGCAATATTAGTATAATATCAGGATTTGAGGCAGAAGAACATCTGCTGAGTCACAACTATACAAATTGAATTGTCACTTGCAATCCAGGTTTGCAGGTCTGCCAAACCATGAAAAGTATCATCTGAGATTATTACATTTCAATCCAATGTACAGTCATAATGTGCCATAAAATTTAAGAATTGACAGTGTGACAGTGGAAGTGTTTGTAAACCAGGTTTTTGTGCTTTTCTTAGGATTATACATGTCACAAGACATTAGGAAGCTATTTTATTGGTATCTTTCATTTTAAATGACAAATACTAATGATACAATATTTGTGTATGTCATAGTATTTTGATAGATTAAAAGACCTTGAGATTTCATGGCTTGAAAGTTTATGCAAAGAACAGCCATTAATTTTCATTTATTTTTCAAAGATAGAAGTGATCAAACCGTATGGTGAAGCTTTTTGCTTACACATCATAACAAAGACGTAAATAGGAAAGAAGAAAGCAGCTCTGAAGTGCTGCCATGTTTTATTTCTTAAGTTGACTCACAAAAAAGTCCAGGGTTCTTTCAGATGCTAAAAGAGATTAAATTATGACCTTAAATTCTTAAATTTTTGCTTTACTACCTAAATTCTGAAAATAAAATCTTCCACTTGGTAATCCACCATTAAAGAAGGCACCAGATTTATGAGAATTTTTGAGTCCTCTTACTTGCAGTAATAATTTCTTTATTTTTACTCCAGAAAAAGCAGTAAATCTCAGAAATCAAGATTACATTTAGCAAAGATTAGAGATTCTTAAAACTTGGATGTCACGCTAGCTGCTGTTAAAGATTAGTTTTTTGATATTTAGAGATTTAATGACAAAAAGAAAATACTCTTCCTGTGTTAGATCTAAGAACACAAGCTTTCTCTTATTTTATGCTACATTTTTCTCCCATGTCAACCTTTCAAAATAAACCCTATCAACATATACTCATTTACTAGAATTTGCATGTTCAAAAAGATGGGGTATTATTTGTAGTGTAACCTTTGGTTTGATGGCTAAATAAAACCTACATCAGTGTTTATATTTCAGTGACAGCAAGCAATTCCTCAAAGACTAAATACATTTAATATGCTCTTTCTAATAGCAGGCTTTCAAAATGTTTTTAATTGATTTAATTCTCATGCTTTACTTTTTAAAAATTATTCATTTGGTATTATTATTTGAGTTCTAATATTCCTTTAAAAGATACCTTAACAAAAATCCTAAATAAAAATAAAAA
>VWYP01010454.1:0-26145 GCA_013400435.1 Pycnonotus jocosus
TGAGGGTTGGCATCTTCTCTTAAGGAACCTATGACAGGATGAGAGGACACAGTCTCAAGCTGAGCCAAGGGAATTTCAGCTTGGACATCAGGAGGAAATTTTTCACAGACAGGATTGTTAAATTTTGGAGTGGGCTGCCTAGAGATGTGGTGGAGTCACCATCCTTGGAGGTGTTTAAAGAAAGGCTAGATGTGGCACTTAGTGCTCTGGTTGCCAAGATGCATCAGTGTTTGGACTCTGTGGTCTTGGAGGTCTTTTCCAACGTAGATGATTCTGTGAACTGGATTTGTTCAGCCTTCAGAAAAGAAGGCCTAGGTGACACCTTATCACCGTGTTCCACTATTTAAAGGGTGACTGAGATATTTCTCATCACCTTTTTACAAGCAGTCACATGGAAAAGACAAGGAATAATGAGTAGAAATTACTCCCGGGGAGATTCTGATTACACACAAGAGGAAAATATTTAATGATGAGAAATACCAGCCATTGGCATTATCCCCCAAGAGAACTGTTGGACTCTCCCCTGTTCAACACTTCTAAGGTGCATCTGGACAAGGTGCTGGATCATCTTGTCTAGACTGTGCTTTTGCTAAGGAGGCTTGGACCGGATAGTCCTTAAGGTTCTTCCCATTCTGGAATTCTATGATTCTGTGATAAATGTCCATACACAAAGTTCCAATTCTTGGAACAAATTTCATATTTAGAGTATGTAATCTTTGAATATTCTAAATGAATGAGAATCAACAATACTTAAAATCTCTTCTTGTATTTATGGCCTGGATAAGGCAAGATCTTTTTGTGCATTTTCTGATTTCTGCTGCTTAGAATTTACATAGNTCAACACTTCTAAGGTGCATCTGGACAAGGTGCTGGATCATCTTGTCTAGACTGTGCTTTTGCTAAGGAGGCTTGGACCGGATAGTCCTTAAGGTTCTTCCCATTCTGGAATTCTATGATTCTGTGATAAATGTCCATACACAAAGTTCCAATTCTTGGAACAAATTTCATATTTAGAGTATGTAATCTTTGAATATTCTAAATGAATGAGAATCAACAATACTTAAAATCTCTTCTTGTATTTATGGCCTGGATAAGGCAAGATCTTTTTGTGCATTTTCTGATTTCTGCTGCTTAGAATTTACATAGATATATTTTTATTCTTTTACCCTGACACTTAGTTTCTTGATGATGGCCTAGATTTAAATGAAGACCTGCTATTTTGCTTAATTAACATGAGAAACACTAAGATTTTACAGGATATTAATGATAAGATTCCAAAAATTACTACATTATTCAATTAAACTTACTTCTTAGAGAAGTACACCTATCTTCCATTGAATGTCACTGAGTGACAACCATATAGATAAAAATGTAATATTTTATTACGTGGACGACGGTTCCATTTTTTAACCCTAAATTCAAAGCAATTTCAAACCCCTAAATTCTAAAAGAAATTGCAGGTCAATTGTAAGTAAATGATAAGTAAGTAGCAACAAATAGCTTCAGTATTTTATTTCCCTATATGGACTATTTCTTCTTTCTTAATCTATAGAAGGAAAGTATCAATAAAAACATGCATTTCATGGTACCATATTTGTCATTCTCTGTGAAAGTGTTAATTGTCTTTGGGTTTTATAGCCTCATAACTTGAAACATAAATCTATCTGCTTTTTAATCTTACACGTGATTGGATAGCAAATAGCTGGATCAAGTGCTGGAATAAACAAGTACTCAACTCTTTTATTTTTTATGAATGAATCTGTAATTTTCCCAGGCTGTAATTTTCACAGATTCCTTGTTCAGCTGTTTTGCTAAATTACTGTGTTCTTCATTATTTCAGTCAGCTTTCAGTCCTCAGTGCAGTGATTACATGCAGAAAAAGATGAATTAATTTTCCAGGTAATATTTTCTGAGGTAGGATCAAAGGGTTTATTAAAACGAAGATATGTTACTTGTGCTTTGCTGCTTTCTCTATGTTGTGTACACCTCCCTCAGGTGTACATGGCTTGTTTTTCTACACAAAATGCAAGAGCATAGTGACCTTAAAGTAAGGGCCCAGAGTGTTCTGTCAAGAATAATACATCATTGGTGCTTTTCACCTCATTACAGGGTAAGGAGAAGGGTATTGAGATGTTACACTTCTACTAGAAACCCAGCCCTTTTAATATAAAGTGTCTATCATCAGTATTGTCTGATTTTCTGTATGATTCTGTATACCTAGTTAAAAAAGCATTAAAATACAGAATTAGGTATTAAGGAGAAAATCATAATGTATTTGTTAGTGAGAATAAATTGATTTTACATTTTTTATGTTTTCTAGGTACATGCAGAACATAAGCACTATACATGCTATTCATAGTAATCAAGGATAGGGGATCAGTGAGTATTAAGAAAATGCTTGAGTGGTTAGCTATCTTAAAATAAAATAATAAAAATGTTACCAAAAAAGTGTGTGCTGTCTAAATATGTACAGACAGGTTATAGTATCAAGAGAAGTAGTTGTCAGAGTGGATTGATATGATTTACTCTTTATAGGACTAAGTGGAGATGTTTATTTATCTTACAACACAAACTTACCTAAATATTTTGTAAACAGCAAATGAAAAATTAAGCTATTGTCAAATCTCTCATGTTTTCCTTATGTCCTTGAGAGTTTTTATTAATTTGATGTGGTCTCCTTATTGTAGGTGGCAAATTTTGCTGTGAGTTATTAATAGTCACCTCTTCAGTAGATAAGTAACAAGTGGAGGTGTTTTACTGGTGGCTGTTAAGCAACATAATTAGCAAATCACACATAAACAGTTCTTCAAACCAGTGTGACATTAATTCTGATACATTTAGTCACTTGGAAACATGGGTACTTATTAACTACTAACATTTCCATGTGATAAGCATTCTGTTTGGTTTCTTTCTTTACTTGTTCTCTGAACTGTAAAAGTATCTGAAGCCATTATTTCTGAAAATACCTGAAATCATTATTTATGAACTATCAAATGCATTGTTACTTGTGTTTTCCTTCATGCCTACACAATACTTAGTGGGAAATTCCCAGCATGTCTATGACTATGTATAGGTTTGTTATGATAAAAATTGGCTCTAGGTCTTTTGGCGTAATAAATTGTCTATTCTTTTGTGGGTTTTTGGTTTAATTTTTTTTTCTTAGCTCAGTTGTAACACAAGATGTAACTTTGTGTTTGATTCTTTACTAAGAAATCTCTAATCAGAAATATTTTTATTCTTACCACAAGTGATAAAACAAGCATATCATTGTTGAGGCACTTGATGCTAAGCTAGTTAAACCTGCAGTTAAGTTAGTGGGAATATGACCCCTAAACGTCATTGCATCATGGGTGTTACTGTTTTTGCCATAGCTCCCATGTCTATTTCTGTCCCTCTGTCATGTAAATCAGACCATAAGTATTAGTATCTTTATTGCATTTTTGACCCTAAAACAAACTTGTTTGGCAGAACTAAAGATCTAGGAGGTTTTTCATCACCTTTGAGGATCTATTTAAAGCAAGTATGTTTTATGTAGTCACCTCTGCATGGATTTGCCTTTTTATTCAAACTGGTAATATGTCACTGAGGGTTATTGTGTTTGAATCTCTGAAGGTTTGATTTTCTGTGTCTGTAGGGTGAACTGCCAGACTGTTTCCATGAAAGAAATTTGAAGAATTGCTACCTAAACCTGTATATTTCCATAGCCATACCACATGTATCTGTGCTTATTTTGTGAAGGCAATTCAGCTATTAATTTGTTTTAGTTTGTGTTGTTCATATCACTGCAATATGGAAATGACAATTAAAAATACTGAGAAAGGGAAATTATGCTTTAGGAAGTGGCGTATTTTCTAAACATTGACGTGGTTTCACAGTGTTTGTCAGACTTCCACTCATCCCCTGGGCATCAAAATAGGATTCAGCCATGAGACTGAAATGCTTTTAGAGAACTAGGGGAAAGGAGTTTCTGTGTGTAGTAATTAATTACTAACATTTTTGGTTTTGAGTATTAGGGAGTAAAAGAAGCAGTATCTTTAATTGACATTAAATAGAAACTTAATTTTAGAGCCAGCTGGCTCAGCTGTTGGCATATGACAGAACAGTGGGAATTGAACCAGAAAACACTTTATGAGGTTACTGTAACCTAGAATTCATGGCAATAATTTTAATGGGTGGGTGCTCTTCATCCCTTAGTGAAGGGAGTAGTGTACAGAGGGAGAAGCTCTTAAGAATTTTCTGTTATCATTTTTCAATTACATAAACAGTCAAAAAATAGAGGACTTATTCTGAGGGCAGTTCTAGTTTCCTTGTATAGATTAAAAGTTTAATCCAACACTAGTGGAAAATACTAATGTTACTGGCTACCTTTTTTAACAGATCATCAATTTTCTTTTTCAGGTCGAAAACTGAAGAAGTTTAACAAAATTAAGGTTGTGAGAACGTTAGATGTTGCACTCCAGCAGCCAGCAGCCCTTCAAGATGAAAGCCAATCTCTAACCCAAAGGCTGTCTTTTTCTCCAAATCAAGAAATACAGTTTGTTCCCCCAATGATAAGTGTTTTACGAGGCATTGAACCAGAAGTTGTCTATGCTGGTTACGACAATACAAAACCTGAAACACCAAGTTCCTTGCTGACCAGTCTGAACCATCTTTGTGAGAGGCAGCTTCTTTGTGTAGTCAAGTGGTCTAAATTACTACCAGGTAATATAATTTCTTATATGTAATGAATTGTAGTTAAGCAAATATTTAATGAGAGGAACAATCTAAAGAGAATATTATTGACTGCCTGTTAATTCTTTACAAATTTCAAAATTATTAAGCTTTCAATTATAAGATAATATAATCAATCAAATATATTTTAGTAGGGAAGCACAGATGGATTAGATGGATTTGAAAGAATCCATCTAAATATTTAGATTCACTCCAAGAAAGCACAGGAGCTCAGAGAGTTCCTGTATGTGATTGTTATAACAGCCTTTCTACCCTAGCCGCTCTTACTCTATTATTTATGCATTTGATGCAAATAGGTTGTATATCTGCTTATTCTTTTTTTCTTATTATTATTAAAATGAATTTTTGAAAGTAACAAAGAAAAAAATTTATTAATAATATCAATTAGGACTAAGCAACTCACAAACAGACTGGTAATGAAAAGTAATTGAATTTATGAAGATCTATGACTGGATTAAAAAAAAAAAGGTCCATGTTATGTATGTATGTATGTGTGCTGTATGGTGATAGGGATCATCATGGTCATCCTGGGATATATAGAAATCAATATATTGAGCAGAAGGCCTGGAAAATAGAGTTTCATGTGAGCTCAATTTGACACTTTGCTGCTGCAGGAAGCGGCAATCTCAATCACTGCTCTTCCCATTGCAGTTGGCACTTACCAGACCTCTTGAGTGAATTGATTCATCTCACTAAATGAGAAGAAAAGAAATCTTTTTTTTAGCCCTCTGTGGTTTTCTGATGTCTTCGTGAACTGAACCAGTTCACTGAGGAGGAGCATGAGTGCCAAAGCTTGCTTGAGGGAGGTAACAGGACCACATGATGAAGAACAGAGCACTGCTTTCAGTGGCAGGAAGCTGTTAGTTTCACTCAGATTATTTGTGGCAATCTTTATCAAATGGCAGAAGTTATCAAACACAAGTGCACAACTGTAAATGGTTCTCTTTAGTTGAATGGAAGAAAGATACTCATATATGGATGTTTTTGTGTGACAGCTGCATCTTATGTTAAGAACACTGATGTTCAAACTATCAGCATTAAATGTGAGTTGGTTACAGTAATCATGGTACAAACTGTCATATTTTTACCAAAGGCAAAAGAGATGCATTCCTATCCTCTGAAACAGTCATTTTTGCTAAAATAAATTCTGGCGTGAACATTTCAAAATACTGGATGAGAACAAAAAGACAAGAGGTTAACTATCAAAGTAAGATACGCAGTTATTACCAAGCATCAAAGAGCTACGTCCTCAAAACTGCTTGTCTTTCTAGGTGTCCTCTGTTTGATAGCTCAGATTTGTAATCTCAAAACACTTACTTAGCTGCTGGCTAAATGAGAATTCTGAAATATTTTATCTTTAATTTCATTTCCAGGTTTTCGGAATTTGCATATCGATGATCAGATAACCCTCATCCAGTATTCCTGGATGAGTCTAATGGTTTTTGCGATGGGGTGGAGATCATACAAACATGTCAGTGGTCAGATGTTGTATTTTGCACCAGATCTGATACTAAATGAGTAAGTAGAATGCTCTTGTGTTACGTGAATAACGTTTTGAACTTTTGCGTGGCAATGGGAATGTGACTCCATTGAGGCCAAGATTTCATTCATTACTTGTTCTGCTTCAAAATTAATGACCAAGTCCTCTGACCATATCAAAGTTCAAGTAACTTTGGGAGGGGTTTTGTGGGAACCTCAACTGTTCTGTGTACATGGTCAAGCAAAAGCAGTTCAAATAGTATTTTAATTATCTGAGAGAAAAAAAATAATAATTATGCTGTCAGAAGATTTACTTTAATTCATCTGAATAACTCATGAGTTAATGTTTACTAAATGAAACTGAGTGTGGGTTTTTTTGGTTGTTTTTGTTTGGGTGGTTTTGGCAAATAGTTTGCCTATAATCTAAATGCTCAGTTTTGACACTTCGTGATAAAAATGATTTTCTAATGTGCATTTATTCTTACAAAAGTATATTTGTTGTTAGAAAATTGTAAAAAACTATTCACCAAGTAAGAACTTTAGTATCAAGGAAAAATTACATGAGACTGCTCTTTTCTGCTGGGGGAGGGACTTTTTGGCTTGGATTTTCTTTCATGTTTAATTTAGATAGTTGTCTTTTCAGTCTTTGTCAGTTTACCAGCTCTACAAATTATTATTGTCAGACTGGTAATTTTATATTCTTTGGTTATAATACATGGGAGGTTGCCAGGAACAGTAAAACATAATTTAATCCTGATCTTTATTTTTCCTTAATGCATTTTTCTCTCTTTTTTTCCTTAAAATACTAAAAGAACTGCTATGAAGCAAGCTGAAAGAAAAACAGATGTTTTGTAAGACATATTGTTTAAGGATTAAGAGGTGGATTTGCAGAAGATCTAGACACACGATTTTAAAATCTATAGATGTGCAAGATCCTCTCGATGAAGTTCTTTACAGAAGATATTCAGTAGAGCCTACCCTATAGCTCCAGATGATTGTAAATCACTGTGAGGTTGTTGAGTAACAAATTCTTTCCTCTTTCATTTTTATTTATCGTGCCGTACAAATTGAAATACTTTGAAGTGATGAGATTGAAAGAATTTCTGACTGTGGTGTTGTGCCAACACAGTCTGATACATCTTATAGTTACATTCAAAAGAAACACAGGATGAGATAGTTTTATGCAGTAATGTCATTTCTTGGAGTATCACCCCACTTGTGGACCACTGCTGACACCTTTTGAAGAAGTCCTTAAGTACTTTCTTTGGGAATGGTGTTGAGATTTATGAACCCTAATTATAATCCACCAGAGACAGCTTCTTATTGTCAGCTCAA
Source organism: Pycnonotus jocosus (assembly GCA_013400435.1). Classification (NCBI taxonomy): domain Eukaryota; kingdom Metazoa; phylum Chordata; class Aves; order Passeriformes; family Pycnonotidae; genus Pycnonotus; species Pycnonotus jocosus. Next base: position 7,546 of record VWYP01010454.1, read on the forward strand.
GATCATTTATGCTGGGTGCTGACAACATATTCCTCTCTTAGTTATAGAACATCTCATCAGAGTCATACTAGAGATGTTATAAACAAAGAGATATAAAAAGTGACTGATGCACTGAATCATAGCTGCAACTATTTATTGGAAATAAGTTAGCTTTTAGGTCAGTAAAGTGTAAACGACTTTGTTATCTACAATGATGTCTAAGCTTGTAGTTTTGTGTTCACTTTAAGCAAGGGTAACTGCTGAAAGTGGCCAAAAAAGTTAACTGTCCTGGTCATGTGTCCCCATGACTTTAGCTAAGCTGGGCTGAACACTCTCTGGCTGCACTGTCAAACAGATAAGGAGTTTATATGCCTGAGAGGTACCCCAGAAAAAGCCATTCATTAATGCCTAGAGGGATCCCTGACATGACTCACCACACTGGCACTAATGCCAGAATCACAGGAGTGTGTGCCTAGAGGTAGAAAGAGATAACGGAAATGCCTTCTGCGGGGGCAAGACACGTTGTAGTTGTTTCATAATTACCGTGAAACCACAATTCAAAGCTTGTGTCACATCCAATCTATCATTAAGTGAACTGAGTTGTTATGCTTCTTGGGAAGGATGTGTTTGGTTGCATCCATTTCATATCAAGAAAGCCAATAGTGCTAGTTTGACAAAGATTTCTTAGTATTGACACCCTGCAAGGACTTTTACTCATACTTTGCAATGTTTGAAAATTTGAGTATGAACAGCATTTAAGCTGCTAACCCTGAAAGCTCTTATTGCTCTTTGTAGATAATAATTAGGAAGAGATGCTACCAAAAAGTAATAGAAAAGGAGATTTAAAGTAGATGTAGAAACATTCAGGTCTAAAAGATTAAATTTCTATATTTATGTCATTTAAGAGCTGGTATTAGATGTCAGATGTTGAACAGCATTGAAATAATTCTCTTTGAAGATAACAGTAACATTTTATTAAGTAAAAATTCAATGCATTAAAAAAGTCTTTTTAAAATGGAAAATACCTTCTATTTTGATTGCTGAGATTACTATCTGCAGGCAGGTTGGAATGCTGATCTGAACCCCCTAGCAGGCAGGGGAGCAAAATTTAATCTTCCTGTTATTGTACCTAATTCATCTAGATTGGGATGCAACCTTTTAAAATCAGTCCAAGTTACTGGATCATCAGGTTAATGTGCAGTAAATTCAGTCTAGATTAGAAACTTTGCAATGCTGCCATTGCAGTAATTTCAGTTGAAAATTATTCTCCCAATACATATATGCAATAATACATACTAACTGTACCAAAATCGCAAAGAGAAAAGTGGTATCCAAGTGCTGCAAAACCCCCACAATTTTATGTATTTCCTGTGTGATTTGTTCTGGTTACTTCTATGGGAGTTTAGGAAAGGTTGTATTAATGTCTCTGTTTACTTAGCATGTAGGATTTTTGACTGTTTCTTTAATGGCATAACATGCCACAAAATAATATCATTTCTGCTAGAAGTACCAGGCTAGAGTTACTACAAAGTATTTTGATAGAGATGTTTTTGCAAAAACTAAGAACAAGTATTCTATGGACTTTCAGATTTATCTTCAGTTCTATGCTTTGAAATCTTTACAGACATACAAGAATCTATGGACTTCTAAAATAAGATAGTACTTCACACTAATCATTAAGATATTTTTTAATTAATTAACTTCCCCTATTTTTGGTGGTGAGCATTCAGCTTTGATAGTTTTGGGTGTTTTTCTGGCCAGCAGTAGCAGATTAAACATCCAAAATAATAGCCCATTCATTATAATAAAAAACTAGCATAGGAACAAAAAAAATCAGTAGTGTGTATAAGCTCATCTTTAATTTTTTTTGAAATGTGATAACCTGCTAACAAGACCTTTCTTTCAAGCAGTTAGCACTGGACCCATTCTTTGTCTTTGTTTTCATGGTTTTTAATCTTTTTTTTTTTTTTTTTTACCTTTTCTGGGTGTAAGACAGAGGATGAAAGAATCATCATTCTATTCCCTGTGTCTATCCATGTGGCAACTCCCACAGGAATTTGTCAGACTTCAAGTTAGCCAAGAAGAGTTCCTATGTATGAAAGCACTGTTACTTCTCAACACAAGTAGGTTCTTTTATTTCTTTGTAACACATCACTGCTAAAAGTTTTGACCCATGTTGTTTAGCTTGACAATCACTAAGCTCTCTAGCTTAACAAATGGAAATGTCCTAGATGGAATGTTAGTATTCTAAGACCAAAAAATGTTTTTTTCTAATGTTTATAAAGAACAAAGAATTCATGATTCATTGTTGGTTTTATTGTGTACAAAGATACTGGGGACATGTTGGATCCCTTTTGGCATATGGCTATACTGTGTTACACATTTTCAAAACAACTGTGCGGTATTTCTGCCTGGAAACATCAAGTGACTCTACACAGAATTAAAAAACCCCAACCAAACCAAAACAACCTAAAAGTATTAGAATATATTTAAAAATATGTAATAAATTATTAGCACTGATGGCTTTATCTTGACCAAGATCTTAAAGCGTGTTTGCTCAAAAGAATTAGGGAAGTGGACATGACAAACAATACTAACATTTATTCAACTTTTTACAGTTATAAATAGGTGAAGTTTAGCACAGATATAAACAAATGGAAATGTTTTTCTTTGGTTTGTTTCTCTGGAAACAAAATCCATGGTCACTTAATCATACGGATCTTTTAAAGAATGCAGGATACAGCTGCATTCCACTTTACATAGGAAATGTGGTTGTTGGTGACCTTATCTTCCAACATTTTCTCTGAAATACTAAAATTTACATCTACTGAGGCCATAATTGTTATTTATGAATCCTCAAATTGAAATTTTTAAAGTTATACAGGTGCTGTGAGAAATGAGAATAAGCACTTTTGAAAAATATAGTTGAAAGAACGTAAAAGTTTGGTTCTCAACATGCAGTGGAGTCAGAGGAGAGATGTGCAAATCCCGCATGACCTGCTTCTTGGTTTTACAAAGTTTAAGTAATTGATGAAGAATTAAATTTTAGTCCCTCTCAGTCTGTACTTGGCTGGTATTTGCATAAACCCATTCTTAAAAAAAAGGCTGGTCTCAGCAGAGAATGAGTTTGAAAAGATTAAATGTGGCTCATATGAACATGAAAATTACTAAAAGAATAGCAAAATATCATACACTCTGCTAAAGCAGAAAAAGTAATGTGGATAAAAATCCCTGTCTGGTGTAACTCCAGTTGCTGCGTTAGAATATTAATGTATTCCTATTTTAAATGTTTTCCACCTTGTTTTCATCACAAATAAACTCCTTTGTCTATCTTCTGAAATTTCAATTAAATTTAGACAAATTTGTGGTATTTCAGCTATCTCTGTTCTAGAAAGTTCATGTCAAATTCTAAAAACATTACAGTGGTTGGTCCAATCCTTCTAATTTCTGAGTGCATCAATTTAACAGAATTCATTGAGTTACCTATGTTTATCAACTGCATTGCACTCAGAAGCTGTTTTTTAAGATTCTATGTTTATGTAAGAAATTACTTTTTTTAAAAAAAAAGTATTTCTACCTGTTCTGATGAGTTTTGCTTTTTGTTCTCTCCTGCATTTATTGTCCTATAGAAAAAAAAACAATTTGTCAGATCTTTGGGAAAAGGAACACACCTAACAGTTGTTGCTGAGACATTTAGTAAACATTTGGTACTGTATAAATATAATTCCACAAAAGTATTTTCAAAAAGCCATATAACCTCATTGTTGTTCTAAAATGTTTTCTTTTTAAGACTACTTTTATTTCAGTCATGATATTCATCTTAATCCTCTTCAAATGTGAAAGTAAAACCAGTTCAGGCTTCTATATACGAACAGTAAATCATATCTAATCACTTAGTCTCTCATTGTGTCTTCTCTTCAATTTATTATTTAGATGAACTGTGTTTTACTTTTTTAGATAATTCAAAAGAAGCAGTAATTTGAATTAAACTGTCAGTCTCAATACATTTCTAATTCTGAATGGACCCCCAGCCTAAGTTTTAATGTTATATTTGATTTTACAGGTTTTTCTTTGAGTTAGATGTGGCTTAAATGTAATGCTTTCTAGATTTCTGATTTAAAGGAATTTCTAGATTTTTTTGCATGAGATTTTGAGTTGGTTTGTGCCACTGAATAAAAACATCCTCGTCCTTGACAGATGTTCAGGGGAAGGGAACAGCTCAAATAGCACCGAGGAACTTTTTTCGTTAGACAGGAATATGACTGTTTTTGCAGAATTCAGAAAAAGAAGGCCATTCATTGATGGAAGATACCTTTAAAATTAATTTGCAGGGGAAATATAAAGACTTAATTGCTGGTTTAGAGATGTAAGTCAAGGATAGTTTCCATCTAACCCTAAACTCCATCAGAGTCACTTTATATGAAAACATTCCTTAGTTCTCCATAAAACTGCTGTTAAAAAAGTCCTGAAACATCCAGGCTTTGAAAATTAAGGAATTCCTTTTCCGTTACACTTACCACTAGCAGCCACTAACAGGTTCTTTTCTCAGTGTTCTCTCCATGTCCTCATTTTGATTCTCACCCCTGGCCTTTAAGAGAAGAGGGAGTTCAACCAATTTCTCCTCCTTGTTAATTTTTCTAAAAAGCTGTTCACCTTTAAGACTTTGATCTGTTCTATTAAGTGAAAGAGGTTCAAACAGGAGGCCTGAGCTCTGGCAGCATCACTACTTCAGAGCTGTTAGTTCATTCCTTGATTCCATTTTGAAGCACTCCAGCTAGATCTCTCTACCACAAATTTGCTGTGAAGAGAGCAGACCCTCAGCAGTGCAAACGAATCAGTAACATATTTCCTCAAAGGCAGCAGTGGTTCTTTTAGCCATATTTCTTTTTCCCAGCAAACACATGTAACTGAAGCTTAGGGATATTTCTAGATATAGGCAATTAGCAAAATGAACTGATTGCTCCTGGTATATCCTTTTAACTAATCCTTTTAACTAATTGTATCACTGTCTTTGGAGTAACTCTTGAATGGAAAGAAGTATCTGGCACATAATAATGAATTGCACTGTACAGCATAAAATACTGTTAATATCTCATATGTTTTAAATTTAAATTTGTTTTTTTGTTTGTTTTTAGTTCCTTTGGAAGGTCTAAGAAGTCAAAGCCAATTTGATGAGATGAGAACAAGTTACATCAGAGAACTGGTGAAGGCAATTGGTTTGCGCCAGAAAGGCGTTGTGGCCAACTCACAGCGTTTCTATCAACTTACAAAACTGATGGATTCCATGCATGATGTAAGTTTATTTCTTAATGTGTTCTGCTCTTCATGTAAGAAGGAACTGGTATTCCTTAAAAGTAATTCTATGGAAGGGCGTAGTCAGCATTGCTAAACAATGGAAGAAAACCACAAAAAAGTCCTTTATTATGTATATTTGTGTGAATATACTGCTATATATTCAGCATCAGTATGTGTGTTGTGCACATATTTTATGGTATTGAAGAATTTGTGAAACATGCATTAGAGTGCTACCATTTTGCTTCATTTTTAGTGTAACATAACCAGTACAGTTGTGGGCTTTGGTAGGGGTAGTGTATATGTGTGTGTGAGCATGTGTGTACTTGTTCAGGAAAATAGTGTGAGGAACAGGAAATTCAAATTGCAAAGTCAGACTACTAAAAATTAGTGAAAGGCAACCAAGATTGGCTTTGCAACCTTAGTCCAACTGGTTTTATGTGTATATTCTATACCATCTTTTCAGAATCTGTTTGTATTTCGGAATTGAGTAATTTTTGAGAATTCTAGATACCAAGCCCTGGGCACTTCTGAGCTCTATGCTCATTTTGAGGAGCTCATGGGGAGCTCAAGGTGGACAGGATCTTTGCATCTTTGTATTCCTCAGAACTCAGCAAATCTGCATTTTATTTTAATTCAGTCTCTTCCTTTCATATGCATACAGTAAAATAATCTCTGAGAGGGAGAAAGAAGGAGAGAGGCTTGCTGCAGAATAGCAAAGTGATATTTGGTCCATGGAGTATCTTCATTCAAGTCCTCTTTCAGGTCAGGCTGATAAAGTGATGGGAGATACAAGGAAAAGAAAAAATCATCACATTGGAGACATTGTGTGATGTTAAAGGCTAGGGTAGCAGAAACACTATGATATTTGACAACATAATGGTCACTGGTCTGAAATAAAAATTGGAACCTCTCAGAGACACTAAAAGAGATGTAATAGTCACATGTTGAGCTTTCAAGGGATGGGAGTCTGGAGTTCAGTGTTTGCAGCATACATGGGTATGATCATCATGAAAACCGTGGCAAAGCTCACAGGTAAGTAGCAAATGCTGTCTCTCAGAGCAGTGTTCAAATAACAGGTAGTGACCAAAGCACACAGTGCTTGAGTGGGAGAGTAAGATGAAAAGTTGAAAGCTTGTTGAGTAGTTGCTGTTGTTCATCACATTTGTCGGGAGTGAGGCTGATACTACTTTGCAATATTACTGAAGCAGTGGTTTTATATGATATGCTATAGCTATATGCATGTTTTTGCCATTAGTAGGTTCTGACAAATACCCCATTACATTACTGATTCAAGAAAGGACAGGGTAAGGTATAGAATTATGTCAGCTGATGAATGCTTGAGATAAGTGATTGACAGCATGTTCATGTGGCTGTATTACTGTTAGCCTGATTGATCATGTTTGTATTTTATCAAATCCAGCTGGTGAAACAGCTCCATCTCTTCTGTTTGAACACATTTCTCCAGTCCCGTGCACTGAGCGTTGAATTTCCTGAGATGATGTCAGAGGTGATTGCTGCCCAGCTCCCCAAGATTCTAGCAGGGATGGTGAAACCTCTTCTCTTTCACAAGAAGTGAAATGTCTTTTCTCTTATCATAGAGATGATGCCTGAGTCATTTTTGTTTGTTTATTTTGGTCAAGATTTTGCAATGTCAGGACTTCAGCATATTTGACATACTTACCTTACCAACTGCTTTATACCTGTAACATACACAAGCCATTCAAGCTTGATGTACATATTGTGAGTTCCTGATTCCTTAACTGCAAAAATCACAACAGTCATAAGAAATGTTTTGTAAACTTGTCTAAGCTGCTTTTTAGATATGCATAAGAATGACAATGAATAGACTTTCCAGATCTCTAACAACAGTTATACATTTTTCTTACACATTGCACACTCTTGAATTTCTGGTATGACATGGTGCAAAATTTTTACTTTAGTACATTGTGTGCATGGATACATGTGGGCACGTGCATAATAAAAGATGTTTAAGGAATTAAAACAAATATTGCCCACATTTTCTTATGGTTATTTTACTTTTTATTACTGCAATGCCACCATGAGTAACTAAAGTGCTAGGCATACAGTATACATTCATCCTCTCACCTGTGGTCATGTCGCGTTGAAACTCTTAAATCCAGCAGACTGTTTTCTGCAGCATTCAGTGGAACTCTTCTTCAAAAATCAGAAAGTTTAGGAAAATTCCAGTGTGTATTACACCCGAAGTAATGTGTGTGCAAACCCACTAAGCTTTGATTTGTGTTATTTTTTCTTAAAAGTTCGGCACTTACTGAAGCTAAATCACATAAGCTGTAATCTTAAATTCATCAACTCTTACATTCTGTATTTCAGAAGCTTTAAATAGAGATGTTTTCACTGACTGCAACTCTTAATAATCTAAATGTTTTGAATTCCAATGCTGAACACTCAATCAGCCATTAGCATCAAATTATAGTGAGATTAGATGCAAGAAGAAATGGAAAATATGACTGCAAACATTTTGATGCACATCAGACTCATTTCAGTACAATTTAGTGGAGATACATATTTTCTAATTTAAAAGCATGCCATTATAAATGGGGTAAAAAAGGAATTGGACTCAATTAGCTTTATACATTCAAGAAGAATGACATGTTTTACATAAAAGTGAATATTCAGCTGAAAAATTACAATGTGGTGGTGTTTGTTCCTTTGATGTGGTTATGAAACAACTCATGCATTTAAGGCAGTTAATTGTAGATTCATCCAAACAACAAAGAAACAGATAAACCTTAATAAGAATTTATGAGTCTATTAAAATACAACAAATTTTGCCAGTCATTAGAAATGATACATAAACATAGGAAATGGTGAATCTTGTTTAGGTACTTCTGGCCTTATGCTTTTGCTTTTGCCCATGACTTGTTAGATGCCCCCACTGTGTGACTGTGTCCTGCTCGTGGTGTGTAGCTTGGTCTGTACAGACATATCCTTGTCACATGAACAAAGGCCCCTAGGATGTAAGTTCAGGATCCCCAGCTAAATCAGAGTGCCCCTCATTAAAAGTATAAGTGATGTTGGTAAAAATTACATCTTGAAAAAACTGTGTACAACTGACAAGTACAGAAACGTCTAAAGGTGTCCTTACTGGTCATAATTTCCTAAAGCCAACGAAGAAGAATCTACATAACAACTGGGAATAAAAGCATTTTTGAGATCACATATAGTAGTACAAAACCCACTAGAGCTGGTGCAAATATGTGACCCTGGATGAAGTGGTATGGACAGACTTTTGTGTTAGTTGACTAGGTTTGTTATTTCTAACTGCCCGGGAAAGCAAAGTCTTTCATATTCAATACAGTCTGACTTTTAACTGTGATCCTTAAAGCAATTATGTTTTAATAAATAGCACAAAATTCTTTATTTCTACATTCTGAAGTTCTGTTTTCTTTATTTTGTGTTTGCATTCAGTAAATGTGATCATCAGTAAAAAATTCCATTTCAACCATTCCACTTTCATGTAACAACAGTATTTCCATGTATTTCCATGCATTTTTTTGGAACTGAAATATTGCCACATGATTTACCACTGAGTAAGCAGACTGTCTATGTTACTGTTTAGATTAAACTGATAACAGAAACTTCCCACACTAAAAATTCCTCCTCATCACCCTAATTCTGAAATTAGATGACAGAGCAGGCAATATGTTTGCCTTAAGGAATGCATGGATCTGCTCTACTGCCTTCTACTCAATCCCTAAGTGGCTGACATGTCACTGTGTCCCATAAACATGGCAGATTAGTCTAAAATGCACTATATATGCCTCAAAGGCATAATCAAAAGGGAAGAAAAGATACCTTTTGGGAATAGATATCAAAGGTTAAAAACATTCTCAAAATCTATTTCTAAAAGACCTCTAACTCACAGAAAAAAATCCCAAAAGTTCATGGCCATGATGAATTCACTACACAAGATAGAATGATTGGGTAATTGTGTCTGCTATAAGAGTCTAAAAGTCCTGAGATCATCATGTGATTGTCTGAAGTTCAAAAAAAATTTCACCTCTAATTTTCACCTCAAAAAAAAATTTCACCAGATTATAAAATGGCCTTTAGTGTCGATTTTGGTATTGTCATTTGTTCTGGCTTACATAGACACCATGAATAGTGGGAAAGGCCCTGGGAGTGCTGGTCAGCAGCAGCTGAAGATGATCCAGCTGTGCCCAGGTGGCCAAGAAGGCCAATGGGATCCTGGCCTAGATCAGCCATGGTGTGGCCAGCAGGAGCAGGGCAGTGACCGTCCCCCTGTGCTGGGCACTGCTGAGGCCCCTCCTCAAATCCTGTGTTCAGTTCTGGGCCCCTCAGTGCAAGAAAGACATTGAGGGGCTGGAGCGTGTCCAGAGAAGGGCAACAGAGCTGGGGAAGGGTCTGGAGCACAAGGGCTGTGAGGAGCAGCTGAGGGAGCTGGGGGTGCTCAGCCTGGAGAAAAGGAGGCTCAGGAGGAACCTCATCACTCTACAGCTGCCTGAAAGGAGGGTGTAGCTGAGGGGGTAGGGGGTGGTCGACCTCAGGTAACAACTGACAGGAGGAGAGGACATGACCTCCAGCTGTTCTAGAGGAAGTTCAGGCTGAATATCAGGAAGAATTTCTTCATTGAAAGAGTGGTTAAGCATTGGAAAGGGCTGCCCAGGGCAGTGATAAGTCACCATTCCTGAAGTGTTCAAGAAATGACTGGACTTACTTCTGTGGCTTAGGTGACGACGTGGAGATCAGTCAAAGCTTGGACTCAAGGATCTTGGCAGGTCTTTTCCAAACTAAATTGTTCTGATTCTATGAACACCGATCAAAACACCCGATTTCTTCTTTCCCTACAGAAATCTTGTGTTGTATGACTTTTCAACCCTGCAGCAATGTTCAGAGAGCCATTACTTGTTTTTTTAACTGAGTACAAGGTTTTATAGTTGCATGAGCTTCTGTCCTTTGTTTTAAAGAGCAAAGCATTTTTGACCTGAGCTTTACAAATAGGTCTAAATAAACATCTTGTAGTGCTTCTCAATGTATTGAGCAAGGCAGAACAATGCTGGATCTTCTTATGGTGCATTAATACACTAGAAATAAGCGGTTTCAGCAGATGGGTTTTTCTTGTTTTCCAACATTTAGGATGTACCTGATTACATTTTAAAGATATGAAACCTGTTGTATTAATTAGGAAGCTTGCCAGCCATCTTGTATGGTTCTTCATACTTCTACAAGTTCTTCATACACTGAATAATGCAGGCTATGCCTTTCCTGTTCTGTATAGTTGAGGTATTTTTGACCAGAGCCCTTCAGCATTACCTTCTGTTGGTAAGCACTCAAGTAATGAAGCAAACTGACCATGAAGTGATCTGCTTCCTTTCAGTTCTGCTGCTGTGCTTCAGCTCTGTACAGATATCATATTCATAGTTTTAAATAATGTTTTAGATGTTGAAGTGCCTGGCCATGGCAGCTCACCTGTGTTTGGAGAGCTGAGACCTCCAGCCCCTGCAAGCTGTTCCCTTTGTCTACAAGCTGCTCTGCAGCTGAGCTCTCTTGTGCTTACTGTGATCCAAGAAACACAAAAGATCAAACACTTGGCTCATGTTTTCAAAGATCTCAGCTGTATCTACAGTTGGGACCAGCCTTTAGGGATGGGGGGATGTGGGTTCCTTAATACCTAGTCCATGACAGAGGGAAATGTGGTCTGAGGAGCCTTCAGTTGATTTCATGGCACTTTGGAATGGTCTGGTTATATGTGTGCGTATTAAACAGACATCATCATTTCTGATCTGCAGCGGTTTCTTCAGTGCCACTGCGGTTATGCTTTCTTGTGCTATATGTGCAACAGTGAAAGTGAGACCTAAATTTGTATTTTCTGACAGTCAATGCTTTGTTAATACCTTAGCTGGATTTTTTCTTTCTTTTCAAGCAGAGTAATAGGTCTCTCTCCATTACCTTTGTTGGGAAGGTGAGCTGCTTTCCTGTGTTCACCCAAATAGTCATCTCAGTTACCAGTGATGTGTCAGTAGCATGAATAGCAGAGATCCTGCAGAGATGCTTCCTTCCCATCCTCTCCTCCCTGCCCAAAACTTAAGGTTGGTTTATCTGCTGAGCAGGAGACGATGGGGCTGCACTCCACATATGCAGTGCAACTCCAAGCACACATTTCTTGCCTGACATGCTGTTTGTGGCAGGCTGACCTTTCTTTCCTTCCGAGAAGTCAGCTTGCAGCCACAGAGCTAATTTCCAAAGCCCTCCCAACTTTCCACAGCTCTGCAGCCTGTGAGCGTACTGCCAGACTGGACTGTCAGCATTGTTGGATTTATTGGTTTGTACTGCTTTGTGTCATGGTGACCTGGCTTGGACAGAGATTTGCTTTTAGTTTAGTTCTCTTTTTCCCTTGGAAGATGAAAAGGAAAAAAAAGGCTAATATTTTAGGTATTTCTTGGTTTAAAATTTATGTGAGGTTTTTTTCAATGAATGCTATTAATTTATTAGATTGACGTTATTTGCATGAAGAATGGTATTTAGCTTCTCAGATGCTTGGACAGAAACATGCAGTAAAAGGTGACTGACTGCATGGATATTAATAACTAAGTTAAAATTTATCAGTGTGTTTACCTTAAAGAGAAAATAAATACCACCAGAAAATAGTCTTTAAGTGCTGTTGGAATTAATTCAGCAGTTGCATAACTTCAAATACATGAGCAGTACTGCTCCCTTGATGTATTTTTTCACTCATATTTAGGAATTTTTCTCCCTGGATTGAGCCCACAGTGCTCTGTATGAGGCATTTAAAGCATATATAGGTGACATTAAGTAGTGGTGAGCTTTCATTTAATACCAGTATATCCTTTAAAACTGGCAACATTTCAATTTCTTGCCAGTGTGAGGTGGGCTCATTATAAAAATACCATCACGAGCCTTTTAGTCATAGATCATGTTTTTCTGACCATGAAAACCAAATTACCTTTTCACCTCTGTGGGTACAATAGTTCCACCAATTTAGCATTCAGGCATATATATCAGTGAGGAAGTTCTCACAGTGTCATTTAAATAGTCTCACTCTATTGCATTTTCCCACACTCAATTCAAATACCTACCCAGCCAGTTCATGACTAAAATCTCCTTTTGCTTTGTGCAGGGAAAAAAAAAAATCATTGTCAGGAAATCAGAACACTGCATCAATGAGCTTCAAACAAGGGGCTAGATTGGAAGAAAAGCTGGTAGTGACTGTAATGAGCACCTTTGACATTGCATCAGAAATAACTGGGCAGAGAAGTACAGAGACCTTTGTGTTATACAGGTGAACATCACTGTAAGTTGCTCATTCCAGGGATATACAGTTCTCTCAGAGGCCTATTTTTCATCTGCTGAATGGGAATATAGCAATGCTCTTGCACTTCATACCCTGTGTTGTTGGGTGATGTCCAGTCTGAGACTCTAATCTGTGATATCTCCAGTTGAGAACAATGTTCTCATCATGGTGCTGCTCAAAGAAACTGATTTATTCTGGCAGCCCTGTCTTGGATATATGGAGCATGAATAAGGAAAGCACCAAACCACCATGTGCATGGCAGTATGAATCCACAAAGGTGTGGACATGGTATTTCAAATACTGAGAGCATTTGAAAAAGAAACACCTGGCCACCTGCAATTAATATATTCCCAACCATTTCTCCAGATTCCAGCAACATTCCTAAGAGTAAAACATGGATTTTGATGGCCCATGTAGGCATATTCTGTTGTAGACAAAGGGCAACATACTTGACAAAAATTTCCCACTGTTAAATAGAAAAAAACTGTGACATGATGCTGTCAGGACAGGATCTCATCCTGCCTGTGGGGCATTACACACAACAGAAGGGAATATCATATTTTGGGACTATCATCAGCACACATCAAACTTTGGTCAGCTGAAGCTGACAAGGCTTTTCACTTCAAAATTTAGATGTTTTGTATCCCAAAGCTCAGCGTACAAGATGGTCACACTGCACTGGCTAGTTCATTCCTTACAATAATTTTACACAATCACACCCCTAATTGCTGTTACAAATAGTTCCCAGTGATGGCTTCAGCCACCTTAGGCTTTACTGGGAGACAGAAACTGCTTCCCTTTCTCAAACTTCAAAATACAGGTAATGTGTCTATTTGGCTGCCCGCAGCCAAAAGGTTGCACAAATCAGACATTAAAAAAAATAAAACTCCAAACATCTGAAATGTTAAAAATATTACTTCATCATGTTTTTCACTTCAAGTATCCTTAAAGTCTTTGCCATTAATTTTAAGAAAAACTACATGATAGAGAAAAGCACAACCAAAGCTAGGTACTTCTGCAGTGCTTTGATCTGTTTAAGTTTCTGAATTTCATACAGTCTCTAAATTCCAGTTCCCATATTTGTGAAACATTTACCCTCCTCTCCTTCCTATGCCTTCAATACACCTTCTGTTCCCAATGGGTTACTTGGATGTGTAATACATTAACACTTTGTAGAGCCTTTGTAATCCTCAATGGAAAAATTCTGTAGAAAGACAAATAGTCCTTAACTTTGAGACATCTTTGGACTGATGCTCATATTTCTCTTTATTTAACATTCAGGATCATGATAGACATAATTTATTCTTTGTTGCTATTGTTTTTATTTTTGGGAAAAAAATACTTGTATAAGATTTCTGTATTTTCCTCTTGAGAAAAGGAGCTTTCATCTCTATATTTGTACATCTGAAATAATAGCTTCAAGTATTTTTGCAGTGGTACGTCTAGCTACATTGTGTCATGTCCAATAAAATGGGGATGTGCTTGCTTTGTAGTAGTATGAGAAATGTTTAACTCTTCAGCTACCAGTAGATGTACAAAAATCCACTAGATTGAGTGGAGGGTAAAGCTGCAGAATGGCACTGGTGTCACTGGACATGGGGCTGCAGCTGCCAGTACCAGGCTGGTGGAGCCACTTGTGCTGGAGTCCTACAGAGCAGCTGCTGGGAGGCTGATCTTGGGGGGGAATACTTTGGCAACTCCAACTTAGAGACAGTACACACTGATTATTTACTGAGGACAAACCCATATGGCTGGGATGGGGTGGGGGTGGGGGCAGAACTGTTTTCCATTTTTTTTGCAATTCAAACCCTCTACAAGACAGGATACAATAAAGCTTTATCTAGTTATTTATTTATATCTTCATTTATTTATACATGGAAGGTCATGACTTCAATCCAAACTGCAACGATCAAACTGCCAGCCTACAGAAGCATCACAATAAGTTAGAATGATCTCCTGGCATAAACACACACAAAGGGAAAGTTTATTAAAAAGCCTGCCCTGCAGTGCAGAAGGTCCATGCACAGCAGTGCTAGCAAGAGGTGCTGATGTGGGAGCAGAGGCCATGGCAGTGTGGGAGCAGAGGTGCTGGCACAGTGCAGCTGGTCCAGATCAGTGAGAATACACCTGAGTAGAGACACCATTAGCACAGCAACCTACACATCGGGCAATAATTTATTTGTAACTACTTAAAAGCCAGGGTTTCAGAATAAATTGTCCCCAGACTTTTCAGAGCCTAAGCTCATTACCATGTCCACACCAAGAACTGGAGCTTTCTGCTGCCAGAATTGGTCAGTGCCAGATCTGCCCTCTGAGGTGCAAGATGCAGCACTGCAGGATGCATCCATCCACCATCCATCCACCCTGGGATCCTCAGTCATGGGGGAGAAGAGCTTTTCTTGTTGCTGGTCATTGACCTGGGCTGGCACAACCTTTCCTTGGCTGCACCAACAGGGCTCATCACCCCTGGCTTTTAAGGAACTGACTCCAGTGCTCAGGTGATCCTTCCCTCATCCTTAATGTGTTCCACTTCCCACCCCACTGCCTTCTGACGTGGTGTGCAACAGGCAAGGAGTGGGACCCACAGCCTGGTGAGAGGCACAGGCAGAATGGCTGGGAAATGCCACGTATCCTCCATCAACAGCAGAGACACCCCTCCTCCTTTCCTGTTCTAAGGAAATACTGGCAAAAAAACTGGACTGCTGGTTTAGATGTCAGCGCTTTCTAAGGATGTGCTGCAGTGTTAGTGTGCCCTCAGAGGAGGATTAGTCATTGCCAACAGTGCCAATACTTATGGACATCATTTCCACATAATACAGAACATCTTGGAAGTGATGTTGCAGTTTCATTTCTGAATGTCCTCGTTCTTGTGAATTCATATTTTGGATGTCACCACTGCTCCATTTTCATATTGACAGGGCTGGGACTTACCACACAGATGATTAATTTTCCAAATTAATTTAGTTTTAAGCATTCCATGCAATATAAAACAGGTGGGGAAGGTATTTACTCAATACAAAAATACATGAATTTCTTTCAAGTGGAATTTCTATTAGCAGCTAGCACACAGAATGTCTTTGAGACATTTGAACTTCAGGGTGTCAAAGTGAAAGAATGTGGTCCTACTTAAATATGCATTAATACCTTTATTTAGGCCCCAGTGTTTTATTTACACAATGAAGTTCTTCGGGATTGAGTGGAATATCTTTGTGTGCACATCTATCTATCTGTATGTATATATGTATGTATGTATCTATCTATCTATCTATCTATCTATTTATCTATGCTCTGTCCCAGTTCAGCCTCAACGCANTCTATCTATCTATTTATCTATGCTCTGTCCCAGTTCAGCCTCAACGCACACCTCTTTTGCTCAAGGATAGTTTGGGGTTTTGGGTTTTTTTAACAGACATAGTAATAGAAGGGTATAAAGAATGAAATCAAATTACTCATTTGACACAGGATGTCTAAACCCTTTGAGGTGGAAGGTTTTGCTTTAACCTTTAGCAGATAACAGTCCTCATAAATGAAATGGGGTTTTTTATTGTGACATCTCAGACTCCATAATGATGTAGAAGCTCTCTAGCCTGACTCATCTCTGCACAGCACAGGTGAGCTTCCTCTTAAACATATTAATAAGTGAAGCAATAATCACTGGCTGCTCACAGGGAAGGCAGCACTGGTATTTTGTGATTATCTAAATGAAAGAAATCAGTGGTGTCAGAGATCCTGCTGTGCAGGAATTCAGCTAAAACCATCATTTGCTTCCCTGTGTGTCTGTAATGAAGGTGCTGCAGCACTGGAGAAGGCACCAAACTGAGCCAAAGCCGAGGTGATGCTCTGAGGAGGTCCAGCGTTCTAAATGCCCCTCTGTGAGCTGCATTGGGCGTAGTGGTTGCCACTGTTTCACTCAGAGGCTCCTGCAGGGAAGGCTGACATAAACGTGTGCCAGGGAAAGTGAAAAGTGAAGAGCTCTTTTTGTTCCTTCTGCCTTCAGGAGAGGATCTATTTGTGAGAGATTCACACAAATGGCACCACGATAAACACTCTGTCTTCATTTTCCCTCTGGATATAAACTTTCCAGCAAAGCTAATTAGCTAAAAAGCCACAATACTCACCTGAGTTTCTCATGCTGATGTGTTTTCAGATATCATTATTATGATCATGCTTAGATTTGGTTTCCAAGTTCATTTAGGAAATATTTCAAGGCATTATTTAAACAAAGATGAGGAAAAATTATTAAGGCAAGGGTTTGGCAGGGGCAGACTTGGTTCTGTATTGCTCTGAGGGTAAAAATAATTGTGATGGTTTGTTTTGTATTGTATGAACTTCAGGGGGATGGGGAGGGCAGGGAGAAGGGCCCGTCTGGAAACAAAACAATCTTACAAATCACAGCTGGGAGCCCTGACACACTCCTATGGCATTCACTGCAGGTTTCTCAGGGAAGGTCTGGGGAGCAGGACATTGTGCAGAATGGCCATTTTTCCCATCCAAGGCAGGCAGTTTGTCCTAATTACAGAAAAGGAACAGCACTTCACAGGACCAAACAAAAGCATCCCCCGACCAACAGCAACAGCAGGAAATAACAAACTTAAAATGACAATTACTACGAGGTTCTGTATAAGGATATATTTGCATCACAGCCACCCAGCACAATTTGGTTACACCTAAATGTCCCTGAGGTCTCTCCAAGCTACCTGCTTCCTTTGGATGTCCCTGGAGGGTGCCCCAGGGCCCCTCAGTATCGTTTTTGTCTTTTCTTGTGGATTTTCCCTGCTGACAGGCATCCTGTTGTTTTGTGGTAATTCAGGACTCACAGTAGTCCCTGCTTTCACAGTCGTCCCTGCTTTTTTTTTCTTTTTTTCCAGCACTTTGTGCTCAGCCTCCCAGCTCAGGTGCAACCCTAGCCCTTGTTACCTTTTTGTGAGGCCTTTACAAACAGCACATGCTCTATCCTAGGAACCAGTTGTATCCTGTATGCCAGTTAATTTATTTGGAGGAACACTCTGCGGATTGGTCAAGCTCAGGTTTCTTATCCCCCTTCTGCCCAGGTTTGGGAATTGTTCTCTGAAAGGCTTCTCATGGGGCTTCCCAGTGTGCAGCTGTCTCACCCGCTTATGCACTATGCTGATGTTTCCCCAGGCCTGCCGTGAGTGTATGGTCATGTCTGGAACACGGAGACCCCAAATGAGCTGGAGCCCATCACTCCTGCTCCGAGCTCTGCTGTGCTGTGATGTGTTGGGCACCTTCCTCACCCCACCCTGCCCCAAGCCCACAAAGGGCTGAGCCCCTGCCCTCTCAGTCCCCACCTGCTGCCATAGCCAAAGCACAGCATTGCAAACCTTGTTTTGAAAATACCCCAAATCCAGATGTGCTCCATGTTTCCCTTTGCATGTGTTTTTTTTTTTTTTTCTTTTTTTGTAGGAATACAAAAGCAATGACCATCAACAAAAATAAATCGCTGATGTTTTTCATTCAGATGGGACTCTAATCCCTTCTAAGGGCACCCAAGAGCCATTAACAGTAATTTTAAATGAAATACACCTGTGCTGGGTCTAACTAATCAGTTCCTCAATTATACTGGCAGAAAGATGTATTCCAATTACCAAAGTACTTTCAAGTGAATTAAGACTCCTTTCTGTAGTGGCTGTGGAGGTCACTCAATGTTCCCATGAATCCCTGCATGTTTACATTAAAAAAGCACACCGTGATCTTTGGCAAAGGCACTTGCTCTAGGTTAGTTCAGCTTTTGAGCTTGTTGCCATAAATACAATAGAAAAGAAGCCAACCATTGCAAAAGAAGCCAAGAATATCTTTCAATACTTTGTTTCTGTATCAGCGATTAATCCAAATGACACGGGAAAAGTTTTACAAACATGAAATAAAATCTTAAAAGATGAAAGTGCAGACACTTTATTTAACATGTTTAATAAGCACTGTTTGTGTTAGAAATGTTGGTTTTGAAGGAATTCATCATGCCAAACTAATGAGAAAAGGTTCCAAGCCAGGGC
>VWYP01010474.1:0-13022 GCA_013400435.1 Pycnonotus jocosus
GTGATCCTGGTGGGTCCTTTCCAAGGATTTCCCTTCAGGATATTCCCTGATCCTGCAGAGGCAGCCAGAGCTCCCCTGCACCATCAGGAGGTGTCTCCAGCCAGGACATTGTCCCTGTCCCTCCAGGGATCCCTGAGCCCTCTCTGTGCCCAAACACATTCCTGCAAACAGCAGCAAAAACCCAAACCTGTGGCCCAGGTGAGACCCAAACCTCACTGAGCTCCAGGAAGGTGCCCCCAGCTCCCCTGGGATTGCAAATGGACCCAGGGATCCTCTGAGACATTTCCATGAGAGCAGAGTGGGGTTCCACAGGGCTGGGCTCTGGAAATCACTGCCTTGTGCACTGCAATGAGGAAATCGTGTCCTTTATACCCTGAATTCGTGTGAGAGAAACGCCAGCGCCCCAAATTCAGCTGCTACTGAATGTTGGTACATTTGCTACACACATTTTTCACAAGTAATAATGAGTGACAAAAATAACTGACCTACTTCTAACTCCACAAATACCTGCACCTCACATTTGGAGGCAGAGAAATCAGCATGGAGACATTTAGAACAAGTCTATTCTTGAATGCCCTTTTTTAACTCTCTTTAAATTATTCCAATTTGGACAGCTCCTAATGTAATTTTTTTTTTTTGTACACCTTGCAACTCCCTGGAGCTGTTTCTGTAGTTCCAGGCACGTCTGCACCGAGCACAAAACCCTGGTGATCATTAATATGAAAAGATTTGGCTCCCCCAATAGCAGAGAATCCATTTTTGCCATCACACCTTCCTGGATGGTGCCTGGGGATTTGGGCCATGCCTCAAACCAAGCCAAGCCTCTGTTAAAGGCTGATTTTTTTCCTTTCAGGCTTCTCCCAACGATGGCAAAGTGGCCTTTGAATGGCTCCAGTGCTGAGCTGCTGCTCCATTTTCAGGAATTTTAGGGTCAGAGCCATCAAGTGCCTTGTCCATCCCATTGGATTTTGCCCTGCAGGTGGTGGGAATTGGCTGCAGGAGCTCCAGTGGGAAACCAAGGTGATGTCCTGAGTAAAACAAGACAGGAACCATCTCCCAGTTTGGCAAAGCCCAAAGCTGAGGCATCACAGAGCTGTAAAACACCCAGGGAAATCCTGGTTGCTCCATCCCCTCTGCCTTTCACCCCAGGATCCTTTTAAACCTCCCCACATTTCTTGGTCTCATTACAATTTTCAGTCAGAAAAGCAAAACCTTTTCCTTTCTGTTGGGGGTTTTGTGTTTTGTTCAAGGCAGCTTTTCCTTCTCCTTGGTTTTTGTGTGGATACAACAGCCCTGAGCATCTCCTGCCCAAGATTTTTAGGCCTTTAAACAGAATTATCCCAAGATTGCTCCAGACAGAGCCCAAATGCTTTAACTTTGTTGTTTCCTCACACAGACAAGTCCCAGCTCCCACATTAATTATCATTGCCAGGTCCTTCCACTCTCCATCCTGCTTAAAATTCCTCCACAGCTGCAAAGCCACGGGAAGAAAATGCAGATATAAAACTGATATCCTTTAAAAAAAAAACCCTGATTTTGCTGCTGCCAGACCTGCCTGGTGGCACCAGCTGATTCCTGCAGGCTGGTCCCTCCAGGTCTGAATCTCTGTGGAATGGTTAAAACAATCCAAATCTGCTCCCTGTGGTGGGATTTGATCCATCATTTGGACATAATTATTCCTTCAGGACAGACCTGACCAAAGCAATGCCCCTGGGGGAGTTTCTTTGACTTGTGGCATTCAGCTCTTCCTGGAGGAGGTTTTGGGGACATGAAAACAGAATCCTCCAGCCCAGAACACAGTGACCAAAATCTCAGGAAGAATGGACAAATCCCCTCCTCTGATGTGATAATACCACAAAAATCACAAATGGGAATATCAGCACTTCCAGCTGCTCAGGGGTGGTTGTAAGGGGAAAGCACACCCAGACTGGTGTGGAAAGAAAATAATTGCTGAGGGTGTTTGTTCCTCTGTTTTGATCGAATTAACAAAGGTGGTTTGCAGCACTTCAGTGTGGTTCTGCTGAAAAATCAGAGGAATTTTCCAGCTCTGACTTCCCCACTGTCCAAAACCTGCTGAAATCCAGGGTTTCATTCCTCTGGTAAAAGCAGGAATTACCCCTGAACACATCCCTGCCTCAAAAACCTTCAGGCAAACCTTCTGTCCTCTAGAAATCTGTCTGAAAGAACAGGATGTTGATGCTTGAGCCATAATCAGATTTTATTGAATATTGAGCGTGTCTAACACTGAAGGCAGACCCTTCAAATCTCATGTCATGTGTTTCAGAAATTTAAAAGCAGGATTTTCTCTTTTTTTAATGCAATTGTGGCCAGCTCTGCTCTCCAGTGCCTGTTTTCACCAGAGCTCAGCAGCTCCAGGTGAAATAAATGTCAGGTCCCGTGTTCGAGTGACGTCGTTGATGTGTGAACTGAATTTCAAGCCCTTGTTTAAATGCTGAAAGGAAAATGTCTTCTCAGATGTTGCATTTTTAAATCACTGCCTGGCAGACTCCAAATAAAAGCTGTATTGGAGTCGGTGCCATTAATATTCCTTCTGATATCAGCTTCACTTTTGGCTGGAAATGGGGTCTGGTCAATCTTCTCCAGGAAATTCCAGCACCCCAAGGTTTCTTCTGGGTGCTGGTGGAAGTGGGCATTCACACGGAGCTTTTGGGAAATAATAATTTCCCAAATAAATCTTTTAATAAATCCCAATAATAAATCTTTTTTTTTAAATCATTTCTCCATTTTTGTTAGAAGATCCTACAAGAAATGATTTTTAAAAAAAACATTACAGAAGTGAGAAGCAAATTGAACTAAGAAATCAAATCAATGCCACAGGATATGGGTGGAATTGTTGGGGTGTCCTGAGCAGGGTCAGGAGTTGAATAATCTTGGTGGGTTCCTTCCAATTCAGGATATTCTGTCATTCTCTGACACAGAGCTCAGATTTTTTGCATTTTGGCTGAACAAACCTCGGGTATTTTGCATTACAAGGGGCCTTTTAGGACAGATAATTGCAGAAAGTATATTTTAAAAATTCCATTCTCTAAAAGCATTTAAGTCTCACCCTTCCTCAGCATCTCTGAGGACGAGCTGGGCTGGGCAGGAGTGGGATGGGAGCAGAACCCAGGGCTGGGATCACTCAGGAGGGATCCAGGAGTGGGATGGGAACAGAGCCCAGGGCTGGGATCACTCAGGAACGATCCAGAGAGAGGAATTTTTCAGGGCAGTTTCTGGGGCTTTGGCACCTTTTCTGCCTAAATCCCACCTGCAGCTCCTTCCTCCCCATCACCCAGAGCCTTCCCCTGCATGTCACTCCTTCCCCAGCTCCCCACAGCCCCAGCAGCAGCACATTTGTTGGTTGACAGCTCTTATTTTCTATTTCTTTTGCCGTTTGTCAGCCGGGGACACGCGGCTCCGAGTTCCCCTTTGATGTTTCCATGTTCCCCACAAACGCTTTCAAGTGGCGGCGCCGGGAGCTCACAGCAGCACGGGCACCCCCCTCTAGCGGCCCAAAAGCGAGGGGAAATCTGCTGAAATTTGAGCGTTTTTAGGGGGTTCAGAGCCCCCCTGAGTGCCACAGGCAGAGCTGAGGGGAGGGTGAGAAAGCTCCGTCCTTTAGGCATTGCCCCAACGCCACTGAGACCTTTGTGGGGACACTGCCACAGCCTGGCCTGCCCCAAACATCCCTTGGGAAATATGGAAACGGGCAGGAGGTGTCCCGTGCTGATCCTGAATTGTGTCCTTTTTGCATTTCTGGGATCACAAGGATCAGTACATGGAATAATCTCCTTCTGCTTCACACTCTGGTTGTAGAAATCACTTGACTGGGAAGTTAAAGAGTGATTTAAATACTGTTAAACTGAGAAAATTGAAGTGGAGAGTCTGTTAAAATTACACAGCCATCATCTCTGCCCCTGGACTTCCTTTTACTCGGGTATTGCTGCTAATAAATGTTGTATTTAGGGGCACAAAGAGCAAAAGCAGTGGCTGATTCCTGCCCTGCCTCTGCCCATGTGCCCTCTCTGCTCCTGGAGGTTGTGTCCAGCACAGGAAAAGGTGGGTGAGGGATTGAAACACGGGAATGGTCGACTTAAACTCTGTGCTGGAAAATCACTGCACATTCAGAGTCTGATGGGATTGTCAAAAACATCCCTGAGTGAGTTTTGTTCACAGATAATCTCATCTGTAACCCCCAATCCCATGGCAAAGCTGCACTGGGGAGATTTGGGGAGTTTGGGAAGGCTTTTGGTGCTTTTCTAACAGGAAACCTTCCAGGGCCCAAAGGGGCCCCAGGAGAGCTGGAGAGGGACTGGGGACAAGGGATGGAGGGACAGGACACAGGGAATGGCTCCCAGTGCCAGAGGGCAGGGCTGGATGGGAGATTGGGCAGGAATTGTTCCCTGGCAGGGTGGGCAGGCCCTGGCACAGGGTGCCCAGAGCAGCTGTGGCTGCCCCTGGATCCCTGGCAGTGCCCAAGGCCAGGCTGGACATTGGGGACAGTGGGAGGTGTCCCTGCCATGGCAGGGGTGGGATGGGATGGGATGGGATGGGATGGGATGGGGGGGGATGGGATAAAGGGATGGGATGGGATGGGATGGAATGGGATAGGATGGGATGGGGTGGGATGGGATTTAATTTCCCTCCCAGCCCAAACCCATCTGTGATTCCCTGAGCACTGGATTGGAGATCTCCTTGTGGCTGTCTCTACATCTGTGTTCCTACAATCAGCACAAAATCCATCCAGGGCTCTCTCTAAGGTTCAATTCCAGGGCTCAGCCTGGAAGCTCTGCTGGCCAGAACACAGCAGGGAAGCATCACCTCACAGGGTACAGAGTGGAGGATCAATGATCCCATTAACAGAGGGAGCCGGGTCATTCTGGGTGGAAATGGCCACTTTCTGCATCAATTACTCATGGGAGCAGGCAAAGGTGGATCTTATTTTAGGCATGGCTTTGGTGAGGGGTGAGGAGTCCATAGAGGAGGTGGTTATAGAAAATAACCTTGGATTGTGTGACCAGGGGTGATTCACTTTGAATTAAAGGGAAAGGGGAAAAAAATCCCAGACAACTGAGGCTGTGAATGAGGGATTGCTTTCATAAAGGGCAAATTAGGAGAAATTTAACAAAATTATTTCATGAAGTCAGCTGGCCACAGAAGCCCAGGGAGCTGAATGTGGAGGTGTGGGATTTTTATTTTTTAAAGGAGAAAAACCATGGAATTTGCAACTCAGTGCAGGGTGAAGGGAAGAGTAGGTGGGGAAAATTCCCAGGTGGCTCCATAAATAACAGCTGAGGAAGGATCAGAGCAGTGATGGTGAGCTCTGAGGGTGGGAGCAAAGGGCTCAGCTACAAGGGTGGCTCTGTGGGAGAGGTGAGGAGGGCAGAGGAGGATCCTGCCCTGCTCTGGGATCCCACAGGAAAAGGTGGAGTTGGGTTCATAAATAAGAGGGATGAGGGTGGATTTGGGGCTACCAGAGAGTCAGGTGGGATCAAGGCTTGAAATGATGAGGTGCAGCAGCTCCACAATGAGAGATCAGCTTTAGAAAGGGCTGATGGAATGGAGGAGGGGTTGGCACTGGACAGTCCCATGGTCCAGGCAAAAACCTGAGTCAGTGCCTGGAACACAGAGAAATTCTGTGTGATCTGCAGAGGGTGGTGAGCAAATAGCAGGAACAGCAATGATTGAACCTGTGGGAGTTTAAAATTCCAGAGAATGAGGAGAGAAGTGAAGGCAGAGAGTAAGAGGGAACAGGACAGGTATTTACCCTGGACAGATCAGTACAGGCTCACCCAGTCCCCTCTTTGAATCAAACCCCAGATCCTGCAGGCAGGGGGAGTGCAGACCCCTTCAGCAGAGCATCTGACACAGTTCCTCCTGGGAAATTGTGATTGAAGCTGGAAAAGATGGGGATTAGTGCAAGAATTGCAAGGAGCTAAAGACTGAGCCAGGAAAAACGGGCACAGCCTGTGCTGAGAGGGGTCTGTGGGGCTGGGGAGGGCACAGGAGGGTCAGGACTCAGCCTTGGAGCACATCCCTGATCCTCTGCTCAGTGACCTGGGCTGAGGAGGCAGGAATGAGCTCATGGGTTTCCTGAACTGGCAGGTGAGCGTGGTTCAGTGCAGGATCTGGGAGTTCTGCTGACTCTGAGGGCTGCAGCAAGAGAAAGGTGAACAAAGTCCCAAGTGAGGCTTTGGGTCCTGCGTTTGTGGGCCAGGATTTTGCTTCCAGCTGGAAGGAGGGGAAGGTGGGGAGGTCCTGAAATGCAGCCACGGCGGTGCCACCTTTGTGATGGAACTGAGAACTGGGAGAGGTTTGAGGTAAAAACTGCTGGAGGGTTTCCACAGAGGTTTCACATGTTCACACAAACCTCAAGGGAAACAGCTGCGGTTTGAAAAGGGGAACAGAAACTGCAGGGAGGGCAATGGAGGTGCACAGAGACTCTGTGCTGGGGAGGGAAAACCTGGGTTTGGAGCCAGCCTGGGAGAGGAGGGGCTGATCTTTTTAAATTACATTTTTTAAACTTTTTAAAATTAAATTTAAAATGTAAACTTTTAAAATTAAATTTAAAATGTAAACTTTTTAAATTAAGCAAGGCAGAGTTTAGGGGAGGAAAGGGCTGTCCCAAGAGCAGGGATGGCACAGACACAGAGCTCCAGAGGCAGCTCTTCCAGGGTCCTGAAACACCCAAACCTGCCAGAGGAGCTGTGGGGATGGGATGGTTTGCAAACACCTGGAAACACTTGGCCACTGTTAAAGGGATGGTTGGAGACAGGAGGGGTGGGGTGAAGTGAGCTGCACCTCCTTCTTTTAAAACACACAGGGGAAAGTGTAGGCAAAAAAAAATCAGGGCTCTTTTGTAACTCAAATATCTGACTCAATAACTGGTTTTAGATGGACATTTCCTCATAAATACCAAGAATTTTTGGTTTGTCTCCTTAGGGAGGCCACAACCAAATGGTCTCATTGGGGCCACACCAGCTCTCCCTGCCTGTCCCACACCCCCAGACCCACCTGGAGACACCTCTGTACCCAAAATGACCCTTTGGGAAGGCTTTGCTCTGTGTTGAGCCTGAAACCAAACCTGCTGCTGGTGTTTGGTTCCCCCCATCCCATCCCTCACAGCCCCAAAGCAAGGTGAGCACACAGAAACCTGAATGCTTGGTGGCAGCTCCCTTAAAGGATGGTGAGAATGAGAAGGGAGGATTCACCTCCACCCCAAAACCTTCTCCTGCAGGTCACCTGAATCCCCAAAACCTTCTGCAGGTCACCTCCATCCCAAAACCTTCTCCTGCAGGTCACCTCCATCCCAAAACCTTCTCCTGCAGGTCCCCTCCATCCCCAAAACCTTCTGCAGGTCCCCTCCATCCCCAAAACCTTCTCCTGCAGGTCACCTCCTTCCCAAAAACCTTCTCCTGCAAACCTTCTCCTGCAGGTCACCTCCATCCCNTCACCTCCATCCCCAAACCTTCTCATGTAGATCACCTCCATCCCCAAACCTTCTCCTGCAGGTCACCTCCATCCCCCAAACCTTCTCCTGCAGGTCACCTCCATCCCCCAAACCTTCTCCTGCAGGTCACCTCCTGTCCCCCTCCATTTCTCCAAATTGCCTGGCATTGCTGCTGGCACTGCCACATGAAGGTGTTCCCTGTCCATGAACTTCATCAGCCCCTTCTCCTCCTTCCCCAATGAAATCAGCTGCCCTTTGTGCAAGGAATTGCTATTTCTGTACCCAGAGCCGAGCCCCTCTGGAGAATCAGCCATTATCTGCTGCCACATATCCTGCAGATGCTCCTTGCTCTAATTAAGCAATAATTAATGGCTCCAAAGTACAAGGTGGATTCCCAAGTTCTCTGCACTGCACAATAAGTAGCAGCTCTGTTTTCTGCTTTTCAATTTCAATTAAAAGAAGCTCCTGTTCCCTTTCAGTGTCCTTGTGTCTGCAGTCAGAGCTCAGCAGACATCACTATTCCAGCAACATCTCATTTGTTCCTCACATGAAATTATACTAAAAAAAAAAATCTCCTTCTTTTTTTTCTTCTTTTTTAATTTTTTTTAAATTTTTTCTCTGTTGTGAGCTCCATAACTAAACTTGAGGAAGAGAACTATTTTAGATAGTTTTAGATAGATTTTTAGATAGATGCAGGTGACACCCCCACCCAAAGCCCCTTACAAACCCCTTGCTCTCAGTCCCCTGCTCAGACCCTGCAGCCAGGGCAGGGTCCAGGTGGTTTCTGTGTTGCATGGAAAACATCATTTTCAGCCCACACATCGTGTTTTCCTCCCAGTTCACAAAAACAGGGGGTTCCCACTGAGGAAATTCAGCTCCAAGTCTCTGCTGCCTGAAGCATATGGGCTAAATTTGGTTGCAATCCTCACACTTTGTTTTTGGCAGGGATGAGGTGTGAAGCCTTCAAGTGAACATTCTCTCCTTGGCTGATTTTTTGCATCTGTTTGGACGAGGCAGGGCAAGGGGCAGCCCAAGCACCTGACAACACCTTTAATGCTGCCCTGCAGCTCTTGCAAACCCGAGGGGCTGCGATGCCTTGGGGGATGTGAAATTCCTCCCCTTGCTCCTCCTGCTCCCCTCTTTCCCCCAGCCCAGGGTCTCCAGTGCTGGACGCAGCTCTGGGGCAGCCCTGGCTGGCAGCAGGGAGGATTCTCCCCTCTCTGAGCTCTTTCTCAATGAGTTTCTCTGCCCTGCAGAGCTCAGATGTGCTGAGAGAAACCCCCATGGGGACCGAGCCAAAGGCAGCAGGCAGGGCTCAGACAGCCTGGGCAGAAAGCAGAGCTCCCTGCAGGGACACAGGGCTGCCTTTGTCCCCTCCAAAAGGCCACTGCCAACCCCCAAGGAAGCCCCCAGGTGACATTCCCCTCCCTGCAGGCTCTGCAGCCTCCTCTCTCCTGGCAGAGAGGCTGGAGCTGGGCACTCATCCCTGGGGCTGCCAGGGCACTGAGGTCTCTCTGCAGCCCCATTACTTTGGTGTCTCGAGTGCCTCCACCCCGAGGGGACTGAACTCAGCTCTGTTTCTGGAGATTTTATCCCAAGGGAATCAGAAAATCCCCGTGTGGGTGCTGGGAATGCTGCTGGCTGGTGCAGTCCATGTGTTTGTGCTGAGCTGGTGGCACCACGATGTTATTTCAGAACACAGCAGCTCTCAGCTTCCAGCACAGAAAACTTACCTTGGGGGGACTCTATTTTTACCACTCTTATCACCATTCCCACCACTGATTTATTGACATGGGGAGGGGAAATGTTCCCTGAATTGGAGCTGTTGTGATGCCAACGCTGAGTTCACGTTGGTACAACTCTGAAAATGGAATTATTGTGTCCCATTTCAGCTGGATTTCAGCTATAAAACAGCCCAGGCAGCTGAGGTGAGGCAGCAGGGAAGGTGACTGGCTGGTCAGTGGTTTTCAGTGAAAACAAAAGCGCTCAGTTTGCCTGAATTTTCATTTGGGAAACTGTGAGAGTTCCCCACATTTGCTAAAAACATCCCAGGAATGCCTGTGGCGTTCATGCAAAGGACAGGGAATTCCTGAAGTTCCCCAAAATTTTGGCTTGAGAGTTAATTCTGACTTTGGGTGGGTCCCTGCAGCTCAGGATGTTCTGTGATGATCTGTGATGATCTCCTGCTCCACAGGGCAGCCCAAGCTGCAGATTCCAGCAGCTCCATGACCCAGGGACAGGTGAGTGCAAGGGAAACTCCAGCACATC
Organism: Pycnonotus jocosus; assembly: GCA_013400435.1. Taxonomy (NCBI): domain Eukaryota; kingdom Metazoa; phylum Chordata; class Aves; order Passeriformes; family Pycnonotidae; genus Pycnonotus; species Pycnonotus jocosus. Next base: position 9,719 of record VWYP01010474.1, read on the forward strand.
CCAAAGGCACCGTGGTGAGCTCAGAGACATCGGGGGGGCTGGACCCCGGTGTGGGGTGGCTGTCCATGTGTCACCGTGTCCCCTGGCCAGCCCAGTGCCTCCTGCTGGGGTTTGCAGTGAGAGCAGCACAGCCTGGCACGGTGTGAGCCTGGAGCTGCTTCTGTCCCATTTCCAGTCCCCCCAAAGGGGCTCAGAGCTCTTTTCTGGGATCAGGGAGTCAGGCACACAGACACCTCCCTGCTCTGCTCTTCCCAAAGCCTGGCACTCCCTTCCCAAAGCGATGCCACTGCTGACCCGTGCCAGGTACAGCCTGGTCCCTGCTGCCCTCCCACCCCACTGCCAGCACTGGGGGCTCACTGGGGGAACAACACCCCCCTTGTGCTCTCTGTTGGCTCTTTTGTCTCAGGGCTGCCCTTCTGGAGAGCGTTAGATCAAATTCTCGTGGACAATTAGAACCGGGAGAATATTAACAAAGGAGAAAATTATGCATCGAACATTTTGCTTGCAAAATTCACTGAATAAATTATTCAGATTTAATGTGGGAAGAATAATGGAGGAAATAATTGAATAATGAAATATCATAAAATTAATGGACTATTCTATTAATAATTTTACATCTCAGTCTAATACAATAGAATGAGGAACAAGAAGAAGAGAAAAAAAAAGAATTTGGCATGTTTGGATGAAAAGAGAGCAATGGCTCTGTTTGTGACACTGCACAGAGCATTGCCAAGGGCTCATGAATTTATCATGACTCCTGTGCTGCAAAGTGCCTGTGCTGAGCATTCCAAGGCCACAGGCAAATCTCCATCCTCCACCTCTGGGATGACACCAAAAAAATCCAAACTGTCACCTGAATTTGGCCCAAACAGCACCTCATAATACCCAGGGGGTTGTAGGGTGGTCTCAGGACTTCCCAGACTCTTCCCAGTGGGAATTTCTCCTTCAGGAGAGGATCTGGGTGTCTGCTGTGACATCCTGGGTATGTGACATGTTTGGGCATCTTGTGACTTTTCAGTGATCCTGGATGGGAGACATTTCCCACTGGGATTTCCTCCCAGCCACCAAGTGTGCAAAATGTGAAACAACTCAAAGGAAAGGATTCCCCAAAGCAATCCCAAAATCTCACACCTGTTGGCTTCCTAAGGAACTTGCCATGAGATTGGCTTTCTAAGCAACTTGCTGTGAGATTTGGGATCCCACTGGGGAGGGTGAGTGCTGCTGCCCTTGGGAGATGGGAAATGCCCTCAGGGCTTGCAGGCTGGATTTACCTCCAGAGATCCGAATTCAGGGAGATGAATCCCACCTTGGAAAACTCAACATCTCACCCAGACCCTGCAGAGCCACAGCAAACCAAGGGTGGGACCTGAGCACCAACCTCCCATCCCTTCCACGGCTCCTGGGCATGGATTTTGCCCGGTGAGGGGGTTCCAGGTGCTGAATTTTCCATCATTTCCCCCAAAATTCCCAGGGAAGGGGCCCTGTCTGGTCCTGCAGCCCCCCCAGGCTGGCGAGCCCTCCCTTCATTACCTCCCAGCACTGATGAACCCACAGAGGGTCAGAGTGTTCTTTAGCAATTAACTGAGCTCCAGAGACTCTAATTTGTCTTGTTCATGTCACAGCACCAAATGAATTTCCCCGTGTTTAATAATCATTCCAAAAGCAGATCACAGAGCCGGGAGGGAGGGCCAGATTGTATCAATCATTTGTTTTCCAACTCTTTCAAGGAATTTCCTACTGTGTTTAATTTCTTGCTGCTGAGTCCTACACGAGCCTCGGGAAGGCGGGCACCGCTGTTATTATTCATTTTTTAATCATCAGAGGAAACTGTTTAGCTGCTCTAGAAAATTAACATGCTTCCAAATTCAGGAGGAGCCAACAACTGGGAAAATGCAATTTTCATGGACGCTGTCATATTAAGTCTAAGTGGTATAATTTAGGACAGCTTCATTTAGGGATTTTTTGAAGGGAATTTAGCTAAAGCCCTTGGATTCGTGCTGCAGAGAGCCACTTTTGGGCCATTTTGGGACTGGGCCATTCTCCCAATTTGCAAATGAGGCAGAGAGAATTTGGCTCACCCAGGGATGCAGCAGCAGCATCCTCATGCCAGGCTGGCACCAAGGAAGAACCTGCCAGGTACAGGAACAACCTCTGCTGCCACAGGAGCAAACTTCTGCTCTGTCCCAGCTGGAGAAGGACAGGAATCAGAAATACCCACAGAGAAACAGTGCAGAAAACAGAGAGCAGGGTGGGATTTGCCCTGATTTAAGAGAAAACAAAACAAAACAAAACAAAAAGATTAGGGGGGAATAAATAAATAAAATCAGAATTTGCCCTGAAAACCAACTCTTTTCAGTGATCCTGGATGGGAGACATTTCCCACTGGGATTTCCTCCCAGCCACCAAGTGTGCAAAATGTGAAACAACTCAAAGGAAGGGATTCCCCAAAGCAAAGCTGAAATCTCACATCTACTGGAAATCTATTAAAATAACAATTAGCAATAAAACAAAATAAAATAACAGTATAAAATAGCAATATAAAATAACAATATAAAATATAAAATAACAATATAAAAAATTAAACAACAANAACAAATAAAACAGACATTTTTTCAAAGGAAAGGACAACTTTTAAAACAGCAGCTCCCTGTCCCTCTTTTGTTCCCAAAGGCGTCCCCAGCTGGGTCACTGCAGATGCTCCTTGGGGAGGGGGTTTTGTCCGGGGTCTGAGGGTGGGGTTGGGGTTTTTGCAGAGTCCAGGGTGAGGAGAGCTCTGTGCCCGCACTAGAGGGCACTGCTGCCATGCACAACTGTGGCTCTGATTTTTACACGTCTCAGACTTGTGCTCGATATTAAAGCAAAAAGCCTTCTGATGTTTTGGAACTCTGAGCTGAGTTCCCAAGCTCTTCCATGTAAATAAGAAATGTTTGCATTCCTTGGTTCTGATAGAATATTTGAGTGATTGGTATGAACACCAATCCAAGGGATGGGATGTTCTGCTTTGGCCAATAATTGGCCACCTTTGTACAGTGGATAGAAATGGAGTCAGAAAATCAGAATAAAGAAATTTTTGCATGCTGACTTCGGACCTGTCTGCCTCCTCCTTTCCTAACTCCAAAAAACAAGTGCTGCACCCCCAAAAGAGGTGCAACACACAACCTGCGCTGCACAGGATGGAGCATCCCTGCAAGGATCTGAGCACACAGAGATCCCTGCTCTGGACAGGGGCAGAGGGACCCCCAGCACCCTCCATCCCTGCCCAAATCCCCTCAGGGGGCTGTGAGATGCAGGGCTCACCTTCCTG
>VWYP01010479.1:0-32748 GCA_013400435.1 Pycnonotus jocosus
AAAGAAAAAGAAAATGAAACAAAAAAATCCCAACTGCCCCCTAGCCTGTAAAATTAAAAAGCAAACCTAAAAACAAACAACAACAAATCAACAACAAAACCCCACCTGTATGGCAACCTGGTACACAAAGTCCTCCTTTTTCTTAGAGGAAAATCTTGATCAGCAGAATATTTTTATCTAAATCATTGAAACTATAATTTCACAATGGACAATTTATTTCTTTCAGTTACCTGACCCAAATTTAAGATGTTGTGGTCTGTGACACTGTATCTAAGATGTGCCCTTGTGTTTAGACTATTGAAAAAGTAGCTTTCCAGCCACACTTAAACTAACTCTAGCTGGGTGAAGCAGATTTGCCCTTTTCAAGATCATACCCTTAATTGCACAGATACTGTAACAGATGACAGATTTTTTTTTGTTAGCTTACCAAACACCACCTGAAAAATGCCATTTTTCTTCTTCCCTTTAAGATAGTAATCTGAATAAAAATTCAGGGGTATTTTCCTGACATTGATTTAAATTTTGTCCAAAAATGTAGCTTCATTTTTTGCTACTTTGTTGTTTGGTTTTTCCCTTCCGCATACCAGGAGCAACTGAAAGGACATGTTGAAGCATCAGGTATTTTATTTTGTTTTGCTTCATTATCTATTTAGCATTCACCTCTGCCTTTTGTAGCAGTCCTGACCCTTCTACTTTTACCTAAACTGCCTGGCACTTACAAAGCTGACTTCATGTATGTGGTATCAATGAAAACAACAACATACACCTCCAAGGAAGCCTTCCAAAGCTGTCATGTGCACATTCTTGTGCATCTGAATACATAGATGAGATTAATTCAAGGCAACAAAGCTTGATATATGACTAAGAGGTTTCCTAAACTGGAATATAAGACAGAAATCAGAATTGGTTGTTTTAAATACAGAAGAAGAGACAGGGTGCTCTGCAACTGGAATAAAATTTCTTCCAACATCTGCCACTGACCTGAGCTTTGACAGGCCCTGAACATCCCCACAAGCCAGTGTGATGTAATGGTGCTCAGGCTCAACATCCACACTGCAAGGTTCATGATCAACTGAGTTTTCCCCTTGACAGATTATGAGGATGGTGGAGCAAATCTATTGAAGTCTCCAGTGCAGGCACCTGGTGCTGTAAGACTGCAGTCCCTCTGTACCCTGAGGCATACACACACACACACCACCCCCCGTAAATCAATGAGATTACTCATCTGAGCAATCTGACAAAAAGATTTACACTTACTGCAGCATCTGAATTGGGAGACAAGACTGGCAAACAAAACTCTTAACGTGAAGATGGCAGAAAGAATGAACTAACTGAATTATATGTTGTTCTTGCAGTGGAAACTTTCATAAAATTATTATAAAATACTCTTTTCTGAGTGCATTTTAAAACAATTTATTTGCAAACTCAGAGAGAGCACTTTCAATGAGAGAACCATTCAAACTGTGCACAAGCAAAGCAACAGGTCTATCTGTCACGGAAAGCAAATACCACTTTCCTCTTTACAAAGCTGGTCTTGCAGAATAGTTGCACATAGCTGGAGGCAAGTAAGTGACACACACTGAGACTCATTCTCTGACCTACTGTGGAGAAGTTGTTTCCAAAGCCTGGGAAGAAAAATCTGTAAACTCACGAGACCCAATTTCATGAAGGCTGTGCCAGCTCACAACCCTTTTGGGATCTGATTATATTTTCCTGTCTATTGCCTGACTCTTCTACAATACAGCCAAAATCTGTATTACTAAGGTTGTCCATGCTGGAATTTCTACAGGAGACAATAGGGTTGAGAATTTTACGGGAAACTTATCTCAAAAATCATTTGGGATGGCAACAAGCATTCCTGGGCTTCAAACACAGAGTATAGGTCCATTGCACTGCACTGACCAGTTCTTTTCTCATGTCTATCAGTGGGAATCTTTCAATGACTCCTCACAGCAAAATTATCCTCTCCTTGCTGGGCACAACAGTCAGCAGTGGTCTCTTTCATTATCCTCTGTGTACTTATTCAGTGACTATACATAATTTGCCTCTCAGTCTCTGCTTCAATCTCTTTACTTAGACAATCAGGATAGTATTATCCAATTCACAAGAATTTTTCTGAAGGAAACAGAACAATGCATTGAAAATGAAAGGATTCTTATTTGCTGCTACAGGGGGAGCTTCAGGGAAAGCAGATCTTTTCTTTTGCATTTCTAAATCTCTAAAAGAGCTACTGTTTGATGCATCTCCAAACTCACCTACCAAGCAAGCCAGAAGGTATAGATTAATCACAAGGGCTTTTCTTAAAATTCTTACCACTGGGAATTTAGAATGGGCTATGTGTTTTGTGAGGTGAAGGTCTGGTAGTTTCCAGTAGCTCACATGACTTATAAATATGCCTAACAAGACTCCTTCTCACAGGAACAGAAAAACAAAAGGGTCTCAAATTTTTTTTCCATAGCCTTCTTCCCTTCTAACCCTACACACTTTTCTTTTGTTGACAGCTGTTCTGGCCACAAGCCAAGAAAAATATGAGTTATTTCGATACCATGTTTTACATTCTGGATAAACATTACCAGTGGTATTTTCTCATATATGCACTTTTTTTTTTTTTTACTTAGAGAAGAACTTGATAACCTTTACGCTGCCTTCCTGGTTAAAACATGAAGTGCTAAAAATACAGCACTGGTGAGCATTTAGCCCAAGCTCGAAATGGCAAATGTGCACGGTTCCTGGAAGCCTGCGCACATATTACTTATGTAGATTAGCAGAGATTTGTGCAAGAGCACAGAATGAAGCAAAGTGACTACTAAACTACAGCATTTAATGTTCCACTGAGCTCAGGCTACAACGCCTAATTACTCCTTGGCAGTCATTTGCGCAGTTGGAGACAAAATGAAACTCACAGCAGCATTTTACCAAATTACTGCCATGGGAGACAAGCATTTATGAGAAGGTTTACATTCTAAGAAAGAGAGAACTCTCTCTGATAAACTAGCTGGAGTGCTGCATAAAAATAAACCCAAACTGATGGTAAGACAAGCGATTTGCAATGAGAGAAGCTGCCAATTTTTTATAGTCAAAGCAGCTTTACCTGTAGGTCTGTAAATGATAAATCTGATCCAAGTTTCTCCGAGCACTTCTTGGGAGTTCTGGTGACCCTCATGTATGGCACCAGAGGTAGAGACCACACCTCCCACCATAACTGCTTAAATATAACACAGACCTATATAAACTGCAGAGAAGGGATTGAGGAAGGCATTCAATTATCCAAATGCAGATACTGGGTGCCATTCTTAATGCTGTAGGATATTCAAGACACCTGTCTGGGGTTCTTAGACTTAATATGGAAGACATGGAAACTTGTGTCCTACCTGAATGCCAGGAAGTAAGAAGAAACCTAGCAGTAGACCATATCTCAGGTTAACTGAACGTGATTTGCAATCTCACTCATTTTGCACAATATTTGCTATACAAATATTATATACAAATACAAAGACTTGAGAACACGGCTCCCGTGAGCCTGTTACCAGATGGGGTGGGAAGCCAGAGCCATTGCAAGTAAGTCAAATCCATACAGGCACAATGTGCAGTAGGGCATGCAGGGATGTAGTGACAACTGTGAGGCACACTGAGAGCATTCAGCTTCTTACATGAGCCTTGGGCAGCTAAGAGAGACTAACCTATATGGAAAACCAACATGGTTACTCCAGTTCCAAAGACTGGGCTTTGGAACATTCAGGCTCCCTTCCCAGCTCTGACAGTCATCCCAGTCTGGTCCTGGGGAATTACATTAACCCATCTTTATGCATCCAAATTTGTCCTCTTCAAAATGAACACATGATATTCACCTCTTACACAAATGCTGCAAAGAGAATTGCTACTACTTTGTGTATCTATCAAGGTGGGTGTTAAAGAAGAGATCAGTGCTGAAGGATTTTAAGTTGTAGGAAGTATGGCTGAAGCTTTTTGAAAACAACTTGAAAACAACAACAATCAGGCCAGAAAGATGGCATTAAGTAAACACAGGGGTTTTATATATTCATTTTTTTGAGTGATGCAGCAAAGTACTCCTCAAAAGTAGAGGTAACTGTTTTCTGGATTAACCAATGGTTTCCACAATCTTAGAGACCATTTTTCCACTCTTTGCACTTCTTAGGCTAGGTAACTTTTTTTCATTTCTTTTCAAAGAAATAACATAACTGCATCAGGAGAGCAGCTAGTGTAAGTGATGGACTTTCTAGTCACCTAAGCAGTGATCTGAGCAGCGATATCTTTCATTTCTACTGCCCCCTGTGAACTTGACAATGAATTTTTAACCAAAGCCTGTTAAAATTCTAAAGTTGTAGACTAAACAACCGATTCAGGACTGGTTAGATAGCAAAGTTATCACTTGTGTTTGACGGAAGATTTCTGAAACTGGCAGGCAACTAAGAAAGGGAAAAAGCATATGGTTGTATTCTGCTGAATATCAGATAACCTTCTTTTTTATGTTCTTATATGGGCAATAAAAAAAAGCTGCACATATTTTTGAGAGCAAGGTACAGGTATCACTTCCATTCCACTTTTAGTTTGTGTTCTGTCTCTAGCTCTGTGGGGCTACATCAGACAAAGGTCTTTACGCTGCATTTATACCTGTGCTGAACAAAAGTCATCAGAGATTGAATTTAACTATTTTTCAGTCCTGTAATACATAGGTCCAGTACCGTCTTCAGATACTCTGCCACCCAATTAACAATAAGAACTTGAAAACAGAGGCGAGAAGGAAAATGAAGCAATTTTTCAACAGCAGCTGGGTTTATGGTCCTTTTACAACTTTCCTCCATGGTTACTGGTCAAGAATCTAAATATAAAACAAACAAATATGCTTTTGCATAGTATCGTTTTGTGTTCTAATCCTAGAAATCTCTAAGCTCATTACATACCAGGGTGATTTAAGCTTCCAGAGTGCCCGACATATGTCAGTGTCAGGGTCCTGCTGCATAAGCAGCAGCTTGTAGTTGTCATACAGCTGGATGCACCCCCACTGCCCCTCCTCTGGCAACGGCTTCTCAACAGGAAAGCCCGTAGGCAGACAGAATTGCCAGAAACAGTCAGGAAAGTAGGCTAGCATGATTTAGATCTTAATACAGCCACATCGCCTGTGCAATGTAACATTGCAAGTTAAAAGATGGTACAGTCAAGTAACTTTTCTTGATTTACATAGAAAAATAGAAGCAGAAAAGGACCAGAGCCTTCCTCTCCTGTAAGTCAACACCAGGCCTTTAGCAACCCAAGCTGCTCTCTAATATTTAAAATATTCTACAGTTCCAAAGCATACAGTATTTTTCCAGTGGATAAATTTAACAGAAAGGCTAATCAAGTATTCTTGCCCTAGAATAACTGTATCTATTACTTAACCATAATATCCATAATATCTTTCCTCCATGAAGATCTGCCAGCAAAAAAGTGCACTAAAGTTTCCAAATTTGAAGAGTTTTCTGGAACAAGGGGAAAGGGAAAGCCAGAGATAAGGAAGGAAAACTATGTAAGAAGCAGAGGCTTGCAAATCTGTCAGACATCTGGGTCTTAATTAAATAATTTTTCTTCCCTGAGGTTCTCCCTGTCACTTTAACCCTTTCTCTACTTTGCTACCCCTTGAAACTGTTTTCAAAAAAGTAAAACAGCCCTACCCATTTAAAATAAAACCTATCCTACAGAGAAATAACAGAACTAAACTTTCTCCCGTTTCTCAGAGACAGTTACAAGTAATTATACAGAATGTGTTTGTGCACAGAGGTATATATAATACATACATACACTGCTATTTTTCACTACAGTTTTTCTCTTCCTGCCTTCTGCCACTCACTATTTTTATTTCTTCTGACCAGCTTCCATGCTGAAGCTGAATTCTCTCCAGCTACTGACTTCTCCTTCTGTCCTGTCCTTCCCAAGTGGAATACAAAACCCTGTAACATTTGAATGTGAATGGACTGAAAATTAAGCAGAACAGGTTCACCCACCCCTATTGTTTCAAGCTTTTGTTTTAAACTAACTCTTCAAAACCCAAACAGTTTAGTAGCAAACAGCAAGTACTTCTCAGGAAGGTAACTAAAAGAACTGTCCTCCCAGTAGCTTCAGCTACCCTGACCAGAGCCAAAGGTAACAAATTCTTCCAAGAGAAAGGGAGGAAATGGGATTATCTCTGTCCAGACCCACAGCACAAACTGATCTCTGGAGGGTTCCCCCACCCCCACCCTATGTCCTCTACTCGCGGTACGTGAAAAAATATTCCTCTCTCATGGCTACTGGAGCAGACACTCAAGGGAGGGGAAAATCCCTTTCAGACATTTAGAAGGTATTTTGTCTTTTAGTCACACACAAGCCTGTGTTTATTTATATCTTTATAACTACAAAGTTCCCTTCACATTTTAAAATACTTTTATTTTTTTAAACATTTCAATACATTTAAATCTTTTCAGAATATAGAAAAAAAAATCTGGTATTCTAAACTGTTTTTTCCTTCTCTGAGACAGTCCATCAGAACCACTCTTAAGAGTGACCCGCTCTAAACCCCCTCTAATTTCAATTACTTATAAAGTTGAGAAACTAAACACCTCTGTGAGGTGACAGTGCACATGACAATTTATATCATGCCCATAACCATACTATTACTTTATTTTAACCAAAATGTTTAAATGTCTTCCAATAACAGAGTTTGGAGGAAAAGGAGAGCTGCATTCTGATACATCAAATTCTTTTAATACTCAGCCCTCTGAAAAAAAGGTGGTCCTGGAATGGTCTATCTGTTCACTACTCTGCCTTGACTCTCTGCCCATCAGCTCTCATTCCCTAAAACAGGAAAATGACACCTCTTCATATCACATGAGCACAGTGCAGAGAAATTAATTAAAGTCTGCACAGCATGTGAAAACCAGTGCAATGAGTAAGATAAAAAGAGCCAAAGGAAATGAAGCAGTCCTGTCTCCAGAAGAGAATTTGAACTGAGTGAACAGCAGTATATCTGTTTTATTAATTGAGTGCTGAAACTTAGAAAGAAAATAAAATTGAGTCCCATCACTGTAACCAGAGATGTTATCATACTGTACAAAAGGGGGGGAATTGACGTTAAAAGGGGAGAATCTAAGATTACACACAGAGCCTTAATATTGAAGTTACTTAACTTTGAGTTGAGCACATGACTTAGCATCCCTAATATTATTATTTTAACATATTTTTTAATGTGTAATTATTTGTAAAGCTCCAGACAGTAGGTGTGCATGATGCTTTATAGGCGTATAGAATTGTCTGATCCCTGCCCCTAGGAGCTTGCGTGATGACACCACACAAGGGATGGGAAAAGAGGGGGTATGGGAGGACAGGGTTGCAACACTGTGAGATCATGAGATGTACTTACTGCTACATAAGCAACATTTCAGCTTCTCTGTGGTTTTCTTGTTACTCATTTAACACTATATATTAAAATTTGGTGAACAGATACATAACACAAAGACATCAACCGTAAGAAAGGATATGAATAAAGAGAACTATGTAGTACAATGTTCAGACTCAGCAGTTAATATTAAAACATTCACAGGCAAACGTTGCATGTAGTCAATTATTTATATGGGTTTAGCCCTTGGCACCTCCAGCTGAGGTCTGGATTCTGCTCCACCAGGCACTGTACAAATGTATCGTGAGATGTGATAGCTGTGTTAGGGTTTTTACCGTAAAAAACCAGTCAGCGTCAGAAGGGGATCTCACAGGCGGGGAGACCAAGATGGTTTAACAGATTAGAGGCAGAGCTAAGAGTAGAACTAGAGTGTTTTGACATTTGTTTTGATATTCTAATTGCTAATTAGTATGTGTATTTAGATTACGATTGCTTGAAAAAGAATCCCCAAACCAAACCAAACCAAAAAGAGTGCATTTGCAAGTTGCTACCATGAACAAAAAATTAAAACCATAGAGGAAAGACCCCAGCTTGGAAACCCTGGAATCCATGTGTTTTAATTTCTTCTTTTATAAATTTCTGTTTCTGTGCTCTGGGAACTGAAGTAGATTGGAGCTCTGCTGTGCTGTCATATTTGTTTGTGCAAAGCCCGTGGTTGGTGTAATTTCTGACCTGGCCACAATCTTACCCTGCTATGTGCTGACAAACATATCCCATGTCAGTGACTGTATCCTTAAATGCTCACAAGTTTCCTTGACTTCAGCAGCAGATGAAGACCCTGCTGTGTTATTCTAATGCCATCAGGCATTACAGCCACACAGCAACCACCTAGGACATCCAGTAAACAACTCCAGAAATTCTCAGAAAAATTAATTTAAAACAAAACATACAACTAATTAAAGGAAGCAACATGGCTTGCTTCCTTTAATTGATCTCTTGGAGCACAGGCTAACTCTTTGGAGGAAACCTAGGTAAGAACTATGCACTTGATTCTGGTCTTCATTGTAGCTCTTTGCAATGGATGGGCAAAATACTACCTGGACTTTTTTCACAGCCCTTCACACTCCAAATATAACTTGCTTCTACTTTAAGGGTACTTTTCACAATCCACAGAGTACAAAATTATTTTAGTACATAGCACTGTTAATCCTTACGAATTTGTTATTTCACTGGGTGAAAAGCCCAATTTTTAGTCAGCTTTACAATTTAAAATGACAAACTAAATATTTCCATTATTATTATTATTAACTCTTTTTTCCCCACGCCTTAGCCAAATTAGTCACTAAATAGAATTTCTGGCTTCAGTAGAGCTCAGACTCAAGGAGAACTCAGTCTCATAGCTGCTAACCCCTACTACTTTACAGTAGCAACACATTCTTCCAATTTCTTTGTTCTTATCTTCCTTTTAGAATTGAGTTTAGATCACTACTGTACAAACTACAAGATAGAAAGGAATGAGCAAACTCTGTGTAAGATTTTCCTTTACATTTTGTAGCTTATGAAATGTACTTAAAACTCTGTATAGCTTGGTATCAGTTGTTCACATGAAGTGCATTTTGACTTATCTGGGGATTTAAGAGGCTAATTTAGTCCTGAAAGTAGCCCATTCATGAAATAACTGTGTAGAATTTCTGAGTTCTCAACACATTTTACTAGTAGGGTGGCAGTTGTTCTGACAGTGAAAATGGAAATTCGTGTTCTCAAAATTTAGCTGTACTCAAAATTGTACTAAGAATTGATTTATAGCTGATTGAAACAAGAATTTCATGCAAACAGTTTTTAAAACCTACTTTTTTCCCTTTCCTCTACACTTAGGAAGTAGCTTTTAAAAACTTAGCAGCTTGGCCTCAAAAGGATTTAGAAGAGCTCAATTTTCAAAGCAGTTTTGTTTACAAAGGTAGGTTATGAGTGGAACTGCATTTACCTTCAAATATAACTGGCACATTCAGAGTATAACATTTTAAAAGATATTACTCTCAGCATCAATGTTGTGTCAATCTGAGTGGTTGCTGACATAAGATTAAAATACATCATAAATGTTAAGTTTTTGCTATATCCCTTAGCTGATCTGGAGCAATTTCGCTGTCCCAGCAAAAAATAAATAGTACTTATGAAAAATAACTGCATTCCCCAAACAACAACAATCTCCTATTTCAGTCCACGTGCATCACACTATCCTTCCAGCTTCCACTCCTTTGGCTCAGCAACACCCCTGGACTCAAGTCCTGCTGGACAGTTTGTGAAACATCTCACTGTCTCTTCTCTGTGCACTCTTTCCAAATAGTAAAAACTGTGTGGGTTTGTGGGGCAAAGGTAAATCTAAATGTCATGGACAGAATACGTATCTTTGGCTGATGTGAAATATGGAGGGAATACTGACTTTCAAAAGGGAATGTGTCACAATGACCTGTGGTTCTTTTATTTCATTTAAAAATGGAAGTTCCCCCCAAATTGTAACTGATTAGTATTGTTATTACAGGGCTTTGCTGTGATGTCTTTGGTCAACAAAATGCTAACTTCTTCCTGCCCCATTAAACGTGCATGTGTGTTTTTCAAACCACTTCAGATCCTGCATTTTGAAGAAAGTTGGGATAGCCTATTTACCTCAGAAGGACCAATCTAAGCCTACTAAAATTAATAGGTTGCTTTTTTGGATCAGGTCTGGAATGTTAATTGCAGTTACTATACCAGCCTATCTAATCCTTCCAATAGAAACTGCATCAGGACCTAAGACACTGTGAAAGGAAAAATCACAGGAAAAATGTATTGTTGAGCAAGTATCTAAGTGAGGCTTGACCTTGCCCCCATTGATATTGATGGATAAAGAAAAACCCCAAGATCATTCCAGTAGGTTAAATACTGACTCTGGTCTAATTTATCCCTAAGTTATCACCCACTGCATGATCCAAAGATGAAGTTCTCACTCAGAAATATGTGGATGGAAATAACTAGGTCATGATACATGCTTTTATGAAGTGGGTACAGATTAGCAGCTGAATGGAGAGAGACCAGAAAGCACAGACTTTGTGTCAACTGAGAATTCAGAGGAATTTCTGGCCCCTGTCCCATGACTCTGCAGCATCACACAGAGCGGATCCCTGTCAGTATTACCAGGCCACCCTCCTTGCTGGAGGCACAGCTTCCTATTTGGCCAGTTTGTATTTGCAAAGTCCTATAAATTTTGGGTTCCCTTTGCAGCCCTGCCACCAACCATGTGAGTTTTGGCAAACAAACAGTGTCAGAGTCATTTGCGCTTGAAGGCAGTTTCTAGTTAAACTCCAGGTTCTCGTATTTTCTTTCAAAAACTGGAGAAAAATGTTTGTTTATGGTAAAAAAAAGGGGGAAAAAGAAAGGAAATATGGGAAATATGCTGAAAAAAGCCCCACCCCAAAGTATAACACCAGTGGAGGTTAGCATTAGGTGAAGAGATACGTATACACACACATATACATGTGTATTTATATATATGCCTGCAAACATTTCCAAATCAGACTCCAAAGTTCACTGCATACAGTCCTTTTCCACTTGGCTTTCGGTGGCTTGAATTTTCCATTATATGACCTGAATGTAATATTTTCCAAATCAATATATGGTAACATTTTTTAAAACTTCAGGTGCTACCAGAAGTACAAAATAAACCAAACTGTAACAGAATTATTTCAGACTCCTTGAAGAAATCAACTCTGGAGGGCAGTGGCCTTTTGCAAGAAATGTAACTACAAGTTCAAACAAAAAAGTGACCTTTGCCTGTTGCTACAAGTGTGTCGCTGGAGGGGATTTGGCAGTAAGCTTTTCGCTGGGAGGAGTCACTTGGCATTGGTACTGGTTTATGAAAGAGCAGAAGAAAGTATAAATTGGTTTTCTTAAATGAGTCCCTAGCAGGAGGACAAGCGCTGGTGGCGGGTAAATATTTACCTCAGCGGAGCACTGTCAGGTCCCACGCTGTCGCAGGGAGCGTTCTGCACGCGGCACGTCCCGGTGCCACGCGCTGCATCCGCCTCAGCTGGGTCCACGCAGCCATTGACCAGCCTGATGTCTCTCAGCTTCACACTGTCATTTTGTGAATCCAGAGAGACAATGTCAGACGGGGAGCTCACAACACCCGAGTCCTCCGTGGTGTCCTCTGATGCAAAACAGCTGCTTTCTGACGCTGTTTCTTCCACCTCCGATAGCTCAAGAACCGTGTCATCCACTACATAAACATTATCATGTGTAGACAGCAGGCTCTCTAAATGAAATATAACAAGGAAAGTTAGCTGGAAGTCATCAGTACATAAATCAGAGAGCTGTCCCTTTGTAATTGGAAGAACCCACATGAAATGCATTAGAAATGTGAGGGAGGGTGCTCCGTATTTGTATATAAGATAAAGATGATTTAAAAAGTGACAAAAATTACGTCCTTTGCTCTTAGAGATGTGGTTTTCTATGCTGGTCCTGTGGGGTTTGGGTCTTACAACTTCCATAGTAAATCAGATTCCTTAATTCTCTGATGAAACAGTTTTCCAGGGACAGTTTCTTGAGGAATTAGACCAAAGTTTAAATGACATGGTTCAAGAAATCAATCCTGTTATTCCTTATGGCAACATAATCTCATTATTTCTCTTCTATTCTATGCTAAACAGATGACATTTCCAATAAGAACTCTATGTACAGGTAAAACTGGGCAGCATTTTTACCAATTAAGTGTACTGACTGGGAAATGTCCAGTCAGGACACTTAATCAGTAAAACAGATTTACTGCTGGCCCAGTGGGTGTCACTGATTTTATCACCCTTCAATTTTTCTATTTTTCCAAAGCATACAAAATTTCCTAATAAGTGTACAGAAAAGTAGACAGTACCATACTTAAAACAGAAACTTTTCTGATGTTTAGTTATTTATAATGGACATCAAGGGATACACTCTTTGCATGTTTAATTCTATTAAAAGCTGAAAATTTTGAGGAGACTAGGCACAGTATAATTTCTTGAACTCTGTTTTAGTTTGGTTCCTATGAGCTACCCCTTCTTGTGATTTTTTTGATAAAAAATACAATTTTAACTTCTCTTAAGAAATGTACACAATTTCATCCTGTAATTATGCCATTAAAGGAGAGCTCCCAACAAGGTCAATAATTTCAACAACTGAAATTACCGAGTGACGAAATACAGAATCAAGCCCAAACACACTTTTCCTGATCAAAAGGAATCAATAAAGACTAATCTAAATGTTTAATTTGGAATTATAAGTGTGCTCCATTCTCTTCTTGAACCTCAGTAAGCAACAGGAAGATTAAACAACAGTTTATGGTCTGATCTTCCAGACACTTGTGGTGGATGTTAATTACATGAGAAGTCCCAGGTCTGCAATATGTGAATAAGATTAAACATACACTTCACTGTATTTTAGGCTCAGAATCAACAATTTTTTGAAGAATACATGAAGCTATAGCTCAATAAAAATGATCAACAGAGAGAAACTCTTCTGAATTATGTTGTATATACAAAAGTATTTTCTTTAAGTTAGAAAACTGAAAACAACTGTGTCAAAGAATGTTACAGAAATAATTTTATCAGGGTATAGCTTAGCAGTGAAGTTTTGAGTAAAACTAGAATAAAAATCAAGCCAACATTCTCCTTGACTGAGGTTACAAGGTGCCATTAAGTACTGAAATTGATTTCCAACAGCAGAAGCAATAAAATTCAGAGGGTTACAAATCATGATTAAACTTTTAAGTGCTGTCAAGCATTGATATTAATGATGGAAGATGATCCAAAGACTCTATTGCAACTTTGGAAGCAATGTTATTTGATTTCTTTGACCTTATTTTCTGTAACATTAGTTCTAGATTCTGGATATAGTCTCAGAGATTGTTCCATTTTAAAATGGTAATTACAGGAACAAAGTATGTGCCACTGAATGGATTTTAGTATGCTTACCATAGAACTATACAGTTAGGAAAAGACCAACATGTGGGATAAATATGAACAGTTTGACATTGAGCATCAAATAATAAAGCCCCACAAAAACCAACAATGAACAAACAGGTATGAGTATATGGCTTCTTGGCTTTTAGACAAACAACAAAAAAAAGCCCAGTAACAAACATTAGTAAAGTTACAATACGTTAAAACCAAGACAAAGTAGGATAACAAAGAAATCATTTTATAGAGTGAAAGCTGAAGAGTGAAAGCACACGGGAAGATTTTGAGGTAATGCACAATGCAGTATATATTCCTTGATGCAAAGAGACCTCTCTGTAATACATGACAAATCTATTGTCATATGGATGCCATAAATGACCTCCACCCAATAGCTGGCACAGCAATTTACAGCCAAGTACCTACTCCCAGATCCTGACATGAGGGGGGCAGTCTTTTCCTTCTTTTCTGTTTCTTCCATTTCCTCATCCTCTTCTGGCCTGTCTGTAACTATTTCCTGCATCTTTCTGTTCATGGATTTAGATTTTTTTTGTTACCGACTTGCCTACTGCAAGTAACAACAACACTCAAGTCTCTCCCTACTCTGCAGCAGGATCCCCACCTCCAGTCCACTGTCCCCCCATGTTGACAAACAAAATGAAAACCAATCTCTTATTATCAGAGTCCACAGGTGAACTGATTCCAGTTACATCTGGATCTTGGCAGCTGAATCATCCAGGCCAGAGTAAGAATCTCCTCATTCAACAGCAGTTTTATCCTGAAGCATGGAAATACAGATAGACATCTTTCTACTCAATGATTAAATTCCCATAGCTCAAGCAAAACTAAAATGTTCCCCTTTCTCCAAGCCTATCAGTTTGACAAAGTACTTCCCTATTTTTTATCTTCACCAAGAAGATTCATGAATTTTTAACATAGTTAACGCATGGCACTGAACAGAGTTATTGGCTGAGGCAAACCATTTTGATTGCCACTACTACTTGTCTGAACATGAAAGCACACATATAAAACATGACTGTGATGATTCTGTGTCATGTTAACAACCTTGTTTCAGCTAAGAGTAGCACTAAAACACCCCTGTTTCAAATTTGAGCCATTTTTGGATAGATTAAGTTCGAACTATTCTTCCTCCTACATGCTTGATTAAGTCTTCACTGGTGCAAACTGAAGACGGGATGGGCATTACTGGGTAATGACACATGACATGAAGAAAGTCTACCTCAACATTACTGAATAGTCTTGTATTCAGAAGACAGAAAATACTTTATAAAACTTTCTAATTCTACAAGGAGAACAGGGTAACATTTAGTAGTAGATGTGATTCTGCCTTGCAATTTTTGCATTTTTTTTCTTGAAGGGAATGCACATGCAGAAAACCACCCTACACTAACACAGTGATCGTGCCACTGAGGATTTTTGTTGGTCGAATAAAGAAAAATCCCAACATTTTCTTCTCTTTCCTCTGTCATAACACTAAGACAAATTCAAGCTCCGATCCTCAGCACTGCATGCAAATATATCCAGGTTAAGAAAGAGTATTCAGTGAATACTTCAGGATTGAACACACAAATAACAACTGCCACAGATAACATAATATTAAAAGATTTCTATAAAGAAGGCTGAGTTTTCAAATATATAACAATTTTCAGTAACGTGACCCCAATCACTGGCATCAGGTGGGGTGTGATATCGGAAAGCATGTAGACGTCAGCCCACGGTTTCCAAGCTATTCTAAAATCTCTGTGGGACACCTCACTCCCACATGAAACTGGAGCGAATCCTTTAAAGCCTTGTGTTGCTGCTTACCTATGTCCTGCTTCAGGCTGCAGACACTGCTAAGCCCACATGAGTGCTGCACCAGGGATCTCCCCAGATTCGCAGCAGCAGTGCTGTCACTGCACAATTAGGTCAACCACAAGTTACAAAGGCTTTCTTGCAGAGAGAGAGACGGACTGGGACTGGTCTGTTTGCAAGAATGTTGCCCGTGATCATCAAGAGGGAAAGAGGAGAGTAGCTCATAAGTAAAGAATGTGAGCTTCTTGTTTAACACAAAAGAGATCTTGTTGCTTTAATCTCAATAGCCTGTAAGTAATTAGGAAAACACTGAACTCTGAGTTTAGAGGAGTCATATCTGCACTCGTACAGTTTGATATCGCATATATGTACACATTACTCATCCAGAATGCCAATGATGGGGAGACAGATAAAGCTCACCTGGTTTAAATGCAAATCAGCACCTTCAGAAATGAAGATTGAATTCAATATGTGAAGACTTCCATGGGTAAAATATTCACTTTGATTACTACAATGAAAATAACCACCACTGAATTTGAACTAGATTAGAATTGGACATATGTGTTCAAAAGATGCTTATTCCATCTGGACTTACAAAATCAGTCACCAAAGCCCAAGTCATCACTCCTTCCAAGTCCAATGGGCACAGGGTGTAACTGTTCAGGAAGTGCTGTGACCTTCTGGTTTTAAAGTACTGCTGATGTTTTGTTACTACATTCAATAAGGACAGACAGAAGACATAACAGTTGATTCAACCCTTACATGATGAGTAACCTTCACAATCGTTTTAGAGACGCAGAGTTTCTCTAACTCATCTAACTCTTGCTAAGAGGTTGGTAATTGTTTTACTATTTCTTTCATCATTTGTTCCACTGCCAAAGAACTTTCTTTTCATGGACTAAAATTGCTTTGCTGTAGTTCAAGTGGTCTATTATAATGAAGTTGTAAAAAATTACCACAAACTTCATGATGTTAAAGAATATTAATTCTTATAATGATCCCCAAATTAGAACATAATTCTTTCACTGACAGTACTTAAAACTTCTAGCAGGAGAAAGAAACATTGCTCTAATTATTTGTCCTGGCAGTAAAAAGTTAAGACCATCAAAAAAGACCAGTATTAAAATACTCTGCATTTTTTTTCATACCCTTGGAGAAAGGCTGAAGGAAGAAACAGGAAAAGAAAGCATTTGGTATGGCAATTATTTACAGAGATTATGAAAATGGAGAACACACGATTAGCTTAAGGGTTTTCACATAGGTACAATGTGTTCTTGTCACATTTTACTCACTTTGCTCATGGATCAACAACCTGTATGTAGAGACAAGTTGAAGATCACTCAGTGATCAGATAAAGCAGTAGACAAAATGGGTTGTCATCTCCTTATCACAATTAAAATTATTTTAATTCAGCATGCTTCTTAGTATATTTGAGCCTACATGCATACTTTCTTCTTTTTTAAAAAAAATAAAATAAACAAAGAGAAAAAAATGACCACTGTTATACTTTAACAATAGCATTAGAGAAGTGGGGGAATGGATCAATTCCAAAGCACTTCTCTCCCAACTTCTGGAACCTCCTTGCAGAAACTCAAAAAGAGGACAGGAAATACTGAGCTGAGGTACAATGCTCTGCAGCTCCAGCCCTCCTCCAAAATGAGGATGTAGAGCAGCTTAATGTTGGCTTAGTTTATTTAGGTCACAGAATCACAGAACAGTTTCATTTGGAAAGAACCTCTGGAGGTCACCTAGTTCAATGTCCTCCTCAAAGCAAGGCTATCTTCCAGCTTTGACAAAGTAGCTCAGGGCCTTGAACAGCTTAGCTTTGAAAATCTCCAAGCATGAAGACCCAACAGCCTCTCTGGAAAAAATCATGAATCATTCCCTGGGCAGCGTCTAATGCTTCTCCCACTTAAGAACATTATTTTAATGTCAACCTAAAAAATTTCTAGCTGCAACTTGTCACTGTTGCAGTCTTATATTTTTGCAGCAAATCTCAGAGAAGAGTCTGTCTCAGTCTTTCCTCTTCCTTTAGATGCAAGACAGCATTCAAATCCTCCTTACCCTTCCCTTCTGCAGGGGAGGGCTGAACAAGCCCTGTTGCCTCAGCACCTTAATGTAAACCCTTGAAGCTTCCTGCCAGACTCTGCTGCTTCTGTTCTGGTGTGTCAGTATCTTGTTACACAGAACTCAAAACTGGGCTCACTTCTGGACACATGGACTCACATGTGGCTTCATGGTAGCCAAGTAAAGGGGAATAATCATTTCCTGTGATCTGCTGGCTGTGCTCTTGCTAGTGCAACCCAGCCTGTGGTTAGTGCTTCATCACTGCAAGGGCACGTTGCTGACTCACACAGCCCTGCATGCTACTTCCAGTCTCACATAATGAGATATTTTCAGTCTCCTTCCTAGTCTTATGCCCCATCCTCATGTTTTCCAATAGGCTCTTTAATTGAAGTCATTCTCACTGCAAACCCACAAACAGAGGTAAATTCATCCCTTTACATGCTAGTCAATAATAAAAATTAAAAGACTCACAAAGGACATGTCTCACCAGACAGAAAGGTACAAATGGAGTGTTATTAGTTACACCCTGTGAATCTTCAGCATTTCCATAGTCAGTCCCAAACTAATGACAGTTAACTTAGCTACCTAGGTCTACTCTCCTATGGTAGAAAAAGAAATGCAATGTGGACTCATTTAACCTGCCTTATGAATTTGAGGTAGTTCAGCACTTCCCTTGGGGTTAAACTTGTCTGTTGTTAGTTGATATCACAACAGAAAAGCATTGTAACTTTCACAAAAGCTTTTTTTGGCAATGGAGTTTCCTACACCAAAGGCAATACAAGATAGGATCAAGCCAGGGAACGAGAGCTGAGGAGTGTTCCAGTCCTTCCATTGTTTTCTCCATGTACAAGCAGCTGTGAAGATCTGAGCACTAATGTTTGCTTTTCCTTTCAAACATATAGTGAGAATGATTGTGAAGTCTCTCTCTCTCTCAAAACAACACTACCTAAAATGTCCACTGGCTCTTGAAAGACTCAGAGGAAACTACCCCTGCAAGTAAATATCTGCTACCCTTTCCTGTTTCAGACCTTTATTTTTACCACCTGCCAAACAAGCAAAGAAAAACTTCTGAACTAACGCAGCACAGATTTTCAGACAGGGGAAAATCAACATATTGGATTTTATTATTCCTATTTCTTTCCCACAATCCTTTCTTCAGTGACTGAAAAAGACTCTCTGACCCCTGCAAAGCCCGTTTGACCTAGAATGCTGCTGCTATTGCTGAACTGCTTTTCATCCTCTCCTTTTTGGCACCCTCTTGAACCCACTAGCTCCCTGCTTTTATAAAAGCCTTGTTTGGACTCTCTGACAACTCTACATCATAGCCAGTAACTAGCCTTCCTTATTCAAAGGGATCAGATGTCATAAAAGAAACACAAAGAGTAAAATGCTCTTTGACAGAAAAAGGATCGTGTGTCAAAGTAGATCTTTCCTTGATTAACCGGAGAACATTGTCACTCGGCTTTGGGAAGGACAGATTTCAGAAAATGAATCAGTAGTGTGAGTTGTTAATTTCTTTTTATACACAATGAAGTATGATGGGGAGAATTTCACAACAATTCCTGGTGTTCACTATCTGAGGCGAACAGCAAGCTAGAATGATTCACAAGGTGATTTCACGGCTCTAGATGGTTCCTTACTTTAGGTGAGGAGAGGGACAGAGTGCCTAATCCATGCAGTTCAAAAAGACTACCAACAAGCAGACAATGTAGATTAGAGGAGGAAGATAACAAAGAAATATATTTAAGAGCAATTATAGATAACTTCAAACTCACACTTCTTAATACCACGTGTAAACACTGGCAACATGCTGTGTTAAATAACAGGGCTCTTTGGGGGTGTTTGCAGGACAGGAAAATCTAGATCTAAAACCAGAGACTGCCCAGTATAATGAGCTTGGTGAAGAAATAACCCACTCTCCCTGTTTTGCTTGGAATTATCAGTCTTAAGTGATAGGTTTTGGGCAATATGCATCCTTTTCAGAGGTGGTCGGCTTTCACCCAAGCACGCTGCAGCCTCTACACAAATGGACTGTGAAGGTGATTTTCACAAGCCACCTTAGAGAACACACTCTATAAAATTGCTTGAAAAGCATATGCAGTGTAATGATTAAAACCAGAAATGATTAGTGTACCTATGCAATAAAACAATGTTTTATTAGGTGATTTTTAAGACCACAGAAGAAAGCCCATTTCCCCAACTTTTCTTTTTAAACTTTGCTATCTTTTTCCCCTTGTGCACTCTGCATCAATTCATTCTCTTTCTTAGTTTGTTAACAATTCCATAAAATCTCTACTGCAGTTTTGTATTTATAGCATCATCCACAAAAGAAAAATATAAAACACTTTTGCATTGTAATTATCCTTTCCTTCCCCAGCAACTGGCTGCCAGCAAACTCCACAAAGAAGAGACACAAAAACCCAACCCTAAAATGAGCACTTATACACACATATGTACAGGCATCCTTGTGGGATTTAAGAGCTCCTTCCATAGTACAGACACACCACTCTACTCACAGTTGTGTATCTATTTCTAACTAAAAGTGATTTAAAAGTTAGGAAGGGTGAAAGAGAATCAGGTCAATCTGTAATAATCTATTACTGAAACCGTTAGGTATTACACAAAAATAAAATGTTTTGAATGGCTGCCTTCTAGTTTTGGGGACAAAGTAGACTTGTTTAGGGCACAGAAGCACTTCTGAGAACTGCTGCACAATTGAGAAAAAACCTTCCTATCAACGCAGACTTACTAAGAAATAATGGTAACAAATACTGGTTTTGCTTAATACCAAAAGCTAATAGTGAATTACAGGCTGGAGTGATGATTACCAAAATGGGATTTCATCACTCTTGCAGAACCCTCCAGTTCCCCCATCAGTGCACCCATCGTTTTCCCTTACACCTTTTTATTTCTATAGAATAGTACCTTAGTATAATCTGAAGCCAGACAGAGCCCTGAGAAAATTGTTTTGTGAACAAACCACCTAACTTACAATTAAAATGGCACAAAAAGACTCCATTTAATTGGCCAAGACATACTTGAGCCAAACCACCAATAATGTAAATACCTGCACAGACTTTCAACAGCTAGCTCCAAATCCAGATATGAAAACATTTTCATACACCTCCATAGTATAAGACACAAAGCTCGACTCTGACCTCTCTTCATGTACATTAACTGACTCCTCTTGGGCCTCCTGATCAGTGGAATACATGCTTCCATCTCCAAAAGGCTTTTCAATAAACTTGGGCTGGTGGTTTACTTTGGCAATTTTATTTCCAGAAATATTTTAACCTAGAAGAGCATGTTTCTTTTCTGAGTTATAACACATTTTACTGCACATACACACTGGATTACTTTGCTATCATACTTCTCAGAGCTGTAAGACATCCAATCATGTCAGTTAAAGTATTTACTTTGAGTACTGGACACTTCTTGTCACTGAAACAGTCTGCCTTCTGAAACTGGCCAGTAAAGAAAAAATATACTTGCAGGGAAGAAAACTAAGGGTTGGAGTACATGAAGTATCTCCGAAGTTCTTGTGTGATACTCTCCACCAAGGGCATTGTATCATTTTCAAAGGATGTTTCCTAGGCCCCTTGCTGGGATGAGGGCAAACCAAGAGCAGTGAGGCCAGGACAGTGCATGCCAATCACACTCTCCACCTAAAAAAATGCCAGGCACCCCTGGATCTACACTAGCAGGAAACAGGCACACACATGCTGCAGAGGCCCACAAAGGCAATTGATTCTTTGGAATTATGGCAGAAGACAGACTTCTTTTTCAGTGACAAGGACATAGCCAAGCAACCACAGCACGGGACAAGAATCACATGCAGGGAGGGTATTGTGAGTCCAGAAGACATGAAGATGATCAGAGGGCTGGAGCACCTCTCCAGTGGAGATGGGCTGAAAGAGTTGGGTTTGCTCAGCCTGGAGTAGAGAAGGCTCTGGGGAGACCTCATAGCACCTTTCAGCTCCTTGCAAAGGGGCCTTACAAGAGAACTGGAGAGGGATTTTTCACAAGGGCATGCAGTGATAGGACAAGGGAGAATGACTTTAAACTGGAAGAGGGGGGATTTAGATTAGACATTGGGAAGAAATTCTTCATTTTGATATTGCAACAGGTTGTCTAGAGAAGTTATAGATGCCCCAGCCCTGGAAGCATTCAACCTCAGGTTGGAGGAGGCTTTGAGCAACCTGGTCTAATGGAATGTATCCCTGCCCACAGCAGGGGTGTTAGACTATAGATGATCTTTAAGGTCCCTTCCAATCCAAACCACTTT
The DNA here is from genome assembly GCA_013400435.1 of Pycnonotus jocosus. Lineage (NCBI taxonomy): Eukaryota > Metazoa > Chordata > Aves > Passeriformes > Pycnonotidae > Pycnonotus > Pycnonotus jocosus. Next base: position 21,497 of record VWYP01010479.1, read on the forward strand.
ATGGTTCTTTGATACTATCACCTCCACACACTATCCATGAAGTTATCTTTTCCAGCAATGGATACTGAACGTCTCCTTGGGAGAAAGAAGGGGCATACTGGAAAAGTAGAGAAAAAAGTGCTCACAGAAGAGCACTGCTTTCATGCCACTGTTCCTCTCTGGCAGCAGATGGACTACATCAGATTATTACAGACATGAGCAGAGATAGAAATACTTAAGTCAGAGTTGAATTTGGCCTGCTCTTCCACAGTCCTTGTGTGAAGTCAATTATCTCATCAATCATGCTTTGCCCTGGGGCTCTCTTTCCCTATTAACTTGAAGAAATGCAAACACGCAAGAGCGGTAACTGGATGTTACGCTTTGTACTGATCTGTGGATAGTAAAATGTTAATGGCAGTGCTATCTCTGGTGCTCTGGTGAACAATAGCTTGATGCAAGAAATGGGTCATCATCTGAACACCCACTTGGAAAAAAATTTTCCCCTTCCCCATTATGTGCTGTTAGTATCAGATCCTGGTTCCACTGCAGCAGTTCGGTTCTGTCCCTGACTTCAACGGCAGCAGGATCAGACTGTTCACTGATTAAAATGCAAAGCTGCAGATATCTCCTGCATGGGATGAATCCCCACAGGGAAAATTTGTCTGCATTTTTATTCATGTGAAGCATTTTAAGGCTTTCATTTACACAGTTCATTCAATAATAATGTGCATGCTGTATAATGGGGTACCTGATTAACCATGCTTAAGTGCTTTGCTGGAGCAGGGCCATTTCTAGAATTTGAAGGTTTGCTATGATCATACCCTCCAAACAGGCAAGCTAGTTTGGCGAATTTTTCACCTAAGTTAATGGGCTTAAATAGGATCAGCATAAAACGGGGGAATTTGGAAATGCCTTTTGAGTTTCTTTTTTAGCATCAGTTCCTCCTCAAATTATGCTGAGAAGGTCACCCTATTGAAGGTTTTAAGCTTTTCTATGAAACCCTCCAGTAACTTTTAAACTGGCTACCAGCTTCTCCTGAATAAGTCGGGAAGGACAACAGTCTGAAGTTCAGTTACAAAAGTTTAACGAAGAGGTAGAAGGACAGAGCGTAGAGACTTTCTTCATATACACGTTGACATAAAAGCTCATTTTCTGTTTTCTACCAGGGATACTGAGAGAAGGATGCTATGAATCAAGCAAAACTTCAACCCCAAGTGTGACGGGGTTTAGATATCAGAGAACTCAGTCATTAATACAGAAGTTCAAAAGAAATGCTTAAGGAATTACTTGATGGGGTCTGGGGAAAGAAAATAGGAAAACAAAGAAGAAAAAAAGAAAGGAGAAATTCTCAAATCTTTTTGGTTTTGAAAAGCAAGAACCTCAAAGTCCTGGGATTTTCATCTCCATCTATTTTCCCCTTTTTTATTAATTATTATTGTCTTTCCTGTTCTTATCCCTAATTAAAAAATCAAAAAGATCATTAAAATAAAAAGGCACCTTCTCTTATAAACTCCAAAGAACCAGTTAAGTTTCTTTCCTAAAACCATTACCCAAGAATTGTGTTTAGAAATTTTTTTAACAGGTGTGACTGGCCACTGTTGCACTTTGTACAGTACAGTTTGTACAGTAATGCTCAAACATTACCTTAATTCTCCTGATTGCTCATAATTTCAGCATGGTATTATAAAATTCTCCACTCACCTTAGAGTGGCCCCTATCAAACCAGCACAGAATCAAGCTGGTGGTTTGTTATTACTCTTCCCATTACAGTAGGAAAGTTTAAAGATTTCTGTCTCAATTGCTTTCAGCCTGCTAATTTTCTCACAGGCACTAATTTAAGTCTGTGGAAAAAACCACAAGGAGCTTCCCTGTGCAGGGATTTTTTGTGTAAAAAAAGCAATCAATATATTGCCAAAGCCTTGTATTATGAACAGTGGCATGTATTTAATGTACTCTGAAAGTGAAGAAAAGACTTTCTAGTACAGTCTGTGTCCCAGGCTGTAAGAGCAGACTGAAGACAAATGATTTTATTTCAGGAACTTCTGAATCCCATTGATTAGCATGATGAATACAGAACAGGAATGCTGCCAGGTACAGAGGAAGCTGGGCATGTCCACAAGGGAGTGGAGCAAACAAGCAAATTACAGTATATGCATGCCTTTTTTTTTTTTTTTTACCTAAATGTTTTCATTTGGAAAACTTGGACACTCAAACCTCTAAGTTTCTTTGACTGACTGGTCACTTAATCATCATATTGTTCTAATTCTCTGTAGGCAAGCAGAGAAGGGTTTTAGAAGTGAAACATACAGTTTTAAACTGTAAATAATCAATCAAATATTCACACATATTGTATTTAATTGGAATAGGATCTCTTCTGAAAAAAAAAAAAAGGGATGTTTCTTATTTTGGAGGAGAACAGTGGCATAACTTTTATTTGGTAAAAAAGTAATTGTATCACTCCTAAGCATAGATTTAACCCATCTGAGGCTGGTAATACTCTAAAAGGGTTTCAGAACAAAACCAGGACACTGGTTTTGCAATGCATTCACACTGTAGACCCCAAAGTGTCATCTACTTCCAACAACACCAGGAAGTCATATAGGGTGGCCCTTCCACAGTCCTTGGCAGTCCACTGTGAGGCTTTCTAGAGAACAAGACTGTAAGAGTTTGTTTGTCTTCCAAAATGCTTAATCTCTTATGAATAAAAGTTAAGGAAACAAAGCTCTTATATTGAACTTAAAGCCAGAAATTATTTTTTCTTACAGTCTTTATAATTCTTCTATAGTTTGTGATAATTCTTATGTTTTAAGAAACATATTTATTCACATTTTGACTACTTCATCCACAGACACACTTTAAAAACAGATCTCTCCCATGTTTCCACATAGTTTAGAAAAAGTGTTGAAACTACTTCCTCATTAATTTTACGCTTTTATAAACTGAAAAAATATTTTCCTTTTAGTTTTTACCTTCTTGTCAAGTGAAAAAATTGAGAAAAAAAACAAACATGGAAGAGAAAAGAAAAATGCTTCCCTACATGTTTTAAAAATTAGAAAACAATCATAATTTTTATTAGATGCTTGAAGTGGAAAAATTACTTGTTTTGTTTGCCCTAACAACTAAGCAGATAATCCCCTACCAATCTTTCACAGTTTATGGGAGGGCACCATATATTTAGCAACTTCATTTTCACATTTTAATCACTATAGTCTTAAAAGAAAAGAATGTATTTGTCTGTCATAGTCCTCCTTTCTTCTTCTTTCTTCCATCTTCTTTTGTTTTAGGTCTTTGTCCTCCATTACACCTTACCTTTGCATATGGTAGTAGGTTAGAAAGTAATTATTTTATCCATGCCAGGAACCAATTATGGAATCCACAAAAGGAGCTGACAAAAGAAAAGTTCTCTCTGCTCTCAGCCTTTTGCTCCCTCATGCCCAAAAACCTAGAAGTGAATATACATGGCCAGAATTCTCAATTTCTTAGATGAAAATAGGCAGGCATTTTAGTCAAGTGTTTACTGACTTAGAAGTGGTAATAGGAAAAGCTGAGTATGAGCATCTCTAAAAATGGAAAAGCACTTTGGTATTAGAATCATCCCCTACCTGGAACAGCGAAAACTTCTCAACACTTTGTTCACTGCAGCTCCATGAGCACTGCCTACATTTGAATCAGCAGGATCTTGCACTATAAATGCCACTTAAAGCACCAACCTTCCAGTCTGATTTGGCTCATACCTTATGTGTAAACCTGGCATAACTTCAAATTCACACCCAGGATGAAAGTTCTCACACACACACTTTCACCAAATGCACGTATTTGGATGAACAGAGATGTTTAGTGCCGCTTGTTACTGATAAAGTGTAAGTTGTTCTACGTGTACGGCCATGATGACTTGCACCATTCACGTTCCATCATTTAAGGGCAGCTGAGTATCTCTAAGATGCCACTCAGCTATTAAATGTACAGCTCCTGTAGTTAAAAACTGCTCTTCTTTTGACAAAGGAAGAGGACAACAGGGAATTTGGTTTCACTTGGAAGAAACATTCACAGACCACTTGGATTGCAAAGCTGGTCTGCAAGGGAATTAAGAGGAGAAATGTCTTGACATTTAGTCAGGATGGGAAAAGAGAAGCTCAGGTTTATTCCACACTACATGAAAATTCTACAGAGAAATAGGTAAGTAGCCAGTTAAAAATCTAAATACCAGGAAATGTGTCTAGAAAAACTATTTGATTCACTGGGGTCCAGTCTCATACTTATGTAACCAGAAAATATTTTCTTTGATTATTCAAAGTGATTGTGCTCCCTTACAGAAGGACAGACTTCTGGCTGAAAGCCTGCAAAATCACAACTTTTATTTCCAACACAGGCAGCATAGTGTAGGGGAATGTAAAGGAATATGAAATTACCCCCATTTTCCAACCAGTGTTTGTACCCAGGACTCAGTCTCCTTCCTTTGAACTGTCTTAATGCATGAGAAAATGAAGCAGATCTGGTGACCCAAATTTACTATTTTCTTATTAGAAGTGAACAGAAAGAAGAATCTTTCATGTTCAAGGTACATGCAGAGACTCAGTAGTTGATATCTATTCAGTTTGTTGCCAGCTTCTAGAGTCATTCATTCTTTCTTTGGACTTGATGCTTTCAACAGTCATTTACCACTAGTAAATTGTGCCAGACCACCACACAAGAATATGCAATAAAAAAGGAATAAAGCAGGAGATTCTTGCAGAGAAATATACAGGATCACCTTTCCCCTTATCCACCTCAGCAAAAATCAGCATTATCTGTAAGCTCTTCTGGATAAATAAAGAATCAATTATGCCACTTTTTGTTTTGTCAACTTGTTACAAATTTTAACAGTGGACTTCTCTAGCCACAGAGCTGCTATAGCAGAAGCTTATGAATAAGACATGTAAACAGAGACATCAATTTTGTTTCACTGTCCTTGAAGGGGGAGTCCATAGTTTTACAATGACATCAGAAAACAACATGGCTGTAATTTTCGAGGGATGGGATAAGTTCCATTCTGTTTTCTAAAATAACATGTATTTTTGTATGGAACGTTAAATGGTGCCTACTGCATGTACTAAATATATATTGAGAGTCATGGTAGTGGACTGGAAGCCAAGCTCAGAAGACAGAACTGCTGTCATATATACACAGCTCCCAAAAAGAGGCACTTTTATACTGGGACAAAACAATAAGGAGGGCTTAAACTTGCTGTAAACATAAATGATGAGGATATGAGAATCTTGACCACAGAGTTTACTTTTAAAAAGTAGAATAAAGGGACAGATGATGGGCATATGATAGATTGGATGGCCATATGTTTAATAAACAAATGCATTGTAAGCCTTTGCAACTCATCATACGATTTGAACTGGGTTATTTCTCTACCATTCTCCCTTGACACTTACTGGAGCACTCTAGATACCATAGCTTTAAATAATTCCAGCTGAAAAACAACAAGAAGAGAAATATTTCCTTTTCCATTCGTATATATTTAGACTATTTTTCTCCATATTTTACCTGCCCAGAATAATTTTCAGTGCTGGACCAGTAGCACATTTTCTGAAGATAAAAATGGAATGAGTTCAAAATTTAGTATTATTCTACAGCCTTGTCACTTCGAAAGGAAAAGAATCTATCTGCCCAGTAAGAAAGACAACATTCATTTCGATCCTCAAAGACTCCAATTGTAAGGAAAAACCCCGGAAGCATTACATGTAGAAAAGATATTTAAGGATGTTTTGAAAATCAGAGATTTTAGCCTCTAAGTGACTGAGTTTCTGGTAATGAAGAAATTTGTCTGTGAAAGAAGACGGATACTAAACTGATCTGGTCATGATTTTAAAATTCTAAGACTCAAGCTGATAAGCTCCACCTAGCAGAACACAGCCTTTCTACACTGGCACTAAACCTGACCTACTCCTATGCACTTATGCATGTTTTAAGCATCTATACCAACCACATGCACTAATTACCATACTTTGGACACAGCTGCTATAGATACAGAGGCAATATCTATGCAATATAATAGCCAACCCAATATGTCACCATACTTTGAGAAAGCTTAGAGCAAAACTTTGAGCTTGCATCTGGAAGACACTATCACAGTGGCACTACCTGAAAATATAATTTTCTCTTCATCTTCCCATTTGTGATGAAACTGATTAAAAAAAAAAAAGACTAGAAACAGAAACATTTTCTATTTTTAGTTGCAGGGAAAAAACCCCACTACAAAACTTAAAAACTGGAAGTGTGAGATCTATCAGGTTGAAATTCACTTTTAGTGTTATACTTTGCTGCTCTCCTACTGTGAATCTGGGACAACACCGGCTCCCTCTGGTGGCCAACGTACAAAAGGATTTCAGCAAAATCTTGTGCACCACGAAGCTTAATGTGTTTCTAATTCATCGGATTTAGTATGGGTTAAGAACATTCATCAGAATAGGTTTAATCATAAATTATACATCTGTCCTTATTCCCTAAGAGTACTGAATGTCACTGATATTGGAGCTGTAAGACAGGAATTTTTTTTGATTTGTAAGTTATCTAGGCATATATTTGTTCTCCAGAAAGGGTTCAATGATAGTTTGGTTTTTTTTTTTTGATTGCTTATTTGATTTTCACTCCAGATATCTTATCATGAAGGACAGCATTTGAACAAGGCTGTTTGGTAGTGCATGCAAATCCTGAGTATATTGAATGTGTTCCTTACTAACTCTGGTAATAGTATTTTGATGAAAAACTTATTATAGTGGTCAATTTGTTATTAACTTTTCCATGTAATCCTCACAACATTTCCAACATCTCCAAAGTTAAAATAAAAGGAGTAAAACCAAGCCAATGTCCTTTCATATCACTGCTGACCTAAGACTCCATCAAAGAAACCTAAACTGATACTCCTTCCTGCTATTGAAAATGACAGAAAAATTCATTTTATTTCAGAAGCCAAGTTGAAGACCTCTTACAAATCCTGAGCTGAAGCTTGGAATAAACAGGAATTCCCCAACAGTGCCTCAGGGCTGAGCTGGTGCCCGGGAACCAAACTTCCAGTGAGTTCCTGATCCTGCAATCACGCTTTGCTTAAACTTCTCTGTGCACACATACTGTTAACAGTTCTGGGACAGAGTATTTGTGCAATTCCACTCAACAGATTTGGACTTCATGAATGTCACTAAAATTCTTTTCTGACACCACGTACACTACTGGGTGGTTTCCAACTACGCTAATGTCATAGTACATCTTCTTGTAACTAGGATGATTTCTCGTAAAGACACAGAAATCTTTCTTCTGTATTCTTTTTTTGTAAGGTCCGTTTAATAATTTGTATGTATCTGTAACTTATGAAATCATATTAAACAAATATGAGTGAACATAAGCAATGATCCTTTTTAAACCGTGAAAGGCAGAGCTGGCTAGCTTAAGCTGGTCTTTAAAATATTGAACCTAGGAATTTCACAAAAACTGTTAATTCCCCTGAACATATTTTGGCGGTAAATTTTGCATTCTAATTAAAGAAAAGGTAAATTAAATGTAAATAATAAGCTTTTTGAGATTTCACCTACAGCTTTTAAGAGCTTGAGGAGGCTACCTAAAAAGAGACAGCATTCATAGGAAACATGCCAGCTGTGCGGAGAGGGGCCATACCTGTATCCTTTCAAAGCAAGGAGATTTTTTAATTAAAACTATGTTTTTGAAAACTTGTGCCACCTTTCAGTAAAAATGGTGTCAAATGGAAAGAACCGCTTTGACAATACACAGTACTTTGTACTCAATATAAAATACTTTGTTTCACCACTTCATTATTTTACACTAGTTTGAACTCCATGAGCCATGTAATTCTGTGGAGCTACAAACAGGATGCAAATAGAGTAGTGAGAATGGGTAAGTTAGGTTCTTAATCTTCACATTGTGAACACCTACTTGTTTTGGTTTTTTTTTTTTTGTTTTGGTTTTTTTTTTTTTTGAGAAGACTTACAATTAAACTATTGTCCTGTCTTAAGAAGGTATTACAAAGTACCTAGCAGCTCAGAGAGTTCAAATCCACGTCACTTTTATTAGAAGACTCTTAGGGGATTAAGTATACTTTTAAAAGAATCACTTTAACCTTACCAACTACATGTAATATTTGTATTAAAAACTGTCAAACCCCATTTTAGTCATATTTCATATTATCTGTAGGAATGTTTTGCTTTCTTATTCTCCATTTTGCCTACCTGGAAAGGAGTCAAGATTAACATGATTATTTGCTTGAGGGTAAAACAATAATTTTTCATCATTTAAATTAGAGTTATGTATTGCAAGTCACTCATTTAAATAACATGAATGTCTTAAAGCACAGTACATGTGAGGTCAGAATAGTTCTGGGTGTGTGCACCATTACATTACAACTCATAAAGCCTATGTTTGTAGTTCAGGATTATTAAAAATACATGTCTTATGGGCCATTCTCATGAAGAACTTCCTTTAGCACAAAGAAGGTTTTGCTAAGTACAAACCTACAGATCATATTTTAATTAGGACTCACTGACTATTCCTAGTACAAGTACAAAAAGGAGACTTGTGGAACGAGATGTATCTTGAGCAAACAGCGTTTGCATCTTTTGTTACGGAAATAGAACACACACCTTGATTTCCACAGCATGTTTCCAGCATCAAGATAAAATTACTCATATTAAGCATCAGGATGAAAGCAGAAGCAAAGAATATGAATCAGTGCATTTGGTATTGGTTCTTGGTATTCCTTTTAAGCCCCTTATAGATGCAACAGATCTTCCTGTTTCTTTTATTCTTGACAGCTTGATTGATAGCCAAGATACAGAAAGAATCTTGCACTTCAACTTGGCTTGGCCATGCCCAGTTCTAGTTTTGCTCCAAAGGAACAAAATAGATGCAGTAAAAGGAAACAGAACAAATAGAGAACACAAAATTTTATACCTACAGTAACAGAAAGAAAAAACAAAGAAAAAGTTTTTAGAAACTTTTCATTAAAATTTTAAACAATATGGAAAGTAAGATACCCCGTCCCAAGAACACACTCTTTTGCAACACCAAATCTAATCGAATTATGGCTCAAAATGAAGAGAATTTTTAGAAAAAGAATGACAGATCATCTTTCTGAGGCTGATATATAGATTTATATAACACACCATTGAGTTCTGGAGCATACATCTCACAAATGAGTATGAACCACAGCCAAAAATAATCAATAGTAATTAAAGATAATGTGCGAGTTTAAAAAGAAAAGAAGCCAAAATCTCAGTCAAAAATAAAGATTTTTTTTTTTTTTCCAGCAGAGGAGGAAGGAAGGCAACGGAAGAATCAGGGTAGCAGAGGCAACAGGAGGTTCACAAGTATGAAGGTCATGGGATGAGGCAAGGTCTGTCAGACACGCTTGGAGTATGAAGGGAATGATGCACAACAGTAAACTGTTGGGGGAAAAGAGTAAAAGGATAAAATTATAAGTATTGTGTAGGTCAGTCAGTAGAATGGCTAGCATGCTCAGTAACACTAAAGAATCAGATGCCCAAAGGAGGTGTAGGTGCATGGGCACATGTATTAAAATTTGGAATCCCACAGATGCTCTGAGACTAACTCCCTGGGTTCATGTATAAACTAGCTCAATCCTAACAGAACAGTACTTACTGATACACAGTATGTCTATGAATTCTGCTTTACTTGGCCTGAATTTTAATTCTCCAGAAGGAGCAAGATAGATGATATTGGAGATTCAACTCCTTCTTTAGCCTCAGATTGCCTGAATGAGTAAGAGTAGTGACGGCAGTAAAAGCCTTCTAAGCCACACCTGCAGGCATTCTTGCTTTAAAGACCACCTCTGAGAAAGAAGAGGCTGGGTCACTTGACACCTGCCTTATGAAGCAGTGTACCATGACAAGCCTGCAAAACTCCCTGCAGTTCTCAGTTGATTTAGAGCCATGTGTCAAAGAGTGAAGTTTCCTCTCTGTTTCTACCCATCTTTGCTTCACACTAACAAAACCCAACTCTTAGAATCTAGCCCTGTGAAAGACTAGATATCTGTGTAAGGTGACTGAAGAAATACGACTAAACTGTTTGTGAAACTGTCATTGCCTTTTTCAGGCTTGTATTACCTGTCCATATATCAGTGATATAACGGGAAAAAAATTAGTTACAGGGACAAAGCTCCTTTCTGTTCTCATATTACCTTAAAATTAACTTGGTTTTAGTCATCAACCAGTAGTATGCATGTTGCCTACAGAAAATAAAATAGTGTACCCACTCCTTCACTCCTTAAAAACCTTCTAATTAAGTGGTTTGACTATTTTGATCTATAGTTAAAAAAGGAGAGGTTCAAATCATTATTTCATTTCTTCAAAGAGAGAGCACTTTCTGAAATTTACAAATCAATCAGTGGTCAAGCCCTTACCCAGTGTGAGCCCTGAGTTGACTAGTACTTTATCCAGTGCCAGAGTGAAAAATTTAGCTTCAGGATCTCACTCTGCAGGAAGGGGAATTGTATATTCCTTCCCATAGAGCTTTTAATTTCTTACTGCATATCTTAATGACATTCCATAACTAGCCAAATAAAGGGCTAATGTGGAGTTTCAGAGGAATACTGAATTTACTTTAATGAGCTGGCTGACATTTCAAGGCAGCATGTTTCAGTTGCTTGTCTAGGTGCAGCAGTCTTTGTACATTCGTTACCTCAGGTAAGTAGCACAGAGCTTACCATCAACTCACACATTTGGAACTTCACAAGCAATGGGACATAACCAAACACCATGCAACAAGCTCCATCTCTGCATTCCCAAATCAGGCCATGAACAATCTGATTAGTAAGATAAGGAAGGAGAAAGAATCCCATAAACATGTCGATTTAAATGTGCACACAACATGCAGCTAAGGTTCTACCAGACCAAACATTACAGAAAAGGTCACGTAATTAGAACAAAAATATTCAAGAGCAAAAACTGTGAGAAACTTTTGTACCCTTATTTGTGGAAAAGATTCTTATTATTTGATATAGAAAAGCTCAAGTATCTTACTAAAGGCCTTACTCATGAATTATTTACACTCCACATAAATTTGGAAAACTCAATGAACAGTGACTGCCACCACTCTCTATGAAATGAAAATCCCTCAACCTGCGTCTCCCAGAGCACAAAGAGACAACTGTGTGTTTGCTGGGAAGGAGAGATGGATAGATGGATGGATGGATGGATGGAAGGAAGGAAGGAAGGAAGGAAGGAAGGAAGGGAGGAAGGGAGGGAGGGAGGGAGGGAGGA
>VWYP01010479.1:32811-79569 GCA_013400435.1 Pycnonotus jocosus
GAGGAAGGGAGGGAGGAAGGGAGGAAGAGAGGAAGGGAGGAGGGAAGGAAGGGAGGAAGGAAGGGAGGGAGGGATAGTCCTTCACACACAGTAGCAGATCATAAGGAGTGAGAATTTGAACTCCACATGATCATGGAATTTTAACTTCTAAATGGGAATTTTTTCTCATGGAACACATACTGCTGTTGACAGTCACCCACCCAGCAAAGCAAGACCACAATTATTATCAGAGAAAGCTGTTTTGAGAGTAATTTCAGAAAAAAAACATGTCTTTTATCAACAGCTGGCATCAGCAGTTTATCCTCCTCCCCACCTTACTCTATGAGAAAACACATTTACTGAGGTTAGAGTTAGGAAGATTGAAAATTTTGTTGTTCTTTGAATCTACCGCCCAAATCTTATTTGCACTGCTTGAGGCATTCTCAGGCAATAAAACACATTGTTGCAAAACGTTGTTCTTACACAGCTCAATCGCTATGGTATCTAAGCACCTTTCAGAATGGCATTAGGCAATGTAATTAGCATCTGTCCTACGTGCTGCTGTCTCTCATGGGTACACCTATGCACGCTTCTCTTGTGTAAATCTTATCTTTATCTAGGTAGGACACAGCATAATTACAGAGCTAAAACCTGTCCCTCTCCAACACTGATGCTTTAAGTCTAAAATAAGTACCCACTAAGCTCTTGCTCTGAGTAAATTGAGGACAATAAAAATTCATGTTATGTTTCTATGTACAAGCTTAATCAAATCCTCTTGGCTGAGATACTGTGTTTGTTTAAGAGCAAATGATCACACTGATTACATCAGGGCTGCATTGATTAAAGGGTATTTGATCAGCAAGGTAGATCAGGAAAGCATTGCAAAATAACAGTGAGAGAAACACAAATGAAGCAGAAATATTAATGCAAAGAAGGCCATAATGGATTTTTAATAATGAAAACATTGTAGGCAAGCTGATGGTATCTCGAACAAAAATATTTTAAGTATGATATGATTTCTGTGCATAAGCTGGTAAAGATGTCTAAGAGTTAATTCTCAATAAGATTCAGGTTTTCTGTTAGTATGATCTCCTTAAATTCCACTGTTAGCACCAATAAAAGTTCCCAAATTTTATTTCCTCACCACAGATTGGAAAAATAGTGCTTTAGATTTAAATCAATAGATTTAGATAATCAATCGGCTAAACACACCCACATTAATGTATCAGAGTAACTGCAACCTGAGGAGTACTTTTGGTAAACATAAGGTCCTGGAAAGAGACCTTCTGTCAAACTAGTAGCTAATGGAGACATTTCTCTATCCCATGGTTAGGAGACACCCTCCTAGTCTTCAAAGGAAGTGCACCCATGAGAAGTCATAACGTGCAAAGCTTTGCTGCTTTTACCGGCTCTACATGGGTGTGCAGGGCAAGCCCACAGGGAACATAATACATGATCAAAGACTTGGATTGTGTACAAAGATTTAAAGGCAGTCAATGGATAAGCACGAAAAAGCAGCATGAAAACATGCTTTTCACAAGTACACGAGGATATGAAAAATATTGTACCTCTTTGTCTGATAACTGTCATGCCCCAAGGTGAAGAGCGCACAAAGGACTACCCAGAGATACCAAGAAAGATGTACCCATTAAGACAGGAAGGCCTTTAACAATATACAGCTCCTGTAAATGGTTTAATTTTCTTAAGGAAGACACTGTAGTTTTTAACCTACAGTGATACACCCATTGACTCTCAAAGGAACTTGTCTCTGGGGAGACAAAGAATTGTTAGTACAGAAAAACAAACTTGGGGAATTAATACAAGGCAACAGATTATTATTATTTTTTTTTTAGTTGAACACAGCTTGATGGTTACTTTGAAATGCTTCTGTACAATGACCAGGTATCACGTGCAAAGCTCTCTCCAAACTAGTGTTTTGTTCACTTTGTATTAATTAGTTACACTGCATTGGACATTTTGAAAGACATCAGGCTGGAAAAAGGGGGAAAAACAGACATGTATGTCTAAAGAGCAGAGAGGAAAGTCTGGAAAAACTACCCCTGAGAGTAATCATCAAAAGAATGGAAATGCAAATACATATATTTTCAAACATACGTTTAGGTACCAGCTCTGTTGGTGCTGTAACATCTGCTTCTCTGTAACACACTGTTGGATCCACAATGTCACTGCCAGGAGGAGGGTAAGGTGGGGGTGGGGGGATCACTAACTGGGGGGGACCACGAGTGGTGCCCCTAGGAGGCTTTTGTGGCACCTGCCGTCCATCACCTACAGGGGGATCAATTGACTTGTTACTTCATTGCAAGATAATGACCGCTCTGTTCATTGTTATTTTTTAAAAACACATTGGTTTTCCCTTACCCACCTCCAGAGTCTCTCTGGATCTAATTCTGCTCTTATTTACATCCAAACGATAAATGGAGCAGGAAAAAATGGGTCTTAAACCAACAGCAGTGGGACCAGAATTGAGCCCAGCACATACATGTACATTACAACTAAAAGTTAAAATCACCGGTTTTGGCAGGCATAAGGATGGAAAAAAAAACTTAAGTAAAATAAAATAATTGAAAAGAGCTGTGTAAGAAAATGTGAAAAATGAAAATTTATTTTATCTTCTGAAGTGTCAAACTGCCTGAATCTGTTGACCTCTCAGATACTTTACATGACTATTTTCCTGACTTTTCCTGAGAGTAAGAGGAAGGTGCCTTAAGTCACTGTTTTGAAGTAGGTATCTTACAGGTTTTTCTGTTTTTCTTTTCTTTATTTTGACATTGTAGAGAAGCAGATGATTAAATTGTTTTTTGCAAAATAGTGTTTTTGAAGCTATCAAAGGAAATGCCCATAACTTTGTCTGGGGGATTATTTCAACAGTCTGCAATAACTAAACAAATACATGCATCTTTGCACTGTAGTCTGTGAACCACTTTCAATGTTAGAAAGCTGCTGCCAGTTTGTAGTGTACATAAATTGAGCTCTGTTATTTGGAAAGTCCTTAGAGGTTGAAAGTACACTGAGGAACCATGACTGCCTGCTTGTTCTGCTTTCATACTCTGCCTCAAGCATGTTCTGTGGTCCTTGCTGAAGATGGATGCTGGCAGAGACAGATGTTTGGTCTGATCCATTCCTACACTCTCCAGCTTGTGCTTTGGGGCTGCTGAGAAGGGAAGCAGCACCAAGGGGGAAGAAAAAAGATTCAACCATCATGATTTTTGACTTAGGAATCACTAGCTTCCAGAGGAATATTTTCCAGAGACACAATTTAATGCTGGCAAACCCTTTTTTACTGCTTTGAGGAAATTTGGCACAATACTTTGGTGTCACAATAAATGATTCAGTATTGAATACCACAGGGAATTTGCCAGTTTGAGAATATTTTTGATAGGATCTTTTGCTTTGATTCACATGGCTAACTTAAGAGCTACACAGGTATCTTTAATACTTTTCCCATCATGTGGCTAACTACTTCTTGCAGCACGTTTTTCCCCCTCACTAGAGTCTTGCTTCTTTCACAGCTTTTCTCTCATGCTTTCAGAGCCATCTGTGCTTTCTCATTGTTTCCTTGCAAGGGCCCTGAAGAGAGGCTGTTTCACCAACCCTCTCCGGCTGTAACATTTTTTCTTGTTAATGAATACATTCATTCAAGAAAGTAGCAGAAAACAAAAAGCACTGAAGACAAGGCTACTGTGGGACCAGTTCTTTGTCAGTGTAAAATAATAAGGCTCCATTAAAGCAAACGATACTACAGAATCCTGCATGAGCAGAGTCTGGCTAGCAAGCACCTATGTACACAGTACTGAACAGACTAGAAGTAGCTTGGCTCTGCTACATCTCATCTGTAACATTTGAGCACCAATACAAAAAAAAAAGAACACTTATAAAAAGTTAAAGCAACAAATGTCATCAAAAAGTGACCAGTTGTAGGGCAAAGTGTGAGAAGTGGTAGAGTGTGACATCTGTAGTGATTAAAAGTACGCCAATTTTCTGAAAACTCCTGTGTTATATGGCCCAGCAATAACACTGCCCTTAGAGAGTTTAAATAAGAGATGTCAGTGGAGTCGAGTATGTCACATGATAATGGACTCCTGCTGCTACATAAATGCTGAGGCATTAAATGTGAAGCATTTACTGAAAATAAATGTTGGAACAAAGCCAAGAGGTTTCTTTCTAAACTGTGAGGCATTTGTAATGTAAGCAATTATGTATGACAGAATGTCATATCTGTATGTCTTAGGCATTTTATGAAACATGAGGTCAAAGGCATGAACTGAAGTGCACTGAGTGCATTATGGCACTTGAAGAATGATTCTCTTAATGTACTGAAAAATGAGTTCCAATATGCAAGGTCATTATCTCATCATTTGACTCATTATAAAATCACTTTTCTTGCTAGGAGCATAATCCTGGTGTCCTCACTCAGGCAAAGCTCTCACCAATCTGAACAAGCTACCAGGCAGATAACAACAGAGGTCTGGGAGAATGCTTTTCACCCCTTTTCCTGTGTGAGTAAATGTGGTACCACATGCAGCTGAAGCTACAGTTTGTTTTGTTGAATCGAGGTACATATGGCATTCCTTTGAGACCATCAGTTCCTTTCTTCTACTGATTAGGTAAAGAATCATCAGATATTGATTTATAATAAAAGTGAGGACAACTTTTTTCTTTTTTTAAAAAAACCCTTTACTTTATGTGAGCAGTTGGTGTCAAACTGTTGGAGGACTATATGAAAATTGAATGTCTTCAGGCTTTAGAAATATGAGGAAACACTGAACCAAGTTGACTGTACTTTGGTTCTAGCAGAACTTCATGGCTTCAGATGCATTCAGTATTGGTTAGCCTATCTCCATTTAACAGCATTTCCATTGACTATTTCTGTATTTCCATTTACTAGCAAACCAATCATGACCTTCAAGGTGCAGAATAGGTCCAGGGCTAGTGCTTTTGTATATAAAGTTTGTGCCAAATATTCAAATCATCTGATGAGTGTTATCTGTGTTTTACTACCCTGTGGTTCTCTGAATGGTGCCATTTAAAAATAATAAAAAAAGAGGTACTACACAAACACTTATTTCCAGACTTTCATTCTGCAGAGAAATGAAGTTTTTTTTCCTGAAGTTAAAAAAGTTTCCAAACTTACGGCATAACAGAATTAAGGCAACGTCAAACAGCGAGCATTGAAAGCACATGAATAGGGTTATTCAGGAGAAAAGAATGCCTCTCACCCATTGTGCTCTTCCTCTTGTCTTCCCTGTCTTCTGTCCTGTTTGGCATGGCAGGAGTGGGTGGAGCAGATGCAGCTGGTGGAAGAGGGGCACGCCTCTTCTTTTTCCTTAAATCATTCAGGGATGCTCCTTGTGATATCTAAAAAAAGTTGAAAAATAAGCACAGTAAACGATGTATTTTATTGATGTTATAAATTTTCAACAACTGAAAAAAAAAGTGTTTGCCATATGACCTAATTTCTCAGCATAGGATATTTATAATGAGCAGTTAGAGTGACAACCACAGATTAAAGAATTACAGTAATTTATACCCAGAAAAGAAAAGAGACAAGAACTGCAGATGAGTGTCACAGCAGAAATACCAGTCTGGTAGGCATTTGATGGTTCCACAAAAAGTGAACTAGAGAGCCCAACACTCAGCAAAGCAGAGTGTGACACTGTGTGTGTTGTTAAGCTTGAGCCATGACATGATCTTCTTTTTCCATTGGTTTCTTCAAACCTTAAAAGATGGTTAAATACTCCAGTTGGCATGTATAGTGAATAAACTCTTTCTTATTTATTTTCCTCCCCAATTCCTGTCTGAGGACTTCTGAGAGAAGAATCGGAATTGACTGTTTGCTTGCATGATGATATGAGATCACACTGTACTCTATTCATGCCTACTGGACTTCACAGACATGCTTTTGAAGATCTGTAACACCTCGGCTTCCAATAATTGCAACATACTGGTTGACATGCCAAGACTTCAGTACTGTTCATGGTGCTTTTAAAAATACAAAAACTGTTATTGCAAATGACTTGGGTTTCCTTGGGTTGCACAGTATTTTTTGTAGCTTGTTGGAACTTAGCTCTACTTCCTTTTTCTATTAAAAAAAAATAATAAAACCATGTAGGAAAATCTGTGGAATTTTTATATTCAAAAGGTACTGACAACACTAGTCAGTACCAGGCTTTGCTGAGGCAGAGAGTAATGGTGTCTGCCCACATATGACACGCTGCTGGCACTCCTCCAAAGAAGTCCTCACTTCTTTGATTTAACTGCTCTGTCTGTCCCAATACTTCTGTATCTAGTATACAGAACCATGGGTAGTTTTCTACTATTTCAAAGGCCTATGAAGTAAAAATAAAAATAACAACGATCATATTCATCATATTTCATTTAATCTAGAGGCTTAATGGACCCTCAAAATACAATTGTTGTGGGAGATTTCATTAAACAAATAGTAGCTTCACGCTGCTTAAATCTATCACCAGAGTTCAGAGGAAAGGCACTCATTCACAAGTTTCCTTTCCTATGTTAAATAAAAAATCTGAGAATAAATTAATTTTACAAAGATTAGGATATGAAAAGAGTCTCCTTCACTTAGTCTTCCTTTTTAAAAGCACTCAGGAGGGTCTTACATTTCAAAAAAAGAACCCTTTTGTTCCCACCTTCGAGGATTAGGCTTTAATCACCATGCCACATGACAATTGGACACTTTCTATCCCTTGGTGAACCTGCATCCTGCATGGAAGAAACTCTGTAATAACTACATGGGACACAGAGCACAGCAACCAGGATGAGCTGCAGCTTCACACCTAACAAGGGTGGGAAAGAAAGGTGTCCTGGTCCTAATTCCTACTATCATGGATTATGTCAGCATTTTACATTAAATTTCCACCAGATACAGTGCCTGACTAATGCCAGTGAGGCCAATCTAGACAAAGTTAGGCATAGTAAATGGGCAATAATGTTAGGAGTAACTAGTGATTTTGTGGACTTAAATTCTGGTCACCAGACTTCACAGAATTTAAAAAACATTGGACTTACACTCAGAAAAGAGCACCACACCAAATGCTCCAAATGGATTCAGCAAAACTTTAGTGCTCCACTGAAAAACTTTTGCCTAATTGTTACAGTGTTGCTCTGTATTAAGATGGGACACATCCTCTGACAAAGAAACTGCCTCTAGAGATTAGGAACTAACCACAACAAACTGAAGCTGAAACTGAATGCCTAGTATTGAACTGAACATGGGAGATTTCATTCAGTGAAACAGACCAATCAGGCTTTGGTTTCCAGGGGGATTACACCAAGGACAGCCACCTAATGCTGCTTCCTTCTCCACTGAAGAGATTGGCAAATACACGCTTTGAAAAAAAAAAAAAACAACCCCCAAAACATTCTTCTGCTCTGCATTTTAAATAACTAACAACATGTAGGCACTTCATACTGTATCCTGATTCATCAGGATACTATCTTACAGGAAAAATAAAAAAAAGAAAATTATCAAAGTGAGGACTTTAATTACTACAAAGACTACAAAATCCAGTAGCTAAGGTGAACTTGAATCATCTGACAGGCACCATCTGAACTTTCCCAACATTTCACAAGTACAAGCTTGACTTTCGCAGTTCTTTAATGGCATTTTGCAGCTTCCACCTTCACTCTTCCCTCCCTAGACAGAAAGGTCATTATATTTCAGGACAAAAAAATGGTTGGCCTGGTGATTTAAAAGACAAAGCTAGGAAATCTTGAGAATCAAGGCAGAAAGTAAGGAAATGTGTCTTCCCACTTAAAATGATAGAGATCACTAATCACCCTATTCCAGCTACCAGATGAGTGAAGGATGGTTGCTTGGTATAGTCAAATCCCACAAAGACACATAACTGCTTTCCTGTGAAGAAAAGATCCTTGTTAGAAGTCAGCTTAGCCTTTTCAGCTCCAGGTATTCTCACTTAGTGGAATCTTCTGAGGAACATTAGATAGATGTATCTATCACACTGCTACAGTTAAAGAATAGGCTAGAAAATAGCTAGTGCACGACTGCAATACTGAAAGTTTGGTGAAATACACACACAAAAAAGCTTTTATTACACTGTCAGCTAAGTGCAGTATTCTTCACAAACACCATAAAGAAGATGAAAAGCTTGTTTAAAGCCAGTCACGCTACAATGTATATAAGAAGTTTCTAGTTCAAGAACAGGTCATAAAAATTGTTAAAAGTATCTTTTCTTTAATCCCAATTTCGGTAAACCTATGAGGCTAAATATAAATGGAAAAAGCACAAGAACATTCTGTTTCTTTCTTCCAATTGTATATACAAAACCAATAGAACTTGAAAATAATTTGTTATGGCTGGCTGCTTCTTTTATAAAGAAACCAAGCCTTTTCAACATTATTTGGAGTAATTTCCCCTTGAAACTTTGTTACAGGAGCCCCTCTCTGTGTTTAAGAGAGTATTTCCTAGTCTTAGCACTTGCGCTTCACCTATATTTGTGTCATGGTTTGAGCTAGTCTGGTGGATCAATTAGAAGAAATTATTAGATCAGCTCCTGTTACAAATTCATAACTTGAAAAGATGTTCATTAAGTTCTGACTATAATTAATATAATGAACTGATCTAGAGATGAATAAAGAAAGTCAAAAGGACCCAAATCTGAAAAACAGTGTAATTTCTCTTCCACTACTAATAAGACCACATACAATGATGATGATGATAATAATAATAATAATAATAAAATCCACCACATTCAGGGCTCACATGCTCTTTGAAAAATACTTCCAATATTGCAGACAAAATATCTGAGCAATGTGCTGAATGTGTTTTCCTACTGTGAAAGCTCAACATACTTATCAAAATTTGAGAGCTCTAGATAAGATTTGAGAATATATTTAGAGCATAACAACAACATCACGGGGAGGTTACTTGTCAAAATTGTGTGGAAAAGAATCCTACAAGTCCAACGCTTGAAATTTTCAATTAGTAGCATTTCACAGTCCCTCTACATGCAAACAATCTGTGGACACTGTAAGAGTGCATGTGTAAACTGAGTTTAAGCTTCCTCATGTGTAAAAGTCCAGTATTTTCTCTGGGTCAGGTTGCAATGAATATGAAGTAATGAAAAATATTAAAGAAGGCCCAAGGAAACAAAAGTCACCACTACTGAAGATTCATCAAGTGTTCAAAGACAAGGAGGTTCTCAGATAAATTTCCAGTGTGAGCACCACTCCCTTGCTTTGCCTGTCCTCTGCTTACAGGCCAGAGATTGGTTTTGTATTTGTCAGCCCTTCCCTTTTAAACTTTCGAACAGAAATGTTTATCCATAAAAGTACTAAGTCATCTGGTAAATTCCAGGGTTTTTTTATCCACAGACCCAACCAGGCCCAAATTCACTACAGGTTTACAGCTCCTAGAACTGAGCCTCCTTCTGTAAGCCAGAAACTGTACCATGAATTTGCATAGTTTGTGTTTCAAAATACAAACCGGTCTTTCCAGTATTTTTATAAACATTGCAAGAAACATTTGTCTTATGGTAACAGATTTTTCCCTTTACTATCACTACTACCATTTTGCCATAGGAAAGGAAAAACCTAAGAATTTTCCACTCTAGATACTTAACAAAATTCTCCTTAAAGCAACTTTCTTCCTATTCAAACAACATAGCTACAGATGATGTAGATATATCAGCAATAGAATCATGTCTGGAATAAAGATTGCTTTTAAGGGACGTCAGATGAGCACATGAACTAAAAAAAAATGTATAACATATGGTATGAACTATGTGAAGAAAGTCCTTATAACTCTCTTGCTTCTTTCTCCTATTTCTGCAATGTTACACGTCAGGACCTTTTATTGTTTTATAGAGGAATTGGCTAATTTGTATACAAATTGTCTTATTCATGGAAACAGTGAATGACTGTAGAAATTATTTTTAGAAATAAAGAAAAAGGATGGGAAAAAGGACACATGGATTCAATCGCTGCCACACCCTCATTAAAAAGTGTTTCCATCATCCCACACTGACTAGACACACACTCTGATTTAAGCAAGCCAGATTCTGATACACCTCCTGGTGATGATACTGTGTGGGGTCAGAATGCCCACCGAATTTCAAAAATGTTTAAATGCAATCCAAAGGAAAAAACCCCAGTGCTAACCTGTAACTGAACAAACAACAAGTATCACCCCAAACTGTGTGTGGGACCATCTCAAACCTCTTCCCCTGCAAAAAAAAAATTTAAGAAATCTTGAAATAATTAAGAGCCATTTTACAAGAAGTTCTAAAAGAAAAAAGACACAGGTTTCATTAATCGGCTTTAAACTCTTGATATAACTGCACTAATCTCTTATAATATTCTATGAAAGACAAGTGGTAGATTTTTATATAAGTAAGATTTATGAGTTTTGATTTAAAGACATATTCCTATGACATAACTTAAAGCAGTTGAGAAGAAAATATTTTGATCCAAGAGCAGTCATTCTAGGAAAATCAGATAAATCTTTCAACTGCGGAATGGAGATGTAAATCTGTCCACTAAACTGGATGATATAAAAGTTATTCTGCCCAGCTGATTTTGCATTTTCACACAGCAACAAATGCTTCAACATGCCTAGCACTAGAAACCACAAGAAGTCCCAACTGAACATTACTGTGTGTTATACAACCTTTACTCACGTGCCCAATATTCTTCAGACAAGTCATACATCATTAGTCTTTTCACTGGCATATACTGACAAACAAAAATTCAGTGAGCTCTCAAACCTGGATGTATGAGCAACTCATGAGGCTGACCACTGTAAGCTACATTGAATAAAATTCTATATTCAGCACTGAATTTCTCTACCTTCTTTCCTTATTGGGCACTATCCTGATTCATTTGATTAAAAGATGAATGTTTAATCCATAAAACACAAGTATATTAGAAACTGCATTCAAAGACAGCAGCCTGATGTCTGCCAAAAGTGTGTCCTTATGTTGCAGAAAGTATTTATGTGGGTTATTTAAAATACTTACTAAGATACCATGCAATACAACAACGTATTATCAAAACAACAGACACAGAGATAATAAAAAATCTAGCACATTGAAAAACTTTTAAAGAGGGTATTATTTGGAAAACTTGTCAATTTGGTAAAATGCATAGAAATAACTACACTTTAGAAATTAGCAAACAGTTTATCTGCATTGGTCATTTTACTTCCGTACTTCTTGATGTGTTGGATCTCACAAGGCTGGCAATAAAATGAGTAATAAAAGGCTCAGCTTTAAGCAAGCCATATGAGTAAGTATGCTGGGATAGCAGGACTGATATTTGGACCAACCAGACATGACAGCTTGTGTAACTCTGGACACATCACTCTCCTGGGGAACAGATTTAGATGGGAGACTCCCAAGCTACTGCCAACTTGGGTTTAATAATAGCAAGCACCTCTTGGAACAGGATAACCATGTTTCAAGTCCTGGCAACACCACCCTCTACTAGGGGGCTTCCTCCTGACTTTGAAACCCTGCAGCGTGCTTCCCTGCACCATGCAGGTGTCTGTCTCACCTGCTGGCTGCATCCCAGCTGTGCTCCTGTACCATCAGCTCTACTCCCTGCCTCAGCTTCCGAGCTGCTTCACTGCTGGAAGTGCTCAGGCACTGCGGGAAATCTGCCTTAGAGCTAGAGTGCAAACTGCACTTTTGAAAATACCTCGCCATTAATATTTTAATCACATATCATAATGCATAATTTTGCCTATAATGCCCAATTTCAGATTGGTTTTTTTTTAATTATATAACTTTGGTGTTAAACAGAATTTTATAACAAAATTTAATGTTGATTATCAAAAATCAAGCTCTGACTGCAAAAAACGCCTTGGTCTCAATAACAGACAAAAGCTTAGTATTACTGGATTTTACAGAAATTGCTATGTTCTTATGCTGTTTTATTCACAAAATCGAGATGACAAAAGGCAAGTATGTCCTTGAATACTTGGCTGATGGGTGACAGAAAGCTAAATCAGTTAACACAAGAGAGCCAGTACAAGGTGAAGGGGCAAGCTCATTTTTCCATCTGTTTTTATAGAACACACCCTTTGTTAAATGTCACAGTCAAGGACAGTTAAAAATTAATATCATTCTAATCTTTAAACCCTTTAACTTGTTCAGTTAAATGTGTCAGACAGGAAACTATCCATAAACAAATCTGAGATGTTAAATGACTAAGATAGCTGTGATTTCCTTCTTTGCAAAATCTCATTTCTAGCTGCAGTATTATTTCCACTCAAGGAAATCACTCTACAACACCAAATATTTTCACATGCATTGAAACATGTAGACTACACAAGTCTGCGGATGTTTGCTTTGGCAAAGAATTGAACTTCCTCTGTTTCTCAGAATACAATGTAATTCTCCTCATTTATGTCTTCATTTAGGGGGGGCAAAATCAACAAAACCCCCTCAAACACTTAAAAATCACATTTAAAACCACCACAAACTGATTTGCTACCAATATTCATTTCTCCTCTAGAGACGTTAAACAAAAAAGACAAAATCAACCTCCAGATTTTAATCTCATATTTGTGCACATTTTTTAGTTAGAACTATACAATTAACAGAACAAATGAATATTAATAAGAGTGTAAGATGCTACTACTGTAGCAGTGTAGTTCATATGTCTTCTGACAACTTTGTCAATGAATTGGATATGATCAATATCATCTTCTCAAGTGACTGCCTTTTGGAAAGGCACTAGACAAAGAATTTCATATATTATGTTTCCTTTCTCAGTCTCACATCCTGGATTATAGGCTGGATGATCAGCTGATCTGCTTGTCTGTCCTTAAAAATCTCAGAGATATTAAGATTTTCAAAAGTTGTTTTGCATCTTTTTCCAGTTTTTTGCCAAAAGGATGTGCTGTAGCCTAAAATCTGCTGGGCTAGAACATGGAAGGGAATTCACGCAAACATATGACAAGGATCAAGGAGAACAGTATCCTTCCTAGTTGCAGTAAGTGACATACTTCCATGGGGCTTTTAGGTTTTCCTCTAGACTTAAAATTTTCTTCTGTAGAGACAGCCAAGTTAAATTTCTAGTGCTTAGCACTAAGTCCTAGGAAATCACCTTGGCAGTCTTCTCAATTTAGAGAAAAATATATCTGATTATTTCCAGAGTTCTACCCCCTTCTATCACCTTTCTCCTTGCAAAGGTATGTAGAATGTCCAGGAACCATGGTTTAGGCAGTAAGTTAAGCAATAGTTCCTGGTTCCTTTCTGACTTGATAGGTCCATAGAATGGTTTGGGTTAGAAGGGACCCTTAACAATCACCTTATTAGTGCCATGCCTTTCCAATGCCCCCTTCAAATTCCCACTCAAGTCTAGTTCTTTTCAGCACTTATGAATGCCAGCCAAAAGCCCCTGTATTTCCACAATCCAAAAGCACAAACACCAAAGTGGTATCACAGTATCAATTAGATATATTACCAGGACTGTGCCATAACATGGCTCTACATCAAGCTACTCCCTACAAGTGTAAAATTTTATTATCCAAAATTACAAATAGATTCTGCTATTAAGACTTATTTGAGGAACCCATCATGGCACACTGCATGTCAGCCGCAGCAGGAAGCGTCAGCAACACAGAGCTGAGCAGGACTCAGGGGTTGTCTACTGGGTCTCAGGAGGTGAGAAATTATATTCTCATTAAGACAGGCATACTGCAAACAAAATGAGGTGCCTCTTTCTCTAAGTGACCTATGGCAACTTTAAAGTGGCTTGTGCCAGATTTTTTACTGTGGTGCCTTGTGATAGGATGAGGAACAATGGCCACAAACTAAAACACGTGAAGTTGCACCTCCACGTGAGGAAGAATTTCTTTACCTTGAGAGTGGCAGAGCACTGGAACAGGTTGTCCAGGGAGGTGGTAGAGTCTCCCTGTCTGGGACAGAACCCCTCTGGACGTGCTCCTGTATAACCTGCCCTAGTGCTGGCAGGGGGGTTGGACTTGATCATCTCCAGATGTCCCTTCCATCCCTAAGAATTCTGTGATTCTTTGAAAAATAGCTTGAAGTAGACGAGAACAATTTTTTTTTTTGTTATATCTGTGATGTTTTGCCCTTTTTTTCTTATTTGGCTAAATAATGACTATGCTATTAAGCCATAAAATTAAACCTGATTAACACAGCACACATTTACCTTGTTAATTTTTCTATTCTGTAATTTTTTACCTTTTTAATTTAGGATCTATGTAAGGTGGAGTTAGAAGCAAAGTCTTAAAAGTGATGCAAACCCAGTTTCTAAATTCAGCAGAGTGGTAGGGTCATTTTTCATCGTTCATCAAATGCCAGCTCTTCAGAAGTCTCACTGCTCAAAATGATCTTTGTCTATTAACTTCCCCTAAATACCGTGGCCAACAAAGCTTCATAATTACTCGACACATACTTTCTTCTTTAATGAGAGTTAAAGCTTACGATGACATCAGCCTGTTCTATTTGTCTGAGACTTGCAAGCCAGATGAAGTTTACTTACTGAGCGTTGCAACCCTGCCAAAATTCAGGGCTGCATAGAACAGTATGTTCCGGCCCTAATGTCTTGCCAGTTTTCAATGAAGTGCTTGACAGAGACCACATGTGGAGGTCAAGTGAAGCTATCATGATCTCACCAGATGGTGAGTTGTGGTACCATTCCCAAGGCAGGTAGTATAGTCTGTTCAGAAACAGTTGGCAGGTGAACCACGAACTCACAGCCAGAAGCAACTGGATTATTGCAAAAGATCAAGAACGCTATTGATGCTGGCAAAAAGACTATTCCAAGAATTTTTCTTGCACATACTTCAAGGATTCAACTCTCAAGACATATGTTTTCTTAAAAAAAAAATGGAAGTCCTCCTGCCAAACAAATCTTGCATTTTTGCATGATTATTATGTTATGTATGTTAAATTGTAATATAAAGACACTGTAAGCTCACCTGGCTTGTGTTCTTGCATATATATTAACCATCACCAGGTCACTCCAACTTTGATGTCAATTCAGAGGTTAGAGCTACACAGGTTAGAGTGCAGGACTGGACTACTTTTGACAGAACAACAGGAAAGTACACCATGGAGGAACCTTATGAAATTTTGTAATGACATTCTCTACCACCCCCTCCTAAAATGACAACTTATCCAAGCCAAATTGTGAAGTACTCAGCATTTCACAGAGTCCACGCTTTAGTTAAAGAGGTAAGCAATTTAAATCACCCCTGAACTGACATTGCATCTATTTTCCTGGACAAAGTTGCAAAAACCCTATTTCTGAAACTTCAAAAAAGCCACACAGTGGATTCCTCTTACAATGTAAAAAGACATAATTTTAAAGCAGACCTCAAAATTTTAAATTCTTCTGGTGAAAAACCTATTATTTGACTGTGAACATTATCTGAGTAAAGATATTCTCCAAGGGGCATTGCAAAATGAGTCTTATCTCCAACTGCACTTCTTAGAGGCTGTACCTTCTCACTAACACAAAAACCTCTACTGAAATTCTGAATTAACATCTTAGTTCCTACTAGCCAAGCTTCAGGAAAAAATATAACCAATTGTAGTTAATTGCTTCTTGACTGAGAAAGCTTAGACTCCTTTTAAATAATTCATCATACTGTGACACCTTACTCTATTTAAAATTACAAGGAAAAAAAAACTGAAAGAAAAGGAGGGACCAAAAAGCAGCTGGAAAATAAGTTGGCTGCCTAAAAAAGAGTTGCCTAAACTTATTAAAATGGTTTCTGCCACTTTTTTTTTTTTTTTTTTTAAATGAGACCCATGCCGTTAGTAAATAAATATGCAACAACACGAAGTTGAGCATTAGGAGCAATAGAGAGGATGGGTGGCAATTTGGCCTGAAGCAACAGAATTTCTTCAGAGGTACAGAAAAGAAAATTATGTAATACAGTATTAAAATCCAACATACCCTTAACTGATGTTAAGAAAGTAGTCACTACACTGCATGTATCATTTAAGCTGTAGTTTTTAATAACTACTTTGAAAGAATTAACGTGTTTAAGTGCGCATACACTGGAATTAATTTTTGGAGCTGTTTCCATCATAAAAAGAAGTACAAATTACTCCCTTTCGCTAGCAGCTTTTTTTAGCCTTCCTAAATTTCATGCTTTACATGACAGCAAGATAAGCCTTCAGCCATCATTGCACTTTACTCTTTTCTTTTAATTTGGGCCTGCATCATTTATCCAAACCAAAGTGCAGCTGTTAGCTAAATTAAGCATCCAAACTGCATAACCAAACATTATCTGATGTGCTGTCAGCTGGCTTCATGTTTGCCATCTGATTATTGTTTTGTAAGACATGAAGAAGACTGGATATTTCTCACTCAGATACCTGAATGTCATGTTTAAAGCTCTTAAAAAAATTAACAAAACACTTTAAAAGTGGAAATTAGTTGAGTTTTAATTTCTTAGTAATTTACCATGGCATAGGGCATTTTAAAGACCATGGATTTCTTTTACTACTCACTCTTGTTTCTACTAATTGATTCTGTACACCTTGATAATGGTCTCTACACTAGCCAGGTTCAGCTCTAATGGAAATATGAAAAATATGAAACTTTTCAGGCTTATGATTGGTTACAGAGACTATTGTTTATAAAACTTAAAGTATGTCATCACAAAATTATCTGTCTGTGAAGGGCAACAGTTTGTACATGGCTTTTTCAATGAGGCCATTAAGTGAAAGTCATTAAGAAAAGCTCCACCCTTATACACTCTTAAAAAATACTGCCTGGTCCTTCAAGCAAAAGTGGATAGATGGAAGGAACACCCAAAGAGATTGACTTTCTATCTCCTGAAAGATAGAAATATCATCATTTTCTAAGTAAAACAATAGCTCTGTCACTGCATAAGATATAAGTGTCTCAGCTGTTCCTTCCTCAGAGTACCTGCAACCTAGAGGATATATCTGGCATGCACTGCATCTGATACTGATTTGAAATGCAAAGGGATCACATCTTTCATGCTGCTTTTTATTTTGTCAGTGAAAGGCATAGGCCCTGTAGAGTTCACTGGACATCACCCATACAGCTCCCAGCAAGCTGTAATATGAACTGTTTAAGTACATCTCAGTATTTTGGGGTGCAGCCCAAGGGGCCTGCAAATATGACCCTCAGAACCCTGTGGGGCTCTTTGATACTGCAGTTACACTATGAGGTCATAAAATGCATACCAGGAAAGCTGCTTTAGGGGTCATGGTGAAAATTATTATTGGTCCTATGATTTACTGGCCAAACTTCCAGCTTCATTCTGCAAATGCAGTTTTGCACTTAGGAGCACAAAACAAAGAGCCTGATGGCTGGGAACAGCAATCAGAGGCAGCTGTTTCTGTTTTTAATGAGAAACATGTTTTTCTGGTCATCAAATTACCATGATAAGAAGACCTAGTGAAGTAATTGAGAATACTGCCAGTGACTTTTCTGGACCGATATCAGATCATATGAGACAATTATTTGGGTACAACTCTCTTCAGTATTCTCCAAAAATAGCTGCATGTGTTAGATCAAAGGTTCTGCTCAGGCTTCCTTATTAGACTGTGGCAGGTACCTACAGGACAGCAGCAGAAGAGGAAAGGTATGTTAAATACTACCTTCTCTCAAATATTTTTGTGGCCACCAACCATCTTCATCTTAGGGACTTCCTGGTGTAATTTATCTTTCAAAATTCAAGGATTTGTCGTCCTTGCAGTAATTGTTCAGTCTCCTCTTAAGCCTATATAAACTTTTAGTGTCTATAACAACACTGGTGACCAATTCAATGAAGACCCACATGTTTTGACTTTGGGAGTTTTTCTGCTTCCTATTAGCTCCAAATGCTCCTGGTACGGCTCACTGAAAAGTCAAATCCTTATCCTTCAGTCACTCTTTCAAGAAGAAGAATCATGGTTTACTTAAGTTGCACCATTGGCCCTGTACTAAACTACTCCACAGCTTTGATCACTCTAATGTCCTTCCATGAATCTCATCCTATTCTGTAATATCATTCTGAAACAAGGGGAACACTGTTATAGTATTTAAGATGGTATAAAAAAGCTCACAACATAGTGGTGTAATAAAACTATCTTTTTATCCATTTTTCCTCTTCTAAAATGCTCTGAATCTGATTTGCTTTTTTGATTGCTATTGAACTTTGGAATGACACTTTTCAAATAAAAACTTTTTCCAATTCTAGGATCTTCCTAATCAGTTACTGCCAGCTGAGAGATCAGTATCTTACAAGGTCTTAGGGAAAATTCAGAGTGGCCTTTTCTCATGTATACCATTTCACTCTTCCCCACATTGAATTTAACTTCTTCCATCTGCAAGTGCTCCCAGCACTCAGGCTCACAAGGTCTTTCAACTGTTGCTCTTCATACTCAGCCTTGGTCCTTGCTATCCAGATAACTCAAGTAGGAGCAACAAAAATTTCTAACTTTACTGGTTCTTTTTCAGACCACTTCTTAATGTGGTCAAATACTCCAAGGCTGCTGCAACATTTCACCACCAGATGACCAGATCATTTAGTCCTAACTTGAAATCTCTCATTTCTTTTCTTTAACTGTCTGTTGTCTGATATTTAAGAGTAAGATGAAATACTTTATTATGGAACTGAGACTTGGTTTCCTTCTGAAATTCTTGATGAGGGAACTTGGAAGCTTTGTGGAAACCCAGACAGACTATATCAACCAGATCACACCCATCTGTTTGCTGAATGCATCAAGAGCACTGTAAGGGAGTTGTAAAGCAGGGTTTCTCTTTTGCTAAAGCTACATTTATCCTATTCACTATTTTTACAAAGATGCCAACTGGTTAAATTCTCTATTATATTTCTAGTAATTTTTAGGTATATAAACCACCTAAGAAGTTTTTTGTTGGTTTTTGGGGTTTTTGGTTTTGTTTTTTTTTAAATTTCTCTTACACTTTCCAAACAGCAACTATATATCTTTCATCTGTTTTCTCTGAATTTCTTTACAAAAACCCAGAATGTGGCATTGGCAGCATTTAGCAGTATTATTCAGTATTTTTTTTTCTCTATTTCCTTGCTCTGCATAGTAGAAAGAGACTTACTACAGACACAGTTATTTTATACAATCTTTCCTATTTCAGATAGCAGTGCAGTCTCTGGAGCATCATCTTGAGAATACTTTGCACAGCTGCTGCTCAGACAAAGGAGCTACAGCGTGCTCCTTAGACNTACTAAAAGCCTAATGGAAAATTTTTGTAATTCCCATGCAGTATTTACAGCCTGGTACAGGCAAAATAAGCAATTGCTACATGTATTTGATGTGAAACACAGAAACAAATAAAACAAATATAATCTCCATTCCAAATTGGTTTATCAGTGATTATTTATCTGTATCAGCAGAGAGAGCTCACACAGCTACTTTGTGACCTAACCAAAATACTGTCCCATGCGAATTGCCTAGAAGTCCTCAGCCTCTTAATTTGGGATCACTCCAGCACCCAATATCCAAACTCTAATACAAAAAACTAGCTTCCTTCTTTAAGGCTTACATAACTTGGGCATTTGAACAGTGTTCCAGAGAAAGAGCATCTTTAATAAGATTCAATATCCCTGCCCTGGTCACAAAAATGCAGTTGAGAGATATCACATATTGCCTGAGAATTCTAACAGGTTTGCCACAAGGATTGGAGAATATCACAGCTAACACTCATGACATCCTCAGTTAATGAACAAAGGCAAAGACACTTTTAAAAATAACAAGCAACATTCACACTTCAGGCCTCTGTGCTCAAAAAGAAAATCTAAATCTGAACAATTGAAAAGGCATATATAAACCCATTAAAGTCATTAATTAACTTTAAATCAACATTTGAAACAAACTAAGAAGTCACTCAAGTGTTCTCTCTCCTCCTGAATAAATCCTGCTTTCATGTCCTCAGGGAACTTACAAAAACCTGAGAAGTGACCTAGAAGATACAGTAGGTTGTAGAAATAGAAGACACATTTTGAAAGACAGCTTTTTCCTACAGCAAAATCTGATTCATTGCATCCTTCCTCAGAATCTGAAAAAAATCTATCTGTTATTCTCAAAGGAGTCTTCTGGATGCTCCACAGAAAAAAACACAAAAACCATCACAAAGCAAAATGAAAATACATTCACAGAACACTTAAGGGAGAAAGGAAATGTGTCATAAGAAAAAGGTTGAGAAGACCTCACCCAGAAGACCTTTCAGTCAAGAGCAACCTCCCTTCCTCTCTAAAAGATGATAAAAAAAGCATGCATTCATATCTTGTTGACTTTTAGACATTTCTGGTTTAGG
The DNA here is from genome assembly GCA_013400435.1 of Pycnonotus jocosus. Classification (NCBI taxonomy): domain Eukaryota; kingdom Metazoa; phylum Chordata; class Aves; order Passeriformes; family Pycnonotidae; genus Pycnonotus; species Pycnonotus jocosus. The sequence goes on from VWYP01010479.1 coordinate 53,080, forward strand.
TGTAACCTGTGAAAGGGAAATAAGTGACCTGAAGCCATCCACCCTTTTGCTGGATTCTGGTCTTCTTATTAAAACAGAATACATCTGTCACATGTCCCCCATGAATTGCCCATTACCTTGCATCTTATACAGAAGTAGGGAAATAGTACAAAGTAGAAGGGAAGAAAATACCTATAGCATAAACATATCCTGCTGCAGTACAAGAAAAACCCACCCTCCTTCAAGTATGATTGCAATACTTTCTACAAAAAAGAGGATCTACCACCAGTTAAATCTAAACTAATTTGAAAGTTTCCCTCCTGGGACACAGGACTCAGATCAGAGTGAAATTTAGACAATAATAAATTACAGCAGATGCATAAAAGAAGAAGTAGAAGAAAAGAGGCTGGTATAGGTACCGTGCTTCTAGAGGTGATGCTAATTAAGTGGGTTTTAGACAGCTAGCTACAATAAACCTCAGTTCTGTAAGAAGCCATGGTAGGCGTTCTCATTCAGCTGTGATTCTTCTGCCCCTCAGCTTCCCACAACTGCAGTGCCTGCCGGTATCATGCTTCTCTTACAAAGTGACAATTCTCATTGCCCAAGAAAATTTGTGAGGAAGAAAGGCTGTCATCCACACAAACACAGGTTCTTCCTGAAAACATGGCTGTTTCTCAGAGGGAAAGCCAACTGCAGGACGATTATTATTTGAAATATCTGATTTATTAGAAATACCCAGGGACAAAGCAGATTCAAGACTCACAAGGCACTACTAGTGGCATCCATATTGACACAGACGTACATGGCAAGAACTTACTCTACACTGTTCCATGGGATGTGTGTTCATGGCTTTAAGGCTTAATTTGCAGCCACAGGGAAATATGTCATTTTGCAAACCTGAGGAGAACAACAGTAACAGTGTGATTTCATATCAATCAAGATTATCCTTGCAGCCAGCTAACCACAAATCCGTGGCATTAGATTATAAAGAAGCAAGGTGAATGAGTAGTTCACTTTGTGCAAACATGCATGAAAGATAAATGTGCAAAAAACCCTGCTGTGCTGGGGGGACATTACTGGAAAGAATGCTTGCTTTGCTCAGATTTTTGTGTTAACAATCTCAGATTAAACTCCTTTGGTGACAGAAGGTGGTACACTGAAAAATAATACGATATTAGAATCACACTGGCCAGATACTGGGTTGCTGAGCAACCAGACGCAGCTTCTGACATCTTAAAAGTTCAGAAAACATCAAGCTCCAAAATCAGATTCCTAATTATGGACAGCTGAGCTAACCATTTCTAAAAATCTTGGCCAATGTTTTAAAATACATCTTACTTTTAAGGAAGATTATGAGTCACAGTTCCAAGTAGCTTCCAAGTCTATACCTGTAGCATAAACATATACACATGGGAAATTTAAGAACTGAAAATTCAAAGACTGATTCTAAAATTTTGGATGATTCTACAGTTTAATAACAAATTGAAAAAATTTATTATGTCAATTATGATTTCAACATCAGTCATACATTTCCTTTACTGCCTCTCCTTTACTTTTACTGCTTGAAGATTATTCTGTGGTTCTTGCTGGCAGAATGAAATCCAGGTATGTTTTCACTATATGCTGTGCTCATTTGCAGCGTCTTTTCAAGTGTTTCAGGGCTGCCTCTAAGATGGATACAAATTCAATGGCTTCCAGAAAGGACATTTCACTGGAATATTTTTCCTCCTTGCTAATATGCTCAAGCAAACAGGGAGGACCTAAGGTTTCACTCCCTGGTGTATTCTATTTATATTGTTTTACACATAAAAGAAGAGTAAATACATGAACTCTGCTGTGAGAAAGCCAACCCTACCAAAAGCCTGAAAATGCTACTAAATTGAGAGGAGAGGTTTGGAGAAGAGAGGTTCAGAGAGGAGAGGGGAGATTCAGAGAGGAGAGGAGCACCCTATGTGGTGTTCAGCATAAGAGATCAACTAAGATGGCAAAAACATAGCAATTACTGAAATCATCTTATATATAAGCAAGACATTTGGAAAAATTTTAGTGTATCTTACACTTTTCTCCAGGAAAGATATGAAAATCTTATTTACGTTTGTTCACATTATAATGATTCTCCTTAAGCCAAACTTCTCATTTAGGCATAGAATTGGTTTATTTTAACTATGGACAATGGGAAAGAAAAGTGCCAGAAATGATGAGAGTAAGTCTGTGGGGTTTTTTTTGGCTCTCTCGCCTTTTTGTTCAGGTGAGTAAGACTCTTCAATGAATAAGTTATAATTGGTGAGAAAATATCCGCCTTGATCAAATACTGGGTGCAAGTACTCTGCTCTAAAATATGGCCTTGACCAATAATTCAGAGTCAACAACTGTCCTCAGCCACCCAACTTTGAGATCTAAATGGAGAAGAGGAATATAAGAAGCAGGGCAAAACCCCACAGTATATTATATACATTAGTTTGTCTATAGCAACATACAGGAGATTGCATAAACATGTAAAATAAACCTAAAAGTTATGCTGGTTTATAATATAACCTTCTAAAAGTATGAGTCCAGTTCTTCACCTGCACTAAAAACATCAATACATTTTTTATTTAAGCCCACTGCCTTGCCACATAGCAACTAAAATTAAAGTCTGTGACACAAATGGAATACTGTATCTGGTACATCATTCTATTGTTCTATTAGTACAGGAATTTGACTGGCTATTAAAAAAATCCCTGATGCCTCCTGTTTCATTTATAGTGTGTCTGTTCTGAAAACAGTAGCAGCTGAAATAACACACAGCTCTTTTATCACAGTCTACAAGTTGCAGTTCTGACATTTGAAGTTGATACCAGAGCTTTTATACTCATGAAGGCACTGAAGAGTCCTCATCTAACTCTATGCTGTCTCCAAAAAACCCCATGAACTTCAGAACAAATCACTGCATTTCATAGACAAAACTCTTGAAGAAAAGCCCAAGCCCAACTTTATCACATCCCTCCCTCCACTTTCTGTATTTTCCCATACATGTTAAAAAACAAAAAAAGTAATTATTCCTATAAAATAATTTGCCAGTGCACAATACTCTTGACTTCCAAGAGACTCAACTCAATTTCACAGTTCTTTCAGGTTCTTCCAGAAGGATATTTTTTTTCCAAGAAAACCACACTTTTACACATTTGTTTTAGGGAGGGAGCACTGAATAAGCCTCTAAGGAGATGCCTGTAATTCTGTCAGATTTCATGGGTGGCTTTTCTTTGTGTACTGTCTATAATGTCATACTCATACAGGTCCTCTCTTATATTTTGTCAATGTGATGCATGCTTTTTTGGGGTCGGGGGCAGGGCAGAAATTCTGCTAGCACATCTTCTGTAGTGCTGTGACAGACAACAGTGACTGCACAGGGTGCTCAGTTTTAACTCACCCCTACACTGTTCTGCCCTGCTCTTTGGACTGTGTGGGCTCTGTGTTGCAACTTAAGAAAGGAGAGGACCTCCTTGCTTTGTAAGCATCAAATCCCCTGGATTTTGTCCTGGAATTGCTATATAAGCTAGTCCTTTGAAGATTATTTTTTCAAGTGACTTCTCATTATTCTAAATAGCATCATATGGAAGATGTTTAAGATAAACAGGGGTGAAGTCTCCAGAGAAGAAATCTGTAGACTCCTTTCTTTGACTCTGCATTCCTTTGCAAACTACTTAGTGCATGTTCAGCACACTCTGAACAGACACGAATATTTTCTAGGGTAGATTTAGAACAGTTAGAGAGGGAACAGTACTTTTAAACAGACACAGAAAACTAATGTTGTTGCACTAAAAGGTAAATAAATTTACTGTAGGGGCCTTATCCACAAGGGCATAAATTATCCTAAGCCCTACAGGAACAAAAGCTGTAAGATTGTAAAATTATATTGCAGTAACTCACCCATGCAGAAAAGTGAGTGGAGAAAATCTAAATGTACAGCATAAAGTAAAACATCCCAGTCCTCATACACATGAAAATTTCTGTTTGGGATGACTAGGTAAGGAGATGAGATATACATCACCCTAAAGAATCATCTATGCCTGGAACATAACAATGGGTTAAAAATAACAGGCTGACTGGGTTAGAAAGTTTCAGGTGCTCATAACAGCTACAAGACTTAATTTCCTACACAATTTTATGGAACTAGACAGCTAGAAAAGAAAAAGTGTTCTGAAAGTTCAGAATACCACCTTTTCATTTTCTATTAGTGTCCTAGCTTCACTGGAAATCAACATGTTCCCCTTTTGCAGGATCTTCCTGTTAGTAACAGTTGCACATAAATAAAGCTTTCTAAACAAACATCTTATCTTTTTATGGAAGGAAGTCCATTAATAAGGAATTGACGTCCTTCCTTGAAAAAAATATCAGTGCTAATTCTTTCCCATAAACTAAAGAAATAAACTTACACCCTGAGATTTTTTACTCTATTTTCACAGCAAACTGGCTTGTCTGCACACAGATAAATCGGAATTATTTGGGTTTTCTTCTAAACAATATCTCTGTTGCTACTTTGCCCCATAATACTGAATAATTAATTTCATCCCTCAATTTTTGACTCCTTCATGGAGCTTGTGCTTTATTTCCATTCTACTCCATTCCTGTTAAAAGTACATGGCAGCCTTTGAGCAACATTCAGCCTGGGAGCTTCAGAAACACATCATAACTTTCTAACATTTTGACCTATGCCATCATTTCCAGAAAGATGTCCTTTACTCAACAAATGCAGCCAAATATACTCTAGCACCTCTACTGTCATCTTTATTCACTTTGTCAGCTACACAGGACATTTCTTTTGCCCAAAATTAACTTTATTATGGAAAATCCTTTGACACAACTTTCATCTGCTTCCCTTCTTCAACATAACTTTTCCTTCAGACTAAGAGAATTCGAAGTTGATTTTGTACTGTATACTACTTACAAAAAATAAAATACAGACTTTTCTACCAATGGCTTCAGAAAACCAGCATTTTTAACCTATTTGCAACAATGCTGAAAATAGAAATGTTAGTATGTTTAAGGAGAGTTTAGATTTGCAGTGTTACTGTACATCACAATTTAGAATCTCAATGCCATACTGCAGAGAGATCAGCCAAAGAGAATGGCAGAATAATGTAGTCTGTGATTACCATACTTGTATAAACTAAGGAGTTATAATGACATAGTATTTTTGTACAAAAAGATCTATTTATCTTAAACACATTAGCTTTGGGGGACACAAGAAACCTCATAAAAATATTTACATAGGAATTTCAAAAGGAAATTTTAAGGAAAAAAGTGCCCAAGAGTTGTGAGAAAAATGCTGTTATTTCTCTTCAGTTGTGTCTATAAATGAGTGCTATTTCAAAGGAATTTATTCCAATTTTGAAAGATGAAACACTACTATGTTCCAGCAATCACATTTAGATAGCCTAAGAATGGGAAAATAAAAACCTGCAATCCTTTACCAAGAGTGTGCACCAACTTTTCTTACAGAATGTTTCAGCTGAGAAGGCATTTAACATATGTCTTAATGCAGATAAATAAGAGAGGGACAGCGAGTGAGACTGAGCACCAGGCTCCTCCTCTTCCTCTGTAGTGAACTCAAGGATCCCTTTCTTACTCCATTTTGCACTAGGACAGTTTGCTTTCCAAAGATGAGTCTGCTGTAGAGGTGACAAGCCCTAAGCAGGTAACAGTCAGTCCACAGTACACAAACCTTGATGATATTGGTTCCTTGCACTCTGTTTTGGCATCCATGTGTAACTTTACATGCTGATTTCTACAGTTTACATTTAGACCATAGTACTATTAGTTGCTGGTGGAACCAGAAGACTTCATGTGCTTATGCAGGTTTAGTAAAACACGCCTGAGTTTCATTATAAAAGCAAGAGCAATTTCCTCTTCCCTTAGCTCTATTCTTTTCAAAGGCTTAGGTCCCCAGAAAGGTTTCCCCCCATTTCTGTTTAACTCTCAATAATGTACTGCGGAACAGTGACCTTTTATAAAAGCAAAACCAGAGCACTGCTTTAAAAGGTCACATGGCACAACTCAGAAAACAGAGCAGATATTCTGGTATCCCATGGCAGCACTGGAAACTGGGATACAGGCGATAGCCTGACAAACATCTGGACAAAACAGTACGCTGAAGGATTTTGTCTCCCCTTAGAACTTTCACCTGTTTTCCAGGACTGCCCTGGTCAGTAAGGATACCTTATGTAATTTCCAGTTTTTCTGCCTTATTGTTTCTTTGCCCTCCTTCTCTTAGCATACTGCTTCACAAAACTTTTCTGATTTAGAATGATTCTTGACAGGGCAGAAAGTTTGGGGCAGTCTCAACAGAGCTCTGCAAATGTGTACAAAAACCTAAGATTTTTGGTAATTTTATCTTGTAAGAGATGGAGTTTTGATCAGCTGTAGCTAATGGAAACCAAAATACCTGTGAATGGCTTTAGGACTGCATAACGAATGGATGGTAGCCAGCACACCAGATAAAGGAGCCCGCTCAGTGGTGTCACTGTTACCTGTGCTGCTGTCCTCTCCTGTCCCCGCACCTCCGCGTTCGGCAATGCTGGCGTCGCAACCGGTGGAGGAGGTGCTCTGCGCTTTTTCACTTCTGGGTTTGCTGTCATTCCAGAGATGTTACCAAGGGACAGCGATGAACCCAGGCTATTGGAACGAGAATTCACCGAAGGAGAATTTGGTGCTGTGGAAAAACCCTGTAAATGGATGAACATCTTGGATTAACATCACTCTTTAAAAACAATGGGAAAGAAAGAAGAAAAACAAGACACATCTGGTTACCGTTTAAACAATGATATGAATAATCATGTATGTTCCTCTGCCAAACCTGCTGAATTGCAAACTCTAACTTTTGGAAACTTCCAAAGGTCAACTGGAACGAAGCTTACAGGCAGTATTAATAAGACAGGAGGCACGATAAGCACCTACTGTGGTTTAACAGTAGTATTGATGGGAACACTGCTGCTGCTTGCTATTTCAAATATAAAGTTCACATCAAGACACATAATTACAGTTATCCAAACGCATTTGCGGTTGCATCTAAATTACAAGCGTTACACATTTCTGGAAGCAAGATTTACTCTTAAATGAGAGCACTGTATTAATAAAATGCTGTCGGTGTCTCAGGCTTGTCTATTTTGTTATCAATCTGCCTGATTTACCTGAGTCTTCTCCACGGATTTACATAAGAGAAATTCTGCTACCTATAAACTATTTCCAATTTACATGCACAATCAAGCATAATCACTTACAACTTACTTGAAACAACTATTTAACTTAGTGAAAAGAAGTCCTAGTGACAGGCACACTCTGGATTCTAACAAGCCCAAATTGAAGGAGAAACAGAAAACTACTAAACTGCTTCAGTAATTTCTTACTGTTAAAAATTACTTTAGTTCTCATTGAAAACTCAATAAAATCAACAGAAAAAGTTTAATGGATTTCAGAATCATAATACATTTTTATATTAATATACAAACACAAAACATATGCACTCCCATAGTAGCAAATCTACAAATATGACAGATTAGAACTAGGATTCCTCGAAAATGCGCATTTTAACTTTAGTTTTTACTCTTAAATTCAATACTTCTTTTTTTTTACTCTAATACTTCTTTTTTATGCTAATAAAAATCTTGCAACAACTTTTCCCTCAAAATCTGAGTCACCTTCTCCTTTTTTTAATTAAGAGAACCTTCCATATTAAATTGAAGATTTTACTTCTTAATTAAGTTATTTGACTATAACTTCTTCCCAGAAATATCTTCTGTGGAATCACCACCGATACTGCTTCACCATGACCTGGAGCTGAATAGCTCTTCTGGAAACATAGGCTGATGAGCATGGTTGATAATGCTGTTCTTATCACAACAGAACATGCTACCACAATTGCAAAACTCTCCCATCGAGGACATAGAGCTCTCTGGTGGAATTTTGTCCAAAACCACAGAATACATACTGGCAGGAAACTTAAAGGCCACCCCAAATGCCATTACTTAAAAAAAAAAAAAAATTTCTTTCCACAAGTGCCAAATGCAAGCTTAGGTAAAAGTTAAAAACACAGGGCAACCAGCTTAAAAACACAATTCATTTAGTTTTAGGACTATCAAGGAAGCACTGATAAAGCATAAAGAGCTAAAAAATAGAGCAGGGCAAAACTATATATATTACAGACTCCTTTACTGCCTGCTAAAGTTCCATGTTCTGTAGATTCCTGTGAAAGCAACTGAGATGCAAACAGATTTGTGTCTTGTCCTGCATTTACTGTGCATGTGATACCAATTACTGACCTAGATGCTTTTGTCAACTTTTATGTTGTACACTGCACAGAACACTTCATCTTGGAATAATGTATTTAGCACAAGTGGAGTATGATACGACTCTTCTCTGACTGAAAGCAGTGCTTGTCACATCTTTTTCATCACCAATTTCTCTGAACTGAATGGCATCAACAGCATCTTTACCCTTCTAGGAAATGAAGAAAAACGCTTGAAGTAGAAGGTGTTGTTTAAAAGATTAAGTATAATCTTAAAGAGAAGTAGTCTTGTCTTGGCCCTGTATCTTGGGCAGTAAAAAAAAAAATAAAATTATCTCATCTGTAAGCTAAAAGTTTTAAGTCATTACCAGTGCATACTGTACAACATCCTATCAAATAAGCTTTGTTTACTCCTACAGAAATGACGGGTTCACGGAGTAAAATACAAAGTAGTTTCCTCTTTTCAAACACTTACAAAATGACTAAACAAAATTTCAAAGTGGATTCTGCATGTATGCCTTGACTCTTATTAATTCTTTAGCCTTCTAGATAAAAGGGTGGAGAAATTTTAGACAAAGATGTATGAAAATAATAAAAAAGCCGTAAGACCTCCCTCGTAGCACTACAGATACAGAGTACTGGTAAGATGATAGGCCTTAACCAGTTTTAAATGAATATTCGATTTTATCTCAAGATCTTGTGGCTGAAGAGCAATCAGAATCCTTTCCCAAGCTACAGGTCATTGGGAAGGAATACAGTGGTGAACAACCAAACAGTTTAAAGCTAGTTTGTTCTGTTTTTAAGCTTGGATTTCCTAACAGAAGATATAGGGGGAAAAAAGGTAGTACTTTCATGACACTCTAAGTAGTTTTCATTAAAAAGACTTGAATGACAGACAAAAAAACCCCAGCTTCACAAATTCATCTATGTTTTCTTTTTCAAGTCCAACCTTTATATCAAGCCCATCATTCTCTTACTGAGCATTTCAAGAATGCTCATGTAAATACACTTGCCCTAAAACAAAAACTCGCCAGGGGAACAGAATGAGGACAGTTTTGAACAAGTTTTGAAAGCCCTCTCAGGCAGCAAGCAGAGCTTTGCCTAACTGGAGGCAGACCTTCAAATTCACCCATGTGTGTAGTCATTTTCATTAGCTTTAAGAGAAAAAAACCCAACCTTGGACACATAACACTGACACAAGTGATTTTGGCATGACTCATCTTTTGTTGTAAAACTAATACAGAGAGACAACACCTAACCCAGCTTTTATATTTTATGTTGGGTTAGATGCAATGCAGTTTCTTTCCAAATCACGGGATTTTGGAGGTTTGTTTTTCAGGCAGTTTAGCAAGGCAACTATTAAGAGCATACAACATTAATCAAGCAAAATTGCAGTGACATGATATTTACACGCCAAATACTCCAACCATCTCTCATTTCTTGTTTTTCTAATTTTGTTATCAAAGAACTGATTGAATTACTCAAATTACAGCAGTGTAAGTGAGGAAAGCCAAGCTCAGGAATTGAAGCCAACGTTGCTGGCTAAAAAAAGTTAGCCCTTATCCTCTGTTTCATTTGACAAACAGGTTAACACGAATACTCTGCTGAGAATCCAAATCAGTTCATAGAATCCATGTGTTTCATAAGGAAAAAAAAAAAAAAAAGAAAAAAAGAAAAAAAAAGAAAAAGAAAATTCATGGAAATGAATACTATATGAGGAGCTTTCAAAAATGTTTCTCAACTTGCAAAATCTTTGTTAAGCCACTAGTGTTCAAGCACTTTGCTACCAGTTCAAACACCAATTAATTAATGCAAACTAGCCAGAAAAACAGTCTGGTTTGGGGTTGTTTTTTCCCTCTGAATTAAAGCAAACCCAATACAAAACTAGATAGGCCAGCATAGGTCAGCAGTCAGGCTAGAAGCTAGCTGAGCACAGGTTTGGAATATGTACTGAAGCACAACCATGGATTAGAGCCCATTTCAATTCCAGTAACTATTGGAAGGAGGCAAGAAACAACTGGCATACCCACCTATGGTGCCATCACGAGTCATCACCATTTCATATTAAACTTGCCAGCTAATGTTTTTCCCTCTCATTAAACTTCTGAAATCCAAGGAACTTCCTGAGTTGTTTGTTTGTTTTTTTCTTAATGTACCAGGTGTTTTCTTTGGAGTTCACAATTTCATTTTAAGATTATTTTCCTACCAGTTCTTCTAACTGAAATTTATCTATCAAAGACATTTTGAAGGGCAAATAAGGACTGCTAAAAACACAGAAGTATGAAAGCTAAGAGTAACCTGGTGAGGTTTGCATACCACTCTCATTTTCAGAAGACAGCAAGCAGTCAGCTCTCTACAAGACTGCTAAGGTTCCATAGCCTGCTGAACTCACAAGATAAAGAGCCTAAAGCTGAGGACAGTCTCTGTTCCAAGGTCACCAACCTAGAATGCAACTGTAAAATACCTTTTTCAAAGTACCTCCTTTTCAAGAATAAACAGAAGTTCTGGTATCTTATGGATACTTTGAAAATTTAAAAGTCATATATACCTAAAGGTAAGAGTAATCTAATAAAAATATAACCGTCCTGCTGTGAGAATTCCACTTAACAAAACCAGATGTGTATAAAAATGGAAATCAGATTATGATTGTTTTTAAAAGATGTCCCTTATGTGTAAATTTTTTACCCAAAGTTCTGCTATTAGCATTTCCTTGACTTTCTGATGACACTAAGTGGCATTTAAAGGTCAGCAAGGAAGAGGCTGCAGATTGCCTGCGAGAGTGATTTGACTTCCCGTTCCCTGTTCACACTGGTCAATAAAAATTTTTCAAAATGTCAAGTTCTTTTCTTGCAAGGTTGCTACAGACAAGCCTTTCTTCCGCAGCTCTTTGCCAAAACTCACATATTTGAGCTCCCAGTCTTGTTATGCAACTTCCTTCTCAGAAGTTTTTAAATCAGAAGTAATCAATTCAGCTGTTTTTAAGCACTCAAAGTACCACATGTGTTAACAAAAAAGCAAGAGCTTTATTTTTTCAAAATAGAGACAAAAAATAAAAGTATCATAAAGGATATAAATTTTTTCTGCCAGTGTACTATGGGTGAATATGAAAGGTAAGATTTACAGTGGGCAAAAAAATCCATCTATTCAGTGACAGCAAGAACATTTATGCCTTTTAGACATTTAAACTCTATTAATGCAAACTTTTATTGATTAGCTGAATGATATCACAAATGATTACAATTAGCCATATAAAATTCCAGACAAGGTTATGTCAGACCTACTGCACAAAGTGAACTGAGAGGCAGCTTTCCATGACATGACACTGATATTACTCACACAAAGTTTGCACTAAAATTGACAGAAACTGAATTAATCCAAACTCCTGCTTCGAAACTTTAAAGCATTATCCTGCAGTCATGAGATTGCTGGGAGACAGTTAAAAAAACCCAACAAAACAAAACAACAAAAAATAATTGTGACTACTCAGATTTTCCTTTCTAACCAGCCACACTGAATACAGTTTATTTTTTTGTACTCCCTGGAGCACTTGTGCTGACAGTCTGCAGTCAGAAGGAAAAAAAAAAAGTTAACCTTTTCCTGTTCTGAACTGAAAAAATAAATAAAAAACACATTTATGCTGCTTTATTATCTCACTGCATTTTGCTGTTGGTAGGAAATTATCTGGTCACACACCACAGCAATGTAAGAGAAGCAACTATTTAATTCCCACAACAGTTGTTTACACAGGCTGTACTGTGTTGATTTTATATGCCTTGCAAGTAGGCTCTCAAGTTCTTACTGTAAAAGTTTTGAGTTATAATTTGAAGTCTGTACAACTAGTGCAACCTTACACTTGTATGAGTCCATCAGAGCATCTAGATAGCAGTTCCAGATCTTGTGGTCAGGGCCCATTTGGTCAACACCAGAACTTACACAGCCAGAACCAGAGATGTCTGAGAACATTCTGTCTCCTGTGCCCCTGCCAGTTCAGCGTGGCTGACCACATTCCTCTTGTTTTAGTACAGAGTTTTTCAATCAGAAATCCTAGCAGTGCCAGGTGCAAGGCAGTCACCTCCCATACAAAATCATCCATTTAATCTCCTAGTGCTAAAGTGACCAATAGGCCAATCTGTCACTGCACAGGTTACTAAAACTTTCCTCTGACACAGGTCTGCACCATCTGCAATTATGTTGTTTTTCTTCTAATTGTCTTTATCATTAATTTTTTTTCCTTGTACTTTAAGCATAACTTCCCTTCCAAGAAGCTTATCTGATTACTTCTCATCTTCACTTAGGTAAGCTCATGGGATAGAAAGTTTCTTCACAGCTAAGAGTCCAGCCTTGGTTTCTAGCTCCAACTGATTTACATTCACTTTGCAACTCCTGTGACATCCAACTCCTTTTCCAGCAGAAAAGCTGAAAGAACAACCACCGAAGGAAAGGAACTAGAAAAATGGAAGCCCCTAGGAAAAAGGTTTTCCAAAACACACCAAGGGGCTTAGATTCACTGTGAATTTCTCAGTAGGAAACAAGTATGGGTATTAACCCTGGCCCTTTCCACTACACTGAGGACAACAAGGGCGCACAACCAGAGGGAGATTCCAAGAACGTTCTTTTGTTTTTGTTATACTTCTTGTGCCTCATATATATAAAAGAAGTGAAGCAATATTCAAAACTCATTTTCCATTTGAAAATCACAGAGATACTGGATGAACATGGCAAACCCCACAACTAAGAATCCACACATAAGCTGCTTACTTTTTTTTGATGACCTGTCAAATATTATATTTTGAAGTTTAGGAATACAAATATTTTACTCAAATCATGAAGAGGTTAGAAAATATGGATTGGGAATACATGAATCCCACTAAACATAAACATGTCTGTAAACTCTTGCAAAAATAAAGAAACAAATGCAGTATCACCCACTACTACCATCTCCCTCAGTATTCTGCCAGTCTGAGATCACAAATTTAATCTGAGTTCTCCAAAACTATAGGAAGTACCATGGCACATATAAAGCAGTGGAATATAAGTCTAGGAATTCACTCAGAGATTGTCAAGTCAGTTACATTTTTTCAAGATTTTATGACAGATCAGTGCTTTGAGAATTCCTCAATGCTTTGAGAATTGAAGCTTTGAAAGCACTTCTTGTGATTTAAAAGTGATTGTATTTCCTCCAAATAAATTCTCCTGTTTTACTTTTCAGATTTTCTCAAGCCAGAATACCTGTCATGCTTAATAAAACCTTTGTCTATTATTGCTACCCAAATTCATTCATGTCTGTCTGAAGAAGTCAATCAGTATCAAGAGAAATGGACACAATAATTTTTTCCATTGCAGCAATAGATGTAAAAAAGGGAAGACAAGCTAACTTGATTTACATTTTTGTCTTTGCATCACATCTTCTATAAGTGGCAGTGCGTTTCAAACAATTCATATTTTTTGAAAAAAGTAGCATCCCAACAGAATTAGCAAAAAATAATCTTTATTAGCAGAAGAGGGAAGCCATGTCTCAATGACTCAGAGGGTGGGAGTAGAATGCTGCCTGACACTAATGGGAAGACCCAATTGTAAAAATGGGTTTTTGGAAGGCACACACATATAAATCCTTTGTGTCCTCTCTCATCAGGCTGGACACTGAACTCATTGCTGCAACCACCAAGCTTGTATCCTGTGGACCTTGTGAATCACAGCTGAGGAACTTGTTACAAAGAAGAGAAGCATAATTTCTTTGATTCAGAGCTGTTAGCATTGACAAATCACTCTCAAGTGGATGTAGTGAAAATGCTACAAATCTTCGTAATGCATAATTGATTTCATTTCTGTCACTGTGTGTTTTGTAAAGGAGTAAAAAATTATTTTGCTGAAATCTGAAGATACTTAGCCACAAATGAAAGAAACTTAGGCTGCTAAACAATCTTTTCTGAACAAATGTGATCAGCAAAATAAGGAATGGTATATTCAAAACAGCAAACCTCAGCTCAGTATCACACAAACCGACATATTTTACATTTAATATTACACTATTCTCCAGATTCTCCATTTTAAAAAATGTAGCTAAAGATGATGAGACACAAATTATTGTGACATACACAGTGGTATAAATCCAATGACATCCATGGAACAGCCACAGGCTTCAGTATGTGTCCATTACAGGTATCTTAATAAGATTTCCTTAAACTAGCACGTGTTTTAAAAAAAGAGACATATGTGTCCAGTCTCTCAAAATGCCACTTTAGAGTCCCATACATGTTACAGAGAAAACATGGACATACATGCACAAGCTTCCAAAACATGCCAACCTCCTTTCCGCCCTTATGGTGCTCTGCAGTGGAAGACCGTCAGGCCGAGTGACAGCACACAAAGCATGTGGGTTCTTTCTTAACTTTCTGGATGTGAGGTGTATTTTAAAAATCCCTAAAATGCAAATACTTTTGCTTTTGTTCTGTGTATGGAAACCCTAGTGAGAAAAAAACATCATTAACATAGCACGGAAAACCTTTGAGGATCAAATGTTCCCATGCTGCTTGGGAGTTTAAAGGAAACATTGCTACCCATCACTCATGTGGGAGGTAGGGAGTGCAGGCTGCAGGCACAATCTCAGGTGAATTCCAAAATCAAGCTGAACTGACGGTGACAGTCTGGGATGACACCAGATGCTTAGGGTAAGGTTTGATTGCATTCCATACGAGTGTAAAATGATTTATTTTGACTTTCAGAAGTGTGTGGACTTTGTGTCTCATTTGATAGAATGTTCTCTCTTTTTCTTTTCCTTCTTTCTTTTAATATCATTTTGGGAAAATACCAGAATCAATTTACATCTAAAATTCACCCTCTTGGGGCTGATTTACATCTTTCTGGCTAGACTGCTAAAACTTACCTTGCACAAGTCCAACACTTTTTGTCACAATGCATTGTCACAATATGTCAGCCTATAAAAAACCACTGTATTTTGAAAATAGATTTCTCATAACTGTCAAAAATACCAGTATGTAAAGCCACTATGGGAAGAAATAATAGTTTTAAAAGATTTCCAGAGAGGAATATCCAAGAAAAGATGGAGAGTCGGCAAATTCAGCTACTCACATAACTTTTTTTTTGATAGCTATGTGCTTGTAATGAGAGATGTGCAGGGAATTACAAAAGAATTGGTGAATCATAAAAGGAAATAAGAAAAAATGTGGAAAACATTACAAGTCCCCTTTCTGGGTATTTGTCCAAGTGGAATAAAAGCAGACGTGAAAGAAGTAGGAAAGAACACATGAAGTGAGGATGGGAACAAAAACAGTAATTGTGGCAAAAAATGAAGTGAACATTTAACGAGATTTGATCAGAAAGTATGTCCTTGAAGAAATTCAGACATGAACATCTGGAAAAGGAGAGGAGCACAGCAAAAAGCAGAAGAGTTCAGTGGATGTGATGATAAGAGTACTGCCTTATATTCTGGGGAAGCAACAATGAACCAAGGATTTCTGTGCAGGACAGAAATCATATTTTGTAAGAAAATTCCATGATTGTCCATATGCTGGCCCAGAAAATGTTCTTATTCATTTGTCATGAAGGCAGTGGGGGAAAATTTAAATGAACAGAGCTCAAACCAGGAAAGATTTAGCACTGAAAGAAAAGGGGAGTGATTGATATATATATACACACATATATTTGTGAAGGAGTGGTAAGTATTTCTTTAGTATGGATTTAATGCATATTAAGACATGGAAATCAGGCAGAATGGAAGAACATAAGAAAAGAAACATTTTGAAACCTACGAAGAAAGGTCCAAAAGCCAATGACATACTCAAATAGAAAACCACATTTTAAAGGAATCTGAAGAAAGAATTACAGAGGAAAATTCACATGGATTCCAAAATTCAATTCAATCCCAGTATAGAAAGAAGATAGGAAAATATTAAGCCGGAAGGAAAAGAGGGAAGAACATTAGAAAATAGGTTATTTACACTTTGTCTTGGAAGGGCATTAGCAGATAGAGTGAGAGCAATCTTGGAAGACTGAGGATGGAAAAAGCCACATTTTTCTAAGCTTGAAAAAGCTGGTTTCTCCTTTCACTTATACTTTTGCACTACATGAAAACAGATTAGCTCAATCCAATAGTGTTGAACAACGAAGCAAAAAATCAAAATCTGTCTTTACTAATGGTCTGGCAATAGACTTCAGGAAACAGAGAGTTCAAAAGGTCAAAGACTGACAATAGAAAAAAAAAAAAGACATTTTTTCCACTGGTTTTTAGCCTTCATCAATCATAAACAACCACATAATGGATCAGAAGTCTTGAGCAAAATGAATTCATCATTGCAATATGAATTTATTTTCTCTAGAAATCCGAATTCTTTTAAATCAATCAGCCAATGTTTTTAGTTCATGGAAGATAGAAGTTGTTACATCTGCAATATATGTCCTCCTGAAATTCAAAATATTTTAAAAAACTATTGCAGAAAAAGTTCTCTGCGAATTCTTTTAACATACAGAAACTATTAAACCACTAGAGTTGATCATCTTCAATATATTTTCATTGTAGGTATGCCAATTCATACTGGAGGAGAAGATGGAAACTTTACATAAAACATAAAATTTTAAAAATATCTGCTTTAATGTCTGCATAGTCAATTTTTATGGCAACCAGAATTATGAATGGAATAGTTCCTGGCATGAGGTTTTTGGGTGTGTATTTGTTTGGTTTTAGAGAAATAATTTCTGGGTTTTACTGAAAGTATTTTTATTCCACTTAAATTAGAAAGTGTTTTCTCCACATTTTACTGAAGGTGTTATCCTTATGCAAGTTTTCCAGAGGCAAGAAACATGAATGATCAATCCCCAAAAACTTTCAGTGTCTGCTGAAATTCTGACACATAAGACTACTGGCCTCTGAAAATTTCTACTTATTATAGCTGTTGATGAATGAAGAAAATCTCCTTAGATTCAAAGGCAAATTTTCACCAATATCTGCAGAACTTCTCTGAAGTCAAAGGTGTTGCTCTGATCTATTCAAGCTCAGGGATCTGGCTTCCAGCTCCAGGCCTTATAATCCAGTTCTGACACAAACACTTTATTAACTTAGAACACATTCCTGCAACAACTTTTCTCTTTGAAGTATGTGGTGACTGTAGGTGGTTAGCTAGAGGGAGACAAATACAATAGCCCAACTGTCAAAGTAAATTCTCAAAAAGGAAACTTTACACTTAGTAATGATAAAACACTGCCAAAGATATTACTGAAAAACCATATAACCTCTGAAGATTTTAAAACTTAAATTAGAAGAACAAATAGGCTTTTGAACTCTAAAATTAGCGCAAATCTTAAAACAAATCCTAATTACAGAGTCACTAAGATGATTCTAGCAACATGAATCAGAAGTCTGCAGCCAGGAGTTTTACAGTTTCAATTAGCTCTTTCAGACGTCTGGCTGTGCAGGTGTGCGTGTACATAACCCCTGTGCATACATACGTGGATCTACATGGGAACACAGGGATGTATGCACACACAGCTCCTCCTGATACCTGCACACGTGCTTCTACCTCAATGCACACATAGCCACTACACACTGAGTACAATACGCTGAGTCTGAAGCCCTAAGGGCTGGCCTAAGCAAGCTCCCTAATTCTCTGCCTCTTTCAGGAGTTTCATGACATCTTCTGACTGCAAACTACAGCCCTGGAACAGACCAACCCTTTAACGAGGTATGACAGCTTTCTGCAGAAGACAAAATCTAAAGACAAACTCACATCGTGCTTACAGCTTGGTGGTCAGGTATTGATCGATGCCAACAAACCACTTGGAATTATAACAGCTGAATATTTAGTACTAGATCAGGATCAATGGTCAGGAATAAAGAGAAGGAATCAGAAGGACATCATGGGAGAGTTCAGGTGTGGGGAGAAGGTTTAAAGACAACACTCTCCTGCTGGACAATGGATAGAGCACATCCAGGTCAGGTGTGGTACACAGCCACCTTCTGTTTCATAACACCTACAGATTCACACCTGTAGAAATTAAGCTTGTCTCATTAAAGGAGGTGATTAATTTGGATAGAAAAATACATATGCTTATACCTTGAAGCAGTCAAGTGAATTAATTTCAGGATCTTAATCTTCCAAGACCACAAAATTCAAATTCAAGCTTCCTCTCCATCCTGAAGGATGCTCCAAAGACTATCCTCTTTGGAGAAAAATCAATACCCTGATCATGCTGGCAAAAATCACACCAGTTCATTAACTAGGTTCAGAGGAACAGGCTAAGAATAAAGAAGCAGACTCTCCCTTTGAATTTTCTTTGAAGTAATGCTTGAACACTATTTTAATATCCTTGGCCTTTAAGTATTTTCCTACTGTGCACATTTTTTGCTATTCTTTCAACTCTAATTTTGTCTAGACCACTCCATCTTCTAAATAAACATGAAGTGATGATACAGGATACCACAAAGGGACTGGAAGTACAGATGTGCTGGAGACCAAGTTACTTCAGCCTTTTCCCACTTTGTATATACATGTATATAAATTCATAACTTAATCTTCCTTTGCAGTATACTGTAGTCTGTGAGGTTTCTATGAGACAAAAAAAATAAGTGATATATCCTTAGGAAACCAGAGCTTGACTTGTGAATGTTTATTATTCCCAAAAAACCAATTTTCCTACTGTGTATAGCCTTGTTTCTTTGTGAATTTAGTGTGAAATACTAAGAAATCACATCTCCCCAATCTATTTATTTCCACAGACTGGTGTACTCCAATTCACTGGAGTGAACCCCCCACTGCTCAGTTTTGGCAGAAACTTTTCAAGCACAGTCCCAAATTTAACTGACACAGAAGTTAAAAATCTGTGAAATAGATACAACATATACCGACACTTAGACTTCAACTGGCACAATTACAGCTTAAATAGGGCATCCAGTGCTGGGAATTCTGCTCCCTTGTTGGTATGCACTGCTTCAGATAGCAAAGAAAAACCTGCTTCTGCAACAAATTATTGGTTGGTGAAAGCCACTCCCTTCCTTTGCCACTGTTTGCCATTCATCTTCTACAAGACTTAACATGTTTACTTTGGGTTTTTTCCTTCCCCAGTGAGAAAATGCTCTATAAACTAAGCAACTTCAAGGGGTTTATCTGTGCCAACTGCCCATCAAAAAGGAATGAAGGTCTTACGTTTTAAGAGATTACAGTGGAAGTGTCAGAAGACTTTTGAGAACCTGAAGTAGGACAAGAAAGAACGATTCTAAAACGGACTAGTGTAGATAATGGCTAGGAACTCATAAAGGACATGGTCCAAAGCCAGTAAAAACCAGCAAGAATTTTGCCATTGGCTCTAGTGAGTTCTGCTTTGAGTCTCCAATGGTCAATCTAACTGTATGATGAAAGAAAATAATACTGTAAACTATGCTGCCACTATCATTTCTCCAGAAAATCTTTTTATATACTTTTTGTATACTTTCAAGCTCAATGAAAATCATAACAATGCCAGCTGAGAAAGCATAGTTCTGATTTTTTAAACATAAAATTTGGTCCCAGATATCCATACTTCAATCTCTTCTGTTAAAGAAATGACCTCCAACAAAACACATGTGAACTGGATCCCAAAAAATAGGCAAGGAGTTATTTTAAAAGTGTTTTAAAAACAGACTAAACCCCAAAATCCATAGAACCCAATGCATGATCAGATACCCTACAATGATATATAGCTAGTTGTGTAACTAATTGGCAAGGGTTTAAAAAACCAAAACACATGATGTTAAACAGCATATGAACATATATACAAAGCTAAAAGACCACTACTTTCACCCTTAGCATGATGCTTTCTTTGATGTAATTTTCAGCCACAGGAAATTAAAAGTAGAACAATATAATAAGTTCACAACCAAAACCAAAAACTTTAAGTCGTACAGTATTGCCTTTCCAGAGATGGAGGATAAAGTTGCCTTTTTTTTCCCAACTCAAAGAAGTTACATAGGACATATTTTCCCTCCCTCCCTTTTGGGCAAGGGGGGAGGAAGGTGTGAGAACTTTGGATAGGCAAGTTGCTTTTAATTAAATACTAGTTAATAACTTTGTCTGACCTGTAAAACTGCCAGTATTTTCAGTTGATATTGTCTTTCTGACCTGTAACTCGTAAACTAGAACAAGAACCTTGTTTAACATTTGTTAAATTTAGACAGAACCACTATCCACTATTACCCCCCTTCCACTGCTGCTGCACTAATCTCCCATGCCAGCTGCTCCAATGTTTACATCTGAAGGGCTTTCTCTGTTTGTGCAGAAACAGTCTCTGCACAGTATCTCTCATCTGTACATTTGCCAGAATTAAGGCAAGAAAAGCCTCCCTGCTGGAATTCTTGATTAATAAATAGTCTTAAATGTTTCTTCTTCCCTTCCCCCTTCTGTCAAATCCATTGCCATTAGGTTTTTACAAGGCAAACCTCCACAGTGCCCTTTACTGGCCTGACTCTTGTCCTGTGCAAACAACCGTAAATCAGAACAAGCTCCATTTAGAGTCAGTGAAATCACACCATTTCTGTGCTGAAACCGGAGAGACTAAAATCAAGATGCATAACTGAGCATTTGCCGGGATGGAAAGAAGAAAATGTTACAATCAGAGAAGGGCGGTGTGGGGAATTTAACACTAACAACACAAATCTAGTGGTAATCTCTCCATCTCACTGTGTCAGTGCACTTCAGAGACTGCCTGCACAATTCATAACCTACACACAGGTCACACCTGGCTCACAGAAGGTCACTGAGGCACTGAACCAGCAAAACACTTAAACAGGTGTTTGGTATGGCACTGAAAAAGTCAGTGGGGCCAATGCCTACAGCTACTCTCCCATTTAAGACCTCTGCAGGGATGACTCTTGCTATTTGCCTTGATCTGCTTTCTCTTCTGCCCTTCCAGCTGACCACTTCCAAAACCAGAAATATTTTCCTTAGTTTGCCCAAGAGTTATGAGGTCTGCTGTAAAGTGCAAATGACACTGAAAAAAATAATTCAAGGAGGTGGAACTGACTACTTCATACTGTTGAAAAGCCTTTAAAAAAGACTGACCACTATTTACCACACTCTTTCTCTGCTTCCGTTTGCATCCCAAAATGTTTCATAGAATTCAAATGAAGTATTATACACTTTAAACAGAGTAAGAGTAAAAGCAATGGCTGAAATTATTTGTAGCCCTTTCTGCTAAGCCCAAAGATGAGGAACAGTAATGCAGCTGCAGGTAAAAGACTTACAAAACCTAATTCAACAGTTGTCTGTTTAAAAAAAAAGAAGAAAGAATACAAAACAGCTACATAGAGTACAGGTGTTAGATGGTCTCTTTCTGTAGTGATGAACAACTGAGAAGCACACACTGCGAAGCACACTCAGTGCTATACAGTCTTTGCCTCATACAGACAACTCTTTGAGGTAAAGGAAGACCTGTAAGGGACACTAAGCCTCATGTAGGTCTGACTCTGCATGAAAGAACTGAGCCATAAAGTTCACTCAGGAAAACTTCCCCATCAAAGTAAAATGCATTGTGTCCTGTCAGCAAGTGTTTTGCAAATCCTCCCTCACCTGCCATAAGATGTTATTGAGACATACGGTTTCACACGCTACCAAGCAGCTCAGTTTTGCCAACGAACAATAATGCACAGAACAAATACGTGTGGAAATCATGAGATCATCTAATTAAAAGAAATGTTATTGTATGCCACTACTTTTAATGAAATCGAGTCTTCGCTGTCCACAGAAGAGGCTGGAAAGAAACCAAATCCTATTAGAGCTCATGCCTCAGAAATCGTTTGCAAAAGAAAAGAAATTATACCTTAACTGGTGCTGAAAATTTTTGCTGTATCTAAAATCTGCATACGCTAATAGGATATCTTAGACTAATATAATGAATCTATGGTTACATGGGATTCAGATTATGCCACTACAAAACAGGTTTTTTGGTCTAAAAAAATTCCATTGTATATTAGAAATATGGAATCAATTACATACCATTAGCCATTTCTGATTTCATCTAGTAAAGGGCACTGGCACAAATACACACTAATCCTTTCACTACAGTAGTTACCGCTGGAAAGCCTGACAAGAAATTCCAATTGTGAAAAGCCTGATCCTGGTATAAACTTTTGTGTAAAGGTGGTATTTTCCAGACCATTGCATGCTTGCCACTATGAACAACATGCTGAATGGGTTATGACCAAATGTGAATTACAAGGCTATTACAGACTATTAAGGGGTTCTGGTAATATGAATTACCAAGAAAGCAAAGCCTGAGTGGTTGACATGTCACTAGAAAAATCTCACATGGAATTTTGAGTTTGTCTTTGGGTATTTTTTAATGTGCTTTTATTAATGCAAATTAAAAGCCATTGGTCTTATTAGCTGCTGCTTTATTCTATTTTTTTTTTCTTTCAGTGAGTTAACTGCAGAACTTTTCAGTGAAATCAGTAACAAAAGATGAATCAGACATAAAAGGATTTGGGTGGTTAAGGGTGTGTCACCAGGTCTTAATTAAACATCCGAGGGAGATATCTGAGCCAACTTACGCCAGACTGCCTGGGTACATCACCATGTAGAGAATGATGCCATAACAGCCCAGCTCTGGAACTGCCACACACAAGCCTAACTTAGCGTGCTCCTGATAGGTTATACCTCCCTAAATCACAATGGTCTGCACTTTCCCATCAATAAGTCTGACACATATTCCTCTGATGTGCTTACTTCCATTTTGATGCCTGAACTCTGCTTCTGGGCATGCTGAGCATAGAAACTGTGGAGAAACTATGCTTCTAACCTCCTGCCTAAATTCCAACAGAATCCATAAAAATCTCCTTTGTCAGCCAAGAGGCCTGATCTAATAGGTATGCTTAAAGCACAACTAAGCAACCGGGCTTCACAAAACTGCAACTGCCTAAAAAGACAGCTATGATATTTTCCTCTTGTTGTGTCCAAACCCCTGCCCCAAGTTTGATGATTCAGTAGGAGCATGGTAAATCCAGGTCCAAAATCATTATCTAGTTGAGAAATAACAAACTTTCCCCTCCCGTGAAGAGAGCAAGACTATTCTCTGTTCAAGGACATGAACATGAGTTTAGCTAAAAAGAGACTGAGATTAGGGCATTCATCTGGGCAGGAAGCCACTTGGCTCCTCCAGTTCTAGCTTTAGTGACTACTTACTTGCTGGATGTAACATCTGCTTAGCATAAAACACAGAAAAAACATCTCTGGCGCTGGCACTGGCACCCAGATCTGCCACCACACTCAAGTTAGTTCATTACTGGTCTGAATAGCTAAGCTTGCTCTTGCTCTCTGAGTCACTGAGTATTTGGGTAGTTTTACAAAAGGGTGCTTCCCACATCAAGAATACCTCACAACTTTGTTCCAGGCAGTCTCCAGCACAATAAGTATTTTGGGGTTTTTTTGCAAAGGAGGAAATAATTCTCTGATGCTGGTATCTCTAAAGGCAAAAAAGAGAACTTAGTTCACTCACATTTTGGATAACAGTGGTAGGTGGTAATGCTCTAGAGTAAAAGCTTTAAATGCCGAATCTAACAGCTGACTTGAGATTTGATTCTTGAGCAGAAGCAGGTAACAGACACAGATGGGCAGAGTTAACAAGCAACTCCTTCTGTGAAGATTGCAGAGGATTCAAAACTTGGGAAATTTGATTCTTGGCTGCTTGGATTCAGAATCCAGACACCCACACTGTCAGGTATTCTAAACAGGCACTACCAGACATAGCTGTACCCAATTCCTTTTGTAGATATGACCCTACTCAAGCCCTTTTGATTTGACTTAATCCATTTCTCTGTGTTCATCTTGAAACATTTCTTGACAATATTTCCTTCAAAATGTCCTGCTAAAACCACTGCAGGAACTGAGCTATCTTTTTAAAAGCAACAACATGAATATCATGAGTTGTGATGATTTGACTCTGAACCATGCAGTTCTAAATAAAAATATAGGTTCTGGCAACCAGTGACTACCTGATAATATATATTTTTTTTTAAATAAGGCCTTCATGGTCACAAAAAAGAAGCTTAAATGCAACTTCTACAAACCTAACACTCGGAAGTTAAATGGAAGGAAGTCCACCCTTAATGATTTCTTTTCAAATCTCACGATCTTAAGCCATTTTTGTGTGGTAAGGGCAAGAGCTGACAAGTGATTTTTGAATGCATGAAGCTGGCAAGCACAAGCTAAGCAGCACAGACAGAACAGGGGTCAGCCGACATGTCTCTTCACCAGATACTGTTTTTAATAGCTTGTAGCTTCACTGTGCTTTAACCATGGATGCTGAGACTTTCCATTCCAGGTGTCTGCCTGGGGCTATTTTTTTTTTTTTTNTCTGGGGGGTTTTTTTTTTTTTTTTTTTTTTTTTTTTAGCCAGAGTAGTTTGGCTGGTTCTAGGATGATTTTTTTTTTTCACTAACTCCAAGGACCTTTTCTTTGAAGAGGTCTAGTAACACCACATTGTGGAGCAAAAACTTGAAGTCTGGTGGTGGCAGGCAGCCACTGCTTCAAGCTCTTGCCTTCTGCTATCACATACTGTAAGAAAAATCTAAAGATATTATAATATGTAAAACCAACTATGATTCACATGAGTGAAGACAGTTAATATCCTGTAAGTGCACATCACAAAAGGAGGTGGGTACAGCTGCATCTCTCCAGCAGCCATAGTCTGGCTGAAAGGCACCTCCACGGTCTGCTTAATCTGTAACTCTGCTCTGAGAGAGAATAAAGTACATGTATAGTTCATCCTCTAGACATTTTTGGAGGCTTTGCAGATTAGGGGATGATAAGAATTTCACAGTCATTTTAATAGCATGCTCCCCTGTGAAACTTCCATGCAGTCAAATTTGTCTCCGTCTTGTATCCAAGTTAAATTTCTACTGCCATATATAAAGCACATTGCTTCCTGTCCTGCCCTCAGTAGATAAGGACAAAATAAAGTTGATTATTGGCATCTTTACTACCTACTGAAATTTCCTCAATGCCAGCTTAAGCCTTAGGCAAATCTTTTGTCTTACCAAGGTAAATTAACAGTAATGATTTTTTTTTCTGCAGTGTATCCCAGACTATTAAAATGAAATGAACTCTATTGTGATGGTGAACCTTATGCTGAGATATATGGTATTTATTAGATCTCTTTTTCTTCTAATTATGTAAACAGCTGCACGAATGAAAATATTTATAATTGTATCTTCCCTAGTGTCCTCCTCCACCATCTAACTACTGGCTTATAGGCACCCTTTAATTAAAGACTGGGGCGAACAGACCTGTCTGCTGCAGTATTTAGATAGCTTTCCATACTCAGTTTGTTGAGTTTCATATTTTGCAAACAAAATCACACTAGGAGACATTGTTTCAAGGCCAGGTCACAACCTCCATCTTGGACAGTGCATAGATAGCTTTAACTCTACAAAGTGCAGCACAACTATCCCAGGATTGTCCCTGCTAATAACAAATTATTGTTAAAAATAATTAACACCCTAAGTATTGTCAGGAGACCAAGAAGGGAGAACATGAAGTCAGGAACTTAAAGCAAAAGTGAATGTCTAACACAAGGGAATACTAAAAGTGGATGGCTGTTTACTTATGACATGGGCAGTATTCTCATTCTTATTGCCCTGAAGAGCACCTGCCTGTTGTGACATGAAATTCTTGGCAGGAAAGGGTCTGATCACCTGGGACCTGACACGGTTGAAGAGAAATAACATTTACCTAGCTGTACCTGATTCTTCTTTCCACTCATTTTGAAGTGAGAAAGTGCACCAAGAATGGTGTAACTCCTGCCGTCAAAGAGGGCATAGAAGTTACAGTTACAGTACAAGGCTCTGAAAAGGCAAACCATTTATGTTTTTAAAGCCTTTATATGGAAAAGAGTTGTTTCTGCCACTTAAGAAGTGATTGCTAGGATTGCAGTGCACCAAAATTCTTGATGAATTTTATCAAATATTAGCACAGAACTTTTCTTCTGGAGAGCAATCTTGCAATTATTCAGGTACTATGAAATAAAAACAAAACCAAAACCCCTCACATATATCCTAAAAAGATCTGATAACTATTTGGTACTTTAAATTACATGTTTCTTTTCTTCTTATAGTTTTGCATATGACCATATATAATCATAGCATGACAGACAAATGAAGCAGAGAGCTACTGGACTATTTGCTTCATTTAATTAATTGATTCTATTATGGGCAGAACTTACATTCTGACATACACTTACATTCTGAAATACACTAGGTATTTTTTAAT
>VWYP01010482.1:0-15440 GCA_013400435.1 Pycnonotus jocosus
CCCAAGAAAATGCCAAGCTATGAATTTTCTAGTATTTTTAGTATCTTTCTATTTGTAGGTATTTCAGATCAGCTGAAATGCCTGCACACAACAGAACTGCCAACCAGCTCTGATCTCACAATGTCTCTCTTCTCAGTAGCAACAGATCCTGTTCCTACAAAACTAAATATTACCCCTGAGACCAGCAAGTGAGATTTGAATTCAGATGCATCCCATAAGCCCTAAAAAAGCTATAACTTCTACAATTGATAATTTAAAAGAAAACATACATAAAAAATTGGACAGTTATTTCTATTTGCTAGAAATGTGATTTGATTTTCCTTTAATCCAGAAAAATGAAAACAGAAAATTTTGATTTGTTTTCTAATGCTTCTTCTTCAGCAAAGTGCTGAAACATTTTATTGTCTGCACTAAGGAAAATACCAGAAAATATTTTTGTTAAAGTATTTATCTCATATATATCTGTTTCATGAAAATATTCCATTAAATGGCTTAGAATGGTGTTATGTTGATCCACAGTTTCTGCAACACTTTTTCAAAACAGTTTGAGGTTGCAAATGAGAGGCTATTAATTTCCTATGGTAAAGATAATAAATTGGTTGATTAGTTGCAATGCACTTAATAAAAACTTAAAAATAGAATAATAGTAATGTGTCCTAGAAATCATCTTGTGGTCCACGAAAGGACCTCAGTGAGTCCTAAAAATGTAAGAACCCTGATTATCTTTCATTCATCCAAACACAAAAATGTTCCTTCTCCTAAAATAAAAGGGAGCAAACCTGACACCATAAAGATCCACAGTCTTCCGATTTTTAGGCATAAATACTTTTTTTTTCAACCCCAAATATGCTTAGAACAAAATTATGGTAATGATTCACAGAAGAAATGAGTAATGAACAAGGAAAAATACATGAAAGCCACCCAACCGTTATAGAGGGGTGGTGTATTTCCAGTGCAATCACAATATGTGACTATGTAGAGATGAGAGAGCAGAAGGAACTGCCTGATGAAAAAAATATGACAATGTCAGAAGCCACAGCACCACTGTCCCCTCACCAGATAAACTGTCTTATCCTAGGTATTGGTTTTGTTTTTTCTCTCTCTAATCCTTGTTAACTGAAAAAAATTAAATAAAAATAAGACAGTGTTTCAAAATGAGCTGTCAGAGAGGCTGTTATTGTAATGCCTACCCTAAATCCAGCTCCTTTGGCCATCCAAAGATTAACACTTCAGTCAGAAAATACAGAACTTCTGAACTTTGTCTTGTGTAACAAATTCATTTTACCTTCCAAAAAGAGACTCCTGCTCTCTGAATCTCTCTCTCTGCACACTTCTCAGCCTGCTTCCTTAGTGGAAACTACAAACAAAGTTCAGTTTAGCATGCATATTACCACTACAAGGCTAAGGTATATTATAGAAAGGTGTAGCAATTTTATCCTTGCAGCAGCTGCATTCCCTGTTAGCACCTTTGCAGGTCCTTACACACCTACAAAGGGGTCTTAAACTGATTTTGCATGTCTCAGCATCACAGAGACTAAGCAGTAGTTTTGAAACTCAGTCTTCCAGGAACAAGCAATTAAATGAATCCTGAATGGAGAGGATTTTGTGGTAGCAAGTTATCCAGTTTAAAACAGGAACACCCTAAAATCCTGTGGGAGTTCCTCTGACTTTCAAAACACACTTTTTTCCATCACCCATAGTCGAGAAAAATCTACTCTGTGGCTCCTACTCGAAGATGTTTCCATTTGCACCTGCAGATGTGTTACTGCAGAAAGACAATTCCTGTTTAAAATCCTAAGGGATCCTGGCTTTATTAAAAGTTGCCTTTCCTGTTATTTTAACGTTGTCTACATAAAAGTAGCAGCTTGTTTTCACTACTCAGCATGTTTAGTCCCATATCCTGTTTCCCAAGACTGATTCTGGGAGGGCTGGGGGCTTTGAAGTGTTTACTGCTTGGCTGAATTTGGATACTATGAACAAAAAACCCCTCAAGTTCTTTACCAAATTCCCCCCAGTGAAACAACACCAAGGAGTTTTGCCACACCAGGGATTTCACAGCATGCTTTGATTAATGCTTGGGTGGTGCTCATGGGCCTAAAAGTTCTGAAAGTGCCTGAGTGACACACAATTCATCCACAGTGGGTGCCTGCACAGAATGTTTTTAGCCCATTATTTAAGGCCACATACCTGCCGTTGAAACCTGCCACCACTTGCCAATGTGTAATTGATCTGCAGGTAACAGATTCTTTCACTCTGGCACAGCAGGGGAAAATTATTTAGAGTTACTTATTCACCCCACTGGTCATTTCTCCTCTAGACTTTGACACAGTGTCTCGCAGCAAGACCTTAATTTCTCGTAATTCTCATAAAAGAAGGTAAGAAAACCAAAAAGCCAACAACCCAAACCACAACCCAGAAAACTCCCCACCCAAAGAAACACATCCAAATCCCTAAATGTCCCCAGTGGCATTAAAGTCTCATTTTTCCTAATTTTCCTGGCTGTCTTTGCTTCTGTAATGATTAGCATTGAGTATGAGAAAAGAGGATAGCTTTCAACTTGTAGTAAAACCCATTGCAAATCCACCTACACCAGAAGAATTCAGTGTCAGCCAGAAATCTACCCCAAAAACTGTGGAAAAGTGTGGTTGATTGGACAATGCTGCAAGAGGTAAACTGCCAGAGGGAATAGCTCAGCTGTAAGGGGCTTGCACTGCAACCATCATGAAATGTACTTGCAATGGAGAGACTTTTTGACATCACAATATTCTACACCTTGGTGTAGAGATGGAGGTGTAAAAATAGCAGCAAAAACATTTTCTGGGGTAGGAAAGTACTTTGCAGACTACAATTGTTCCCATCCAGAAGGAAGACTTATGCAAACTGGATAAATGTTGACCTGAAAATATATAGTCAAAATAAAGTAAAATATAAACACTGACAATATACTTACAATACTTGCAATACTTACAATACTTACTTTTACTTACAATAAAGTAAAAGAAAGAAGAGTCTGTGGTTATCCCACATATGTGCATGAATACATGCTTCATCTGCAAATATAATTGTGATGACTGCAAGTGCAAATGAAACCACTGTTTGAACAAATTACAGAATGTTTTGCTACAGGCACATAACAGAAAACTCATCAGAGTATTACTAATTGGTCCGTTTTACATACACATGAAATGCAAATGCAGTCCTGAAAACCTACTGGAACTGGAGGGTAGTATACAGTTTATCCAGTGTACTCAAGGGCCACCTTTTATTTTTGGGTTTTATTTTCAGGAATTTAGGACTTCCTCAGAGACCGATAGGTAAGCAATCCAGTGCTTTGGAGAGAAGTGTTTAACCTAAGACATTATTATTGTTGGAAAACAAAAATATAATGTTTAACATATCCGTCTTTTTTAAACTGTGCTGCTTCTTTTAACCAAGGCATAAAACTACCTGCCTGCAGTGTCTGGAAAATTGCAGTGGAACATGTTCCATGGAAAACAGCACATTATTTTTTGAAGGTCTCAAAATTTTGGGGTTTATATCAGTATGATTTCATCTCAGAAAAAAATGAAGGTTTTTCAAGGACTGTAATTGTACCATCCTATGAAGACTCAGAATGCTGTGACTTGGATAACTATCACTGAAATATTATTCTGGTAACAGTAAAAATACACATCACTTAAAGCCTTATTTTAGTAACTCTTAGACAACTAAGATGTGGAAGCATAATTTTTCAGAGGGTTGGTTGGGGTTTTGGGGGGGGGGTTTGTTGGTTTTTTGGGGGTTTTTTTTTGCCACATGATCATTTGCTGGTAGCTATTTTACAGCAGATTTTGCTATTCTAAACAGAATGGGTTTTGAAGAGATTTACTTAGAGAATTTCTTCATGAGAATCCTGATAGCACAATCTGGCCCCTAGTGATGATTTTAACTTGTTTCTGAGGTAGGTGAGCTACACCTGGAGGTTTGTGTTCATGGTTTCAAACTCTAATTGCTTTGTAGGCTTCATGGTGCTTGTAATTAAAATGTTACAAGCTCAGTTATTTGTGTGCTTGGCAAACCCACCCAATTTGTCTAACCCAATTTGTCTACCTATTTTGGTGTGATCCACTGTGCAGGTGACAAAAACCTTAAAAACACCACTGAGGGTCTCCTCAGAACCACATTTGATTTTTTTTCCACAGCCCCAAGCCCTCAACACGACCAACAGCAGCACAGCCTGGTTCTCCCAAGACCACCTTCTGCTCACCTTGCTCTGCCTCCATCTGACAGGAATTCTCTCTATTTATTTTGGGAATCCAACCTTTATTTAAGGTGGGATCCTGCCGTGTAGCTGTGCAAAAAAAGGTCATTAAAATTTTATTCAGTCCAGTCTGAAACTTTGCTTTCTTTTGAAATATTCTTTTTCTGCCCAAAAAAAATACAGAGGCAGCTTTCTAATGGATGATGAAGACAAAAGGCAATGGCATTCCTGAAGCCCATCTGGGAGTATGTGGAAAAGTTTAAAAAAGCTAAACTGTTCTTGTACAATTCTGTGTAAGTATTAGAGTTTCCCCTGTTTTTCTTTCCTAATTGTACATTATTGAGGATATTTACTTGAAGATGTAGTCTTTAAGTATTCATCTTTCTTTTTTTAACTTTTTAAGAATCTGAAATCCTAATCTTCTGCTTGTGAAAGCCCAGCAGGACTGCTATGGAAAATATTACACTGCCAAAGCTCAGAGGACTGTGACACCAGGTAGAGAATAAACAGGAGAAGCGGATGAACTGTTAGGAAATAAGGACCCCTTTTTTATCTAAATATTTTCATTAATAAAGAAAAAGGGAAAGGAAGGAAAGGGAAAGAAAGTACATTATATGTTTCTGAGGCTCAGCTACTCTTTTAACCAGGAGTTCAGGACGATAAAGTGTGAATGGGCCCTGTCACTGGTAAGAGAAAGGTTTTTTATAGTGTACAATGTTTTTTTAATCTAAACCTTTGGCTCCTACGATTTATTTACATACCTTGATATATTTTTCTTTGAGGTCCTCAGGCACCAGTTTCAGGAACAGTCACAGCATTTGCTGTGCTTGGGTTGCCAAGTGACCTGCAGAAACTTCTGTCAATGACAAAGGTGTTTTCAGATGCCTTCAGAAACAGAGCTCTCAAACCCATAGTTTTAACAAAAATCAGTCTTACGCTCCTACAGTAACCTTCATGTTCAAAGCTTCTCTTTCCTAACTGTAAACATGCAGCAGATGAAAGTTCACATTTTCATTTGGCATTTAGCCCCAGAGAATGGGGGCTTTAGTGAAAACACTGAATGCAAAGTGTTAATGGACAGGTTTTAATCCCCCAGAAGCTGTATGATAATGGCTGTAGCAGGCTCCCACCGTGTATTCATCTTGTTAATAGAAAAGTCACCAGAAAGGAAAAATGTCTGGGCTGACAGTCATCAAGAATGGTGTAAGACGAGGATATATAATGACAAAAATGTAAAAATATCATTTAATGTGTGTAAAGGTCTGACTGGGAATGGCAGAAAGTTCCAAACCAAATTCCGGACTCCAAATCCAGCAGTGGGGTGGTAGAAAGAAGAAACAGAGAAAGGAAGCACATGGACAATATTTTTATTTTAAAAGCAAGGAATGAAAAGGAAGAGTGTAAAGTAAATGACACAAGAGATTGTAAAGCTTTTGCTAGTACTGTCCAAAGAGTGTGAAAGAGAAAAAAGAGAGAAATATATGTCCAAGATGTATGTTCCATGGCCAGGCACCAAACGTTGTTAATCATCCAGTGAATGCAGCTGGGGAGGAATGCATGGCAGATTTCACAGTGAAGGAGAGCAGCTGCCCTGAAGATACAGCTTCACAAGAAGAGAT
The DNA here is from genome assembly GCA_013400435.1 of Pycnonotus jocosus. Lineage (NCBI taxonomy): Eukaryota > Metazoa > Chordata > Aves > Passeriformes > Pycnonotidae > Pycnonotus > Pycnonotus jocosus. Next base: position 5,860 of record VWYP01010482.1, read on the forward strand.
CATTATCACTGTCTGTAGGTCCAGACAGAGCAGTAAAGAAATTCAATGCTTTACTCACTATTGCTCATGAAGCAAAGGTTGGAAAATCAGATAAAAATCAGTTTCACAGAGATCATGAGATGGGAGAAAACTTGCTAGAAGAAAATACAAAGAAAAAAACCAAAACCAAATATGCATTTGAAAATATAACCCTTCTTTAATTCCTCTTCATGCTGTGGTACATTCCAAGGGAATCACTGCTCTGTGCCTTGGAAATTGACCATATCATGTTCATCAGATATGAACTCTATATGGTCTCTAAAATGCTGAAGAAGGCAATAATGCTCCAAACACAAATGCCTAGATGTAATCTAGGTCTGCTCTAGTAACTGAGCTTCCCCCATTTTTTTTTGCTCCATCTCCTCAGGTGTGTGTGTGAGTGTGGGGAATACAATGGTGAAGTTTGCTTGAGTCAGCTGAGGTGAATTACAAATCTGTCTGATGGGGAAATCAGAGCAGAGCAAAACTAATCAGGAATGAGCAATCTGAAGCAGCCAGATCTCCCAGGCCAGGACTGCTGCCTGCTTGGAGCTCACTGCAGGCTGTGTCATGCCTGTGTGCCATGGGGCCAGCCCATGCTCAGCTGAGGGGCTCTGCTGACCTGTGCCAGAGGAAAGGAGACAAAAATTCCCTTTCCTCTGCCAAAGAATGGCCAAGCAATAGTTATTTCTAACTCAGAACTCAAATGACTCCCAGTCCTTATGTAAGTCCCCAAAGCAGGAGATTGAGGGAGCATAACTCAAAAGTTTCTGTCTCTTCTCCAATATGAGGTGTGAGAAGTGTAGAAACCACATGTGGGTGTTCCAACCAGGCACATCTGCGTACACAGATTAAAGATTTAACATTACTGGGATGCCATGATTAGGTCCTAGTCACAAAAGCATAGAATGTGTCTTGTTGGCATTCACTACTGGTGTCCTGCCTTGAAAAGTCTCCAAAATAAACTAGGCTTGGGATTACTGTCTGCATTATTTCTGCTTAACCTCTCTCACAAAGGCTTGGGTTACGAATGAAAACTTTGTTAATTCCTTCTCCAGTGGCTTTCATTTGCTCCTGTTTGACTATTGAAAGGACAGGTAAAGATACCTCTTCTCAAGCAGGCTATGAAACAAGGATTGGCATGTTTTCTCAAAGCTATGGGACTAACATCTACACTGATGATTGCAGAATGCATAGGATTTATGAAACTGTTCTGGAAGTGATGGACCAAAATGAAGAAACTTTCAGTCATTCTCCTCAAACTGCCTTTGTTGAGCAGTGCTGCTGGAAATAAAATGTGATAATATTATCTGTGAGATGATTAGGTGGGAACAGGATAGGGTGTGCCTCTCTGCTTCCCCATTTCTCTGCAGTGAAATCTCCAGTTTGGGCTGGAAAACTCCAAAGTAATCTTTTTCAGTGTTCCACATAGCATTTTTAGCTCAGAGGCTGAACTTTCCCACTTCTTTCCCTAAAGACAACTTGGGTTTCACCTGTGAATCCTCACTTTGGTCTTTCTTCTTGGGGAAAAGATTCTGGTGGTCTCGAGGCTGTGATGTGTCAGGAAGAGTGAAGGCAGGTTGAGAATCCCAGCTAGCAGGAAGATCAAGATCATTATTGAAGGTAAAAGTCAGGCACTTGCCAAGAGTTTCCCTCTGTGAACTTTTACAGTTTAATACTGGAATGTTTTCATGACCAGCAAGATTTTTCAAAAAAACAAATCAGAAATCCTTTTTTTTTTTCCACTGAGAAACCGCAGAAAATTTGTGGAAGATTTTCATCCAGTCATAACAGAAAGGAATATTGCTGGTAAAAAGCACACAGTACATGCAGATATTAGTCCAATTCAATGAGAATGTCGCTTTTCAAAGACACAACAGAGATGAAGCTGCAGAGCTGAAGACAAGGGTTTTATTCTATGATTTTGGCTGGGAAAATCTTACAGTGTTATTTTTACTAGAAACATAACACAGGAGGTTCAGTCTCAGCAAGGGTTTAGGAGAGGGGAGAACATAAGATATTTGCCCAGAATACATGTTCTGTGTTCTGAACATCAGGAATGGTTATCATGGATCCATGATTTTCATGGATATCCACAGATAAAACCTTAAACCCCATCACTTCTTAGATTTAGATGTGGGGAAAGAATATTATAATTAGTTATCAAATAATGTAATGTCCAATAGGGTGGAGAATCATCTTAGTAGTTGATTTTCATCTTTTAAGGATTTCCTCTCTCCTGATGAAAACCTTTGATTGTAGCGTAACGTACTGATCACTAGCAGTCTTCTTCATCTATTAATGTGTCTTTAAAAATAAAAATCTAATTTCATTCTCCCCAGAGCTCAGATGTTTTGCCATTTCTTCAGAACAAAGGAATAAATAATCAGGATGTTAGTTTAGTTGTCTTCCCACTGCTGTTCAAAACCACAACAAACAAAAGGCCTGTGAATTCTGGTGCAAAGTTACACCAAGAGTGTTCAGCCATTAAGTATTCTCACACTGCACTAGCATGACATGAAGAAGCACTACAGACAGTCCATGCTGCAAAGCTCACAGTGGAAGACTTTAACCAGACCAAACTTGTTTAAATAAGGCAGTGCTGACTTGGGAAGAAGGCAACAATGAAGGAAGGCTGGCAGATTTTTGAAAAATTTTTGGTTTAAATTTTATTTTTATTTATAGGATGTGCTGTTTGATTTAATTCTGCACCTGGCACAGAAGAAAGAAAGAAGAAAACAGCACATTACAGAAGCGAAAAAATACTATGTAATAAACAGACAAACAAATTGATCAAAATCATTTGTAACTTCTGTTAATAAACCCCTGCAAACTATTGCTTAATGCCAGATTATTTTGAAGCTAAATAAAAGATTGTTCACAGCTGCACATACTTCATCTCATAAATGCAGATTAAAGCAGATTTGAAAGCGTTGTTATGAATTATGCATTATTTTTAAAGAATAAAATGAATAACATAGTCAGCCTGTAGGAACCTGGAACAGGGAAATTTTCAATTGGTTACACCACTCTCTAAGAGTAGTCTCTTGGCATTGAGAGAAGCTGTCGATATGAGCGGGTTCAATTCCTGCCAAAGAGGTACCAGGAGGTGAGAGCACTTCAAACTTTTGTCGGAGTTTCTCAGGTGGCTCTGTGACAGAACTCTCACGCTGACTGCATCTTCACCCATGTCAAATACCAGCCTTTTTCCTATGTAGGAATTCCTGAAATAGACACCTTTCAAAAATACATCATGCCAGTTGGTATTGTGGTCCTGCATTTGCTGCATCTAGTGGTTCAAAACCACCATGAATATTACAATTGTGAGTGCTCTAAGCATTGTATATTGCTCTTCCCATTCACACTTAGTAAGTATTTGTCATCCATGAAACTCAAAAATTCTTTATCTTCACTGCAGAAAAAGTTCCTTTTCTGCTTAGAATAAACCAGGTTTTATTTAAATAAAGACAGTTGGGTTAGGCCTTGCACATAGGTGTGTGTAATTTTAAAATATACACAATCTATATAATTTAAATACAAAGCACAATATACTAATTGTACACTTTTGTGATTATATGATTTCCAGAGAATTATGGAATGATTTAAGCTGGGTTCATCGAGTCCAGCCACTAGCCCAGCAGTGTCACATCCACCACTAAACTGTATTCCCAAATGGCAGATCTGCACAATTTTGGAGCACTCCCAGGAATGGTGACTCAAAGGCTCCCCTGGGGAGCCTGTTCCCATTTTCCGTGAATATATGTTTATGTATATACATGTGTGTTTAAGTATATTTACCTCTATATGTTTACATAAAACATACATTTAACCCTACAGTGGCTGGCAAATTTAGGATAAGAATTAGCTCTTGAGAGGATCTCCTGCAATCACATTCACACAATGAAACCATTCAACTGATGTGAACAATCATTCCTGATGTAAAATTCTGCTTAGAAATAGTTTCCACTGCATTTAAGATGCAAATCTGTCCAGGGAATGGACAACCCATCCCTGTGGCAAGAGCAGCTATACCACACAATGCTTCAGACATCTGAAAAACAACAATTACACAGTTTTGTTCCAAAACAAGGTACTCTTTTCCTCTTGCAGCCATTATTTTTTGAAAAAATACCCCTTGAGGTAACTCCACTAAGATTCTGCATCAACATACAACACACCCCATGCGCTGCTGTGATTTAAGGGACAAAAAAATTCTAATTTGTCTCTGATATCTTTGTGTGTTACTGACAATGTCCTAGAGACCTTTCCTGTGAACTCTAAAATTGATGGTTCATTGCATAACTTGCCAGAGAATACAATAATTGCATACTTTTGTTCAATTATTGTCTGGAACTTGTGCATCCAAAACACCAAGGAGAAAGGTTCACTGTCTGAATACCTAAAAGGGCCAAATCCTGGAAAAGGGGTCAGAAAAGACACCTTTTCTAGACCTCTGTGAAGGACATTTAATCTTATCACCCCTTCCTTTCCAAGATAAGGGGGTTTCATGTATACAAAACCTGTGCTGAATGGTGCGATAGCCCAGCCATGTGTCACGCACCTGGCGCAGCAGTTGCAGCTCTCAGGGCCAGAGATGATGAATTTTGAAAGGATAAAATTCCATAAATTCAGGGGGCAAGTTGGTGGAGGTCAGAGTCCAGCAGGGCGTGTCAGTGTAAACAAATGAAACATGAACAGCATTTGAAAAAGTGGAAAATAAATTGTTGAGTACTTTGGGGTCTATTTTTTCTGGATCTCTCTGCTTCTTCTTCCACCAAATTTTTACCCTTTTAGCATGCCATCATTTCAATGCATACTTATTTCTGGGGAATAATGAATAAAGACTTTAGGATATGACTCTTCAAAATAAAGTAATCTTTTTATTCAAATACAAAAAAATCAGAATCAGAAATCGGTGGTTAATAGTTATCACAACACAGAATATTTTTCATGTCTACTAAAAAAAAAGCTTTCCCTTAAACTTTTAAAGTTTAATTTTAACTACTAATGTTTGGTTCTCTTTTCCAGCCTTCTCTTCCTTTGTAAAAGGAGACACATGTTATTTAATGATCTCAGTAATAAATCATCAGTCAGTGGATCCTACTCCTTCATCCTCAATAACTCAGAAGGTAAAAAATTCTACAGTCATTATCTTGTTTTGTAACTGAGCTCTCCTTGAACTCTCATCAATCAATATGAGAATTTGCCTGTAATATTCACATTTATTTTAGCTATTTTGACCAGTGCAGATCTTTTTCTGATGTCATTCTCCTCAAAACTATAGAGAAATGTTTAATTTAGAAATGCAATGTAGTAATTTGAAATTTTGCATCATCATCATCATCATCAATAATAATAGCAATAATAGTAATAGTAACAGTAATAGTAACAATAATGTTATCACCCTTTTCAATTACATCATTTTAGCATCATCTGTAGTGCTGTTTGGACATTTTCAATCATCACAGGGAAAAATATAATTCCTGGCTGTTTTGAGAGCATTTGTGTTTGTTTACTGTTGTCTGCTGCCATCTGATTTTTTTTCACTCACTTATAAAAAGCAATTCCCAAGAGTGCTTGGACAGACAGTTATTAATTTTTTCCTCTTTGAGAACTTTTACCCTTCACTATTTTTGCTGAATAGGACTGTAATTTTTCCTCAGGTTCAGTCCTGAGCAGGATACCTCAAGGATCTGCGGTATCCATAAGTTCTCTCAGGGAGTCCCTTCCCACCCAAACCATTCCATGACTTGATGATTTTTGACCAACTAACTAAATGTAGAATTCAACAGAAAAATTTTTTTCCTGATGGAAGTCTTTTTGCCTGCTGATGCAAAAGCTGTCCCCATGCCATCTACTCAGACTCCTCCTTGCTCCATAGACTTTCTCACTGGCTGCCTCTAGGGAAAGGTGTTCAGAACTCAGGTTTTGAACAACTTGGCTTCTAAAAGTCAAGAAAACCTTTAAAAAATGCAATCCTGGACTCCTGGAGCAAATATTCATGAAATAGCTGTTTAAGCCCTTTACTGGATGTCAGGATATTTGCCTTTTTTCCTTTCTCAGAAGTGAATATTTTCTGTCAAAAATAAACTTGCTACCTTCTTCCCCAAATGTTCCTAAAGTAAAAGAAGTAAAGCCTCTGCTTTAGGAAATTGCCAATGTTAAAGAAAACATTTAAGCGTCTTTTTAAATGCCACTAAAATAAGTGGAAAATAGAGACATGTCTTCATAAGTCACACCCACAGTGACTCTCAACACTGTCAAGCCCCTTTCCTAGGGCTCTTCTTTGTTCAAAAACTAATTAATATCTGCCAGACCTAAATGCCCCCGGACTTGTCTGCCTCAGGCCTGCTCAAATCACTCCAACTTTCCTCTTCTCACCTTTTTGCTTATCTCTCTTTTGAATTCGGGTTGGGTGAGGCATCATCAGTCTTTGTCAAGAAGGAAAACACATTTAATCCTTTTACACCATGACCAGTGTGTCAAAATTGGTGATGGGGTTCAGCTAATCAGGACCAGCTTTTGCCAGCTTAAAATAAATCCTGATTACCATATATGAACTGAAGATTTATAATATTGGTAATATGACCATTGTCTTTTAGTAGTTGCACTTCACAGCTCCATTTAACTGTTCCTGAATCCTACAGTGAATCCAGGACTTGGAATAAAGGATTTCTGAGTTCATATTGTTCAATTAATGTCTTCAAATATAAGTTCAAACTGACACTGCTTATGCAAGTGGTGCTGTGATTCTTTTTATCCCATTTCTCCACCAAAACAAGATTAGGTTGAGACCTCTGTGGTTAGATGCCTCTTTTATTAAAAAACCAAACCTCATGCAATTCACAATTATTTAATTGTTCATTTTAGTGCTGAGGTATTGAGATTTAAACAGACAATTCCCTAAGTCTTCTCTAGAACATAATTTTTCTTATAATCTCCAACTTTATTTTATTGAAAAAAAATTTCCCCTTTTTCATGGAAAAAAAAAATTAACAATCTAGCAGTCTTACATGGTTTTAAAAATTTATTTGAATTTATCAGGCACCAAAGGTAAATACACGTGATTCTATAAGCTTTAACCTTATTATCTGTTATGGTTACCACAGGTCAAGAACCACAGTTGTGGTTCAACTTCATCTGCTTCAATTACAACTCCATTTACCTCAGAAGCACTACAACTGTCTGTCTATTCTTTCTTCAACAAAGTAAGTGGGAAGATAGCCAGATATCTAAATTACATTAAAATCTCTACAGTTCTTCCATTAACAAAAAAAGAGAAAAAAAAAATTCAATTTTCACATGTCACTTCTAGATCAAAGATGTCTGAACAGAAAAAAATTGTTAATACATATTTAGGTGGTAGACAGAACTGAGGACTTGTATCAATTTTTTCTTGTGCCAATTTTACAAGCAGATTATCTAATTTCTCCTTTCTTCCCAATGGAATGCTTCATTATCTTGCAATAATTTATTATATTCTATATATTATAGAGCTAATAAAAGCAGGCATTATTATTTTTATCATGCTGCTTTCTTTTTCTTCTGTGAGAGAGAACAACTTCAGATGTTGGCCTGATCTACCTATTATATAGATTGGAATATTTTCAAGATTCCAATTGAATTTATAAAGGAATAGCAAATTTTTTGAAATTACAACCAGCCTGAAGAAGGCTTAATTCAAACGGCAGAGCATTCATTTAAAGCTCAAAGACGAGGAAGATAACCTATTATCTTCAGATAAAATGGGAACAGACATCAAAAAATTTCTTCCCTGCTCCACATGAAGATAGAAAACTCTGAAAATCTTAACAAGCTTCTGTCTTTGTCAAGTTTTTAACTTAGATCTCAGATTTTTGAGCATCTGTCAGCTGAAACTCCAAACCCTGCCCTGCCTACTCAAATTATGGACTTGAGACTTACATGAAGCAGCCACATTGTGCTTCCTTTTCAGCATCAAGAAAATAGAGGTAGCAAAAGATGTTCATAATAATTCTGTACTTCTGAATAAGAATAATTTAAACTCCCACTTTACTTCCCCAGGCTCTACAGTAATAGGCACTTGGACACTTTCTGAATTTCTGAAAAATTATTTCAGTAGTAAATATGAAATGGGTTGGGGGTTGTTTGCCTTTGGAGTTTTGTTTATTTGTTTGTTTGTTTGTTTGAAATGTGGATTCCTTTTTGTAGTTGTATGTTTGGGGTTTTTGTCTGTTGGGTTTTTCTCCAAAGAAAATAATGTTTTGGAGAGAGGAGACTTGTGTCTTCTGTCTTCAATATTTGCTGTCCTTCCAGGTGAAAGGAAACAGTTTTTCCCTTCTACTCATCCCAACATCTGGTGGAAACTGAGACCCAAACTTGGAACTCAGTGCTTTTACCTTTCTTCAGTGCTTGAGAATTACTCTTTTGGAGGATTAGGTTAGATGACTCAAAAGGCTTTTTTTTTTAGTCCCTCTGCTCCTATGTAAAAGCAACCCAATAAAGTTATCTAAAAGAATTGCTGTCCTGTGCAAATCAAATAATCATATAATCAGTTTCTTCCCTGGATCCCAGTTTCCTGCACTGCCATGCTGTCCAGCTCCTTGTTTGACAAGACTGCAGCTTAATTTAGGAGTAGGAGGCAACTGGCTAAATTGGCAGGATTTCAAATGCCTTCCCTGAGGTCCTACTCCCCGGTTCTTGTCTTGTGCTTGTGAATATCTCCAGGAAGGTTATCACAGCTGGGGCAGATGGAGATTTATACAACCCACGCTTTTCCTCTGGGAGAGTTCCTAAAACAACCTGGAAAAACAAGAACAAGCGATTCAGCTTCCCTTGAAAAAAACCAAACCAAACAAAACCAAACCAAAGTAAAGCAAAGCAAACCAAATCAAATTAAACCAAACCAAACCAAACCAAAAAAACAAACCAAAACAAAAAACAACAACAACAACAAAAAAAACCCCAAAGCCCACAAAAAACCCCCAAAACCCGAAAGAAAGACAAGAAAGGAAAAAAGAAAAAGCAGAGCTGCAACATTTCTACTGCTCTGAGGGAATCTGAGGAATAGCAAGCTCAATAATCTTGTATGTCATGCACCCTCACCTGTTCTCTCTCCTATTTCAACAGCTGTTTGCAGTCATTGTAAGAACATAATTATTACTTTAGGGATTTCAAGCCTGTGTGAAGAACTTCGGCCTTAAAACAGGTATAAGAAAAGTAGATCGCCTCTCCAAAAAGAAAATTGTGAGAGGGCAAAAAACCCCACAACACCATTCATCAGTCCAGTTCAGGGACTGAGGGAATTGTGCTTGTCCAAATTATTAATCTTTAAAAGTACCCTAACACTCTGAGCTGAACAGTCAGTCCTCCCATGTGCCTGAATTTTCCATTCAGTTAAAGATCTACACAATATCCAAACTAATTAAAAGATGAGATTTTTTTATCCCTGAACCTGTTAACACTGAACCCAAGGGGAAGCCGTTTATAACACCATTCAACTCTGTAGAAGTCCCAAGGGAAAAATCAGAAAAAAGGAAAGGAAAGGGAAAGGGAAAGGGAAAGGGAAAGGGAAAGGGAAAGGG
>VWYP01010501.1:0-17105 GCA_013400435.1 Pycnonotus jocosus
TATTAAGGTTGGAAAAGACCCCTCAGATCACCAAGTCCAACCATTAAGAAGACACAATAATATATAGAGTTTGTGACTCGATAGATACTGCCTGCTCCACCAGAGTGTCTAAGTTCAGCAGGTATATTATTATTATTATTAATATTATTATTATTATTGTTCAGCAGGTATATTATTATTATTATTATTGTTATTATTATTATTCAGCAGGTATATGATAATATTATTAATATAATAATTCTTAATTTTGTGCCAAATCTTGGTTATATGGGTCAGAGGTAGCCTCTACTAGGTTATGTAAACCAAATATGTTCATTGCAAACTGCATTAAAACAGTCTTTCTACTATTGTGCCATTTCAGCAGGTAATTTTAAAAAGAGAAAGATCTTTATGTAAATATGTCTTTATGTAAGATCTTTATGTCTATATGTAAAACATAGTTAAATTGAAGAGGCATATAGTCTGATGGGAGAGGGTGGAGATGTATCCAGACTCCACAGCAGGACCCAGTGACAGCTAAAGAAACAATGGGCACAAACAGAAATATAACAAACACCACTTCTACATAAGCAAAAATATTTTACTCTGAGGGTGGTAAAACACTGGTACATGTCACCCAGAAAGGTTATATCCCTTCCTGGAGATACACAAACCTGGCTGGACATGGCCCTGAGCAACCTGCTATGACTGACCCTGCTGGGAGCTGGGGTGAGGTTGGGCTGCAGCATTTCCAGAGGCTCTTCCCAGTCTCAGCCCTCCCAGGATACAGTGATTTTGTGATGCTTGAGCGTGCTGGATTGGCACTCATCTTCAGTCTTCATGCCAATAAAACTACAAAATTATGATGTGCACCGTTTTCCATCTCAGATCTGTTCCTTGCTGCAGGCTCAGGTGAAAAATTAGGTGGGGGAAGAGCATTTCCCTGAGCTGTGGCTGCTGGCAGACAAAATAACTCTGACTCTGGTTACAGAGTGCTCCAGAAGAGGCAGGACACAGTCTCAGTGACTTCAAGGAAACTCATACCCAGGAAAGCAAAGGGAAACTCCTCAGGAAGGTGAGCTATGTCACAGATTCCTGCTTCACAACTCCAACAACAATTCTCACAACTGCTCTGATGCATTTTACCATTTAATCCATGCAGGATGCTGAGCTGGAGTAACAACTGCCTGCCCCAGCCTGACTCCAGCCCTAGTCCAAGCATCTGATTCCAAGATATGCTCAGTGTTAAAGCACATTCACTGAGCACATCTCCATCAGAGTTGTTGTTGGTGTCCAACAGCAGCAGAAAATGGTTGGATCACTAGTTCTCATCACCATAAGAAAGGAAAGAAATAAATTTAATATTTTTGCATCTAATTCTTCACAGATATTGTGAATTCTTAGACTGGGCTGCCAAGATCACTAAGTGGTTAGTCTCCTCCTATTTATTCTGAGAAGAAAAAAGAAATATCATCTCCCTCCCCTCCAATACAGTTCTTGGAAAACTGCTGGAAAGTATTTTATATGTTTTTTTTTTTTTAAATGCACACATCACTGTCTAGACAGGGGAATATTCAGTGAATGCTTACGTTTCTGCATTTTATTAAACTAATAAAACATATTAAAGAAACTAATAGAGTGTAATGAGAAAAAGATGCTAGATAAATTCTGACAGTGACAATCCAAAAGTATTAAAATTGCACTGTTTAAATAGGATTTTCTGTAGCAGTGCATTTTTTAGCTCCAAACTACTTTAATTTTCCAAGTCATTGTATTTGATTTCTGCCTATTGTGTTGTTCAAGCACCCTTAAGTGAAAGTAAAATCTGTTTGTCCACAGACCAATATTTTTGATGGCCTCAGTAAAAAATTAAACAGTTTGGCTCTTTCTCTACACTTCATTTTAGTAGTCTGCAGTGCTCCATCATGAAATTGTTTCCTTTTAGCATGTGCCTCAATCCTGCAAGTGATGCATGCTAACATTGTGGTCTCTGGATTAATCCAGTGATCTCAGAAGGAATACTCAGGCTGTGTGAAGTTAAGCACACACAGACATGCTTTCAGGGTAAAGGCTGTATTTGAGATGACAGGGGGAAAGCTAAGGCATTTTATAGGCCAGCTTTTAACCAGATTAGCTTAACAGACATAGAGGGGGGGAAAAAGGTGTTATCTATTTTAGAGATCAAAATTAATCCATTTATTTGCCTTTCCAACAAAGTTTAAAATTACTGCTATACCTTTTTATTTAAATATTCTTATTGTGGGGGCTTGATTGTACAATTGTCTAAACAGCCAGCTAGTTTGTCTCTGAATTTATAAAACCCATACCACAGTTTTTAACATTTTGGAGGGTCTGTTACCACAAATACTGTTTTCATGCTTGTAACTTTGAAATGAACTAAGACAGGAGAAAGAAATTACTTGTACTTCTAAGGACTAAAATAGCTGCAAAGAGTGAGAAAATGTGCCTTAGCTCACTGGCAGCTGCACCTGTAATTATCTCAGAGCAGTCAGGATCCAGGTCCACATCTCCAGTTTCTGGGGTTGCAAACAATGACTCAAATATGGGTAATTTTTTCCCATTTACTGCCTGTGGTCTCAGTTAAGAAACACCAAGGAGCAGCTCAGCACAACCCTGCATGAGGCTTGAGGTGAGTGTGCTCTACCCTTTCATGACAGCATGATGGACCATAGGTGTCTATTGGCATTTTTGATCAAGAATTTAATATTTTACTGCACATATCTATTTATTCAACTGTAGATATTTATTTGTCAGATAAAATAACTTCTATTGCACTATGTGACATTAACAAAGTAGAGTTGCTTGACCACAAATACTATGTTTTCTTGGAAGGAAAAGTGCATGACAAAAAAATTCTTTTTTTTTCCCCTCCAGTCTTGCCCTAGTCCAGCAACTGTGAGCACTGAAGAAACCCCACAAAATCTTTTCTGGGTTCCTAGGAAGCTTCCTCTAGCATCTTGGAGGCTCTTAGGTCTGCTCCAACTAGAAGAAAGTTCCTCAAGGTGCCACTCTCAACACTTTTATTACCAACACCTCCATCCCTGGGCAGAACCAAAGCATCTCCCACAAGAAGCTGCCTTTAAGCCAAGCATTTGTGTCTTAATTCCCTGGCACCCAGCACACTGCAATGCTGTGGCCAGGAGGACACAGACAGGTGGGTTTCCCAGCCACTGTCAAGTCATACTTCAAAAAAAAAAAAAAAGTTCCACTTTTGTATAGAAAATCAAGTAAACTGAACATCCATCACAAAAAGACTGGCAAATAAATCTGGAAAAAACCACTGGGTGATGAAAGACAGACTTCACTGCTCTGTGACCAAATGGGAGGTATTTTCACCAGTGTGAGAGGAGGGGGAGAGAGAATTACTTGTACCAACTGAAATTGTTTTGCTGAAAATGCAAAGTCGCCAATAAACCAAGACATAAAATACCCCCAGTAACCAGGAAAGTGTTTGTAGACTCCTGAGCAAGGTGAGGCAGTGCATCTGCATCCACCCAGCTGTTCCAGAGCCCCATTTTCAGGATCAAACATGAAAGGCATGCTTCAGCCTGAAGAGGACATACAGAGGACACACATCAGCACTGGTGACTAACCCTTCTACAGCCAACAAGGCCCTGGATAACACATGACATCAGGTGTCACCTTATAACACAGCTGCTTCCAGGGTTTTTGACAACACCAAGCACAGGTTTGTGCCACACAGGGCTGCAAACAGCAAATAGCTACAAGCTGTGTGGCTGGGACATGCAGCTGGAGCAGGGAAAAGGCAGATACTCTGAGGATTATCAGTATATATGGTATATAGCTCCTGGACCATACTCAGTGGCAATATGTAAGCAAATGCTTTCAAAAGATTTTTACCTCCCTTCCTCCTAATCCTGCAATATTCACTGCTCCCTGTTCAGCTGTAAGGGCTGGGGCAACAGCTCTGTGAGGAATTTACACAGGCATGGACTAGATGAGCAAAGATGTGGTAGGGGAAAGTAAAGAATACATTCACATGAAAATGAAAGCTGGACCACCACCCTGTGTACTCTGGGACACTTTCACCAACCACACAGCTGCTCACCAAACCTCGAACCAAGCCACTCCAGACAGCCATTCCCCCTTCTTGGGAGGAAGTCCACATTGATTGAGCCCCTTTATAGGACCCCCAGGCTTTAAAATGCTCTTTCCAAGTGTTTTAAGACAAGATGTTTCTATTCTTGGAATGGAGAAGAAAGCCTATTGCCTCTAAGATAAAGGGCCCAATCAGGATCTTTCTTTTGCTCAGTACCTCTCCATCCTGGGAGGAATGCCAAGGAGCAGGATAACATTTTAAGTCTGTGTAAATACTCTGCTACCAGCAAATCCCTAAACTTGTCTGCTACCTATAAGCACTCTTTAGGTAAAGAGTAACCATCTGCCTGAAAGAATTATTGTTCCTCACTGCTGTGTAAAAAAAGCCAGGTTGCAAGTGTTTATCTGATGGCAAGTCCTTGCTATTTTAGACCTAGCTCTGTTAGTCTTGGGAGACAATATCTCCATAAATAGTTTAACCCTTCTCAAGCCAATCAACAACATGAACGGGATGACAAGTTTCCACAAGTTTTCACAGGCTGCTTTGTGAGATTTTCACAGCCAGTCTCACAAAGCAGCCTGGCATCCTGTTGACTGGTGCAGTGCACCCTGTGCCTCCAGAAGGTGCTGGGAGAACTGGGGAGGCTCTGCTACTGCTTCTGCTGCACCCTTCAAGAAATCCCCTGTGCCCCAATTCCTCAGCCTGAGGCTGGGACTCAGTGTTTCTGCTCTTTAATTAACCTGTTGCTGGGATGAAATGTGATGAGGCATGTTAAAATCTCCTGGAAAGAGCTGCAGGTTTGTAAAAATCTTGGTTTGTATTGGTGACTTTTGGCTGGTATAAATATGTAATTGCAATTAAGCCATAAAGTTTACTTTTGAATCAGAGCGTGGGCTGTGACCCACAAATTCTAGAGTGATTACAAAATATCTAATGAAATTAATCTACTACCAAGAGCTAAGTAATTTACTGAATGTCTGAGAACACAAGGATTAGGAGAGGTCTTGGAAGAAACTCCTGTGGCTTTGCCTCCTTCATAGCTTCCCATTGCTTCAGAGATACAGATTATGGTTTCTAGGGTAACTAGACACACACACACACACACACACAAAAAAAAGAACACATTGTCTAGCTTGGTTTCCTGAGAGTGTCAGAGCATTGTCAGGCCAGAAGCATTGCCTAAACATGATTATGAAAGGGATTTGTAATTTATTTAGCCACTTACTTTAATTCACAGTCACGCCTCATGTAGCATGTTTTGTTTTAAGGGTAATTCTCATATTTAAATGTACAGTTTCTAACAAATAGTGAAACTTTAAAATTCAGAGACCATTTTAAAGACACAGAGAAGATGGTCTTTGTGTACATTGTGTATGTGCATATGCTACTACTGAGTGAGTTTGTACTTGGCTTCAAGTCACACATAAACACAAAAATTTGAATAAACACATGACTTTTCTATGGTATTTATGTTCCTGTATGGTTTACATACATACACACCCCCAGAAAACAGCCCATTTCAGATCACAGCCTTTCACACTGTGGAGGGAAGAAAATTATGTGGGTGCAAGAGGTGCAAGGGCCAAAAATGAGGCCATGCTGGGTAAAAACAGGGACTAATGATCCTTTATAATAAAAGTGATTTGTCCCATTCAGTGTTTGCCAGCCAGGGTTATGGGCACAAGTATGTGTTCCCTTGTGCTGCTGCTGTGGCTGTGATAGAACTCTGCTCCATTTTCCTTTTTTGAAACCAGGAGACACCATTCACCTGCTGCAAAGCCCACAGGGCATGGCCACCAGGAAGGCTTTGGGCACACCAAGTATTTTTCACCTACAGTGTGGACACTCCTACCCTCTTCTCTCTGCACTTCCAAACCTTCATGCCCTTGCACCTGAAGAAGCTGCATTGCTCCATCTCTTCAGGACCAATCTTTCCCCCTTACCAAGGTCTGTGTCACTCAAGAGACTGCATCCCTCCCTCCCTCCACCTTCACCTGCACTCAGGTCACTGATGCCTGCTCATACAACCACTTACCAGTCTGCCCAGCTATCAAGGGTCTAAAGGTGATGGTACTCATAATTTCAAACTGTATTTGGGCGTGTTTCCAGGCATAGAACAGAGTGTCACTTCTGCTCAATCATTCCAGAAGCCCCAGTGTGGTTTTTGGCCCGTGCAAACTTGCACTCCTCTGGAGTGTTCCTGGGCAGGGTTCAGGAGCCAGAGCACTCCAGCAGCCACTCCAAGCAGCTTGCCTGCAGCCACCCTGTCTTGCCAGGACAAGGGGCTGCTCAAAGTGCTCAGGGCTGTTTCCTGCCAGATGGCCTCCATGCCAGGCCATCCCCAGACATATTCAATTTACTAGCATAAACAGGGCCTTTGAGACTTTCACAGGTCAGGGCTGGTCACCCCAGGATGCTTGATGAAGACATAGTCAATGCTAATGAGCTGATTTTTTTCTAATCATTCAAGGCATTTAGTTGCCATACTTAATATAATAAAGCAAATGCCTTGCAGATGTCCTGTACAGATCATCGGTTGTTTAAAACCTAAATGTAATTATTTTTTTATGCTCTTACCATAAATATCAGAACCTCCAGTACAAGAAAACTTCCAAGCAAAGGAGCATGAATCCATGACCAGATAGAATTAGTAACCCAGTGCCCTAAAATGACATCAGTTGAATCACTCTACAGCAGTTTGTTCATGCCCAGTAAACATCCCATGCCCTGGTGAAATCCCGACAAAGGAAACCAACCCAGGTTACTGTCCAGCAGAGAGCTTGCATTAAGCAATAAAACTAATTTAACCTTACCTTGTTCTGTGAAAAGGCTGATTTATTCTGGTGTTCTTCATATTTAAGGATTCTCTAAGTGTCCCACCCCCCCAGCCCAAACTGATGGCAAATATCTCAAACACTGGTTAACCAAGTCATGCCAAGGCCAGAAAATCATTTGATATTGTGGACCCAACTCTTCTGAGCAAAAAAAAAAAGACCGCAAAGAAACCTGTGGCTTTTCACAGGGCAGCTGCAGGAGTTTTAATAGAGGTAGAAGATGTCTGAAAACTTGTTATTCTACATTGGGACAGTGTTCAGCAATACTTTCAGGCCAGAGAGGTGCTAACCCAATGTAGAAAATCAATACTATTAAAATGGTATTTAAACAAACAACCAACCAAACAGAAAAAAACCCCCATCCAAAACTAAGAAAAACACCACCACCATGCATACATAAAAATATAGGTAAGATGAAAAGTTCAGAGAGTTTGACTACACATGTGTATAGAACAATTGGAATGCTTTACACGCAGCCAGCATTTTCTGACTTGAGAATAATTAGAAAGGATCCAAGATGCCTAATTTCACTTCCAAGTGGTATCAGGCACTAACTAAACTGTACTGCAATCACCAACAAACTTGCATTTCCTGTTCTTAAATGTTTTGAGGCTCTCTGAGTTTTAACTGCTGAACTTTGAGATAGAGATCATAGTAAGAGCAGAAGAAGAGAACAAAGGGAAGGAAAGCGCAGCTGAAGCAGAAGCTTAAACCAAAGCATTTAATTGCATGTTGCTGATGTGCTTTAAGAGGACATAAAAAAGGGCATTATAAAGGATTCAAAGCATTTAAGGGTGAGGAAAGAGGGGAGGAAGAGACAACACTTCAAAGAAACATTCTACGGAGAGGAAATATCTAATAATTTATTGACCTTCAGTTTCACATTGTGAAAAAAGTGAGTTTTACAAAACCTTAAGACATAGTAGCAAACAACATAGACAATTTTACTTCTACTACTTGCAGTTTTCTTTTAGCACATGAACCATATCTTCAATGGCCAGGAATGAGAACATTATTTTGTTCTAATCACTCTTACTCAGACAAGGTGTCAGACACATCAAAAAGGGGCTGCACAATTATACCAGAACAGGAAGGCTGTCATTTGTTATGTGTTTCTACAGTAACCAGCCTGGAAAATGAGAGGAACCTTCCCATCTTATGCCAGGGGTTTTGTGTGCACTCTGCTGTGAACTGCATTTGCTTCTAAGTCTGGGGGGGTTTCACAGGACTGAAGTGGTCAAGCAGTTTGCCAGGATTCCCACAGCAATTCATAGAGCAAGAGCCCAGTGTATTCCCTGCAGAGCCAGAGGCCCACCCTGACTTCAGTTTCCTTCAGCCTACACACAAGAATTAATTGAGGACTTGAAAGCAGACCATAAGTTTGGAAACAGCTGCAGCAAATTCATCCCACTTTTGGAAGCTGTGTAGTGCTACAAAACAGATTTCATAAGCTGAACAGTCAGATGCAAGGCAGCTTCGCCTCTGGACTCTGATCAGCTTGACAGAGAACACAGATCTCAAAGCTGCATGTCCTTATTCAAACACGGGGGCCCCTGGGGACCCAGTTCTTTTGCTTCCTTATACCTTATGTAATTGCTAGTGCCCGGGGAGAGGACATGCAAAACACAGGAAGTCTGATTTTATGGCTCCCTTCACACTCCTGAGTGATCCACAAGATGAAAGGCAACAAAAATTCAAGGCTGTTTGCTTCAAATGGCAACCTGTGCAGGTACAGGGATACAGAAAGGAGTCTATCCTAATCTGTGCTCCTATTGCTAAAGGTCATCTAAGGGGACACAAGGGTTGAGAGACTGTGGGTTTAAATACTTTTAAATCTACCACTTCAAGGAATCAGCTTCATAGTGGAACTACAATTTTATCACATCTAGCTGGAACTCACCCTTTTAAAAATTGCAAATGGCTGCTGATTAATCAATGTTCTCCCAGTATTCACAGAACTCCAAACATTTTATTTCTGAAATGTAAAGAGTCTATTCCAAACAGCAAATCAAATGTAAGGCAGCACAGAGAAACTTCCAGTAACCAATGTAAACACTTTCAGATGACAAAGCTTTCACAAGTACAGCTACATCACTGTCACACAGAGAAAGGCAAGCATCACCAATGTGACTATTTTTGTTTTGCATGCACACATGCAGCTGTTTACTTATACCACAGCACACACCAACCATGTTACTGAATGTGCCAGTTTAAATTGGGCTCCAGAAACATTTAAGAAAAAACACAATACAATACAAGCTTCATGACAGGATCTGGCAAAGAAAGTACCTGTGAAACACAAGCTTCTGAAATTTGTAAGAAAAAGAGTAGCTTCATCTCTGTCCAAAGACCAGAATAATAAGAAACAATTTTATTTAAAAATCAAAGTTTGGTTTCTCAGGATTATCTGAGGCTTCTGAGCAACCAAGTGATTAAAGACACACCTGGATAACAAAAACAAGAAGCAGCAGAGTTTGAGGGCTTTTTTTTTTTTTTTTTTTCAGATAAGAGGTTTGAAATTAATTTTCTATCCCCATAAGAATTTTTCTAGAGCACTTGGGTCTTTGACATCTGGCCACTCAGATATCTGAAATACAGATGGATGAGGCAATCCAGTCAGTGCAAAATTGTTGCTCTTTCTTCCTTTTTTAAGACTTCATCATTAACCCATGTCGAGTTTTTTTTTGTTTTGTTTTTTTATTCTTGAATCACCATTCTCCACTCCTTCAGGACAATGTGGCTATGCTGTAGGTAACCCTCCTCCAACCTAATAAATAAATAAATAAGTTTGGACAATGACTTCATCTGGGCTTGGTATCCAGAAGCTCTTCCACAGTATTTGCGTTGCAATCGGGAAGCGGCACAAAGCGTGTGTTGCAAGAGACTTTGGCTATTTCCAGGCTAGAAATTGAAAGGCATGACCAACAAATGAAATGTTCCAAGGACACCATCTGCAAGACACACCACATGCAACCCAGGGAGCTGGTGGCCTGAGAAAGTGACCTCTGTGGCTTCTTCCTTCAGCACATGTGTAGTTTAAATCCTGTAATCCTTCAATTTCTGACTGGAAAGCCACTCCTCCCTCCCACCTCCAACTGTTACCCAATAGTTTTCTTTCTTTGTGCAGCAGAGCAAGTCAGCAATCACAATATGTGCAAAACATACAATTCACACAAGCCCTTGCAACATGAAGACAATTGCAGGCATTGTTTCAGCATGCAAGCACTGAACAATAAATAACTATATCTACAACAAGTAACATAATAGTAAAGGGACAGACTGAATTATAAATACAGGGAGGAACAGGAACAGTGAGTATTTTCGGGATGCAATGTGTTCCCCACTGTTGCAAAAACATTTCACCACTGGACTGGTCCTTATGAAGCAGAGGGTCACTCGCTGCACACAGGACAATGCAACACGAGGTGCAGCAGATGCTGCAGGCACTGCCCACAGGCAAGCACGCTCCAGCCAGCAGAGTTCAGCAGCAGTGCTGCTGTATCTTCACTCACAGCAGCATCTTGCTGTTTCAGACCTGGCCTGCTTCCCCTGCAGCTGGCACTGGCACTTCAAACCACCACAGAGAGGGGTGACAACCATCGCGAATTTCACACAAAAACAGTGGGGTCCATGGAAATCAAGCGCTGTGTGGTGCACAGCTAAGAGAAGTTCTGTCTCTGTTGTTTTCATCTTTGAAGGACTGATTAACACCGGCATTAATCCACAATTAGCAAGGACCAGATCACAGGTTTGTCCGTTCATATTTAAACCACATGTTGAAGCACTGAAGACAGGGGTTTCTCCCATTCTTTCATGTCTAGGTTGGATAACTTACAAGGTGCAGATGATTTTCTTCAAATGCAAGAGATGCTGAGTTATTCTTCTTCATTAAAATTTCTCCACATCTGAGGTTCCAATTCTCTTCTCCAAATAAAGGAGTAAACTAAAAGCATGGCAAGAGGTGGAGGGAAAAAATAGAGAAATTACTTTAAAGGTTTTGCTGCAACAATATACCATAAAGTTTTTGTCAGATGCCAAAGAAAAGCTGAAAGCTAGGCTTAGGATACAACCCAGTTGATGGGCTTCCCTGCCCATCCTGAACCTCAAGGTTCTTGTGCAACACCCAACTACTAATACATAAACCAGTCAAGAACACAATAATTTAGGGTCAGAGTCTGATTTTATTATTCTATTAACCCTACTCTGCAAATCATCCTATTGACTGCAGAAAGACTGACTAAATTTTTTGGGTATAAATTCTGTCATTTGAAACCTAAATCCAAAGTGGCCTTACGCACTTCTAAGTGATGGACAGATCACATATCCTGCATACTTCCACATTTTTGTTCCCCCAAAATCTTAATGTTTGTGGACTTGTTTCAAGCAAACAGCCTTTTCTAACTTCTCTTTCACAAAAATCCACATGAATGCTCAGTGCAGAGTTTTTTCTATACCTTAGCCAAAACAAACCTGCTTGAAGCAAAGTAGAAGGGAAGGTAAAGGTGTCTTGCCCCAACACCTCTGTTCACCTTATCACATTCTGAATTGAATTTACTCACAACAGAGAGGACCATAAAATTCCCTTACCTAAAACACATCTTGTCTTCATTCAAGCAGAATTCTGCTTAATTTCTTTTTACACAGCAATATACCATCCACCAATAAATTCACCTCAGAGTCCTTTATAAAATCAATTAATCAATGAGAAACTCAGCTTTTGGATGCTGAGATTGTGCTTTGCTTTTTCACTATGAAGCTGTATCAAAATTCTAACTCTAAAACCATCATCACTCCATTACAATACTTTCTGACAGCACTGCTAGAATTTTAGAAAGTAAATTCTACTCCATCACAATGCAAATGAGCTCTAGTGCACTCAGAGATCCTTTGAACACACATCTCTCTCAGGCTGTGATGTCCAAGAACAACAGAGAACATTCACAGGAAACAACCCAGCCTACACAGCAGTCCACAAGTGTCTCTGCAAGTGTGGGCTATTTTTTTTTATGTCTAAAAAAAGGGTCCACTCAGTGTTGATTAGTCTATCCTAGGCATTCTTCAGCATAGCATGACATTCTTCCCATCAAAACAGACTATCAACACTGAAGTCAAAACAGTGTTTCTTGTCATGGGATGAACTTAAAAAAAAAGCTATAAACAATTCCAAAACAGAAGGGAAAAAACCGACTCAAAACTCCCAAGTCTGAAGAAAAAGACAAAGCAGACTGAAGTCTTCCTAAAAGCTGTCAGATTGGGGCCACACAGCACCATGAAAACAGAGTAATCACAAGTAATTTCCTTTTTGGCTCTCCCACCCACTGACAAAGCAGCAGGAGTCAGTAGGAAAAAAAACAACCTACTTGCTGGATGAGCACACAGCACTGGAGAGATTTCAGTCTGTAGCTACATTCAGTTATTGTGTGTACTAGTTAAGCCAGTTATCTTGTGTGTTAGTGAAGATGAAACACTGGCTTTTAACAGGATACTGCAGAGTAGAGGAAAGGTTTTTGCACCGTTATATTCAGAGAACGCTTTTTCAAAATAAAACACTCCTTCATGCACTGTAAACTCCAGAACAATTAAGTAAGACTCAGAAGACTAAGTCAATATTTTTCTTGGCACAGAGCTGAGTCCAGGCATTCAATACTGCTGTTCTGATAACACTGAGAACAGCATAAAGTCAGTAATAATACAAATTAACTGAAGATATCGAGATGCAGTTCCCAGCTAGGGAGGAAGCTGACACACAGAAATTAGGGCTTCCATTTGCTCTTGGGAGGAAATCACTGCCAGTAATCAGGACCTGGGGAGTCTCTAGGGTTTGCTGTGCTTTCCAGAAGAAAAGTCTGGGAAAAACAAAGTAGGGAGAGGGGAGAGAGCAGAGGGGAAAAGGGAGAGGGCACAGGGGTAGTGTTTTCAAGGCAAACAACCACCTGAGAGAAGAGCATAACACTGCTCAATTTCACACTAGATTTCAAAGCTGAGCTGCTGCTTTGCATGGGCCCAACCTTGTGCTCTTTACTCAGCCAAAACTCCCAAGCCAACTGAAAGGCAGCTGCAAGAGTAACTGCACTATCTACACTGCTTCAGAGACCTCTGGGCTTTGCACTTACTGCAAGAGTCAGGCAAATGTCTACTGCTGAAAAAAAACACCAAAAAACCTCCCCAATGATCTGTCCCAAACAGAAGAACCTAGAGAAGTTTTTACACACAAGTTCTTCTTCCTACATGCTGGAGAACCTCTTCAGTCTGAACTTTTAGGCAACTCAGAGGCACACGTGTAGCTTGTTTAATTACTGCAACTGTATTTATTTGTCTTTTCTTATAACCTGCCTGCCTTCATGGGTACAATTTACACTGCTCAAACCCAAAAAGAAACTACCATTCACAGGGCATTGATGATTTAGGATCAAGGACATCACTCTATTTATTTGGTTGGCAGTAACTGATTTTGTACTAAAGCCACAAAGAGGAAGTGGGGAATAAAAGCAACACAACACAAATGGGAATCTGCCAGGTTTGTTGCAAAATACACAGATAAATAGCAAAGATCTTCTCCTCTCATCCTAAAAATAATAAACGGACAACAACCAACCAAGCAAGACCAAATTCAGACTTGCTTGTGAGAAGATACAATGCTGAAGTTGCATCTGGTAAGAGCCTGGCCCATTATGTGTAATTAAATTGTTTTGGAACAGTGTGTGCTATAGACCAGTAATTATTTCAGGCTGCAATATTAATTACATATCTTCCTGACACTATACCTAGTTCAACACATACAAGCATCTGTATTTCAAAGTGTAACAATGGAGAAAATGCAACCTTAGTCCATGCGGACCCAACCACACCAGGTTGAGATTGAAAATTAGGCCTGAACTCTCTATAAAACACCTATCATAAGACAGCAGCTTTATCTAAAGGCTGTCTGCATGGAAATTCAAGTGAATTCACTATCAGGCTTCAGATCAGAATTTACTGTATCTCTTTTGGGTACTGTTACTGGATGCAGAGTGACCTAGTCTCAGACATCTGAAAAATGGTTTTGGAACCTTTGTTTAGCATGCATTTAGTTCTTAAGAGCCAGAGTCATTTTCCAAAAGATTATCTGCATTTCCCCACAGGTTGAAAATGTCTTTTTTGCTCAGTCCTTTACATCTAAACCATGCAGGAAAAGGCCTTGTAAAAGTGGATGCAAGATTATGTGGCAAACTGCTTCCAGGATCTGGTGTTGTCACAGACACTGTGCCTGGCTTACAACAGCCCATGAACACATGGGTCTCAGGTGATCCAAAATTCCATCAAACACACTCACCCCTCCTCAGAGCTGCTGCTGAGAAGTTTTTTGAAAAGCATTATTACAGCGAGGTCCAAGGGTGTTACTTCTTACCTGATAACTTGTAATTGCCAACGTACACACAATTAGGAGGGGAGGTGCTTCCACGTGCTGACAAATGCCGTGGGAATTAACGAATAGGGCACAGTAGTTATGCTGTTCCATACATCCAACGTGGGATCGTAGCAGTCCAACGTTTTGCACCTCTGAATGCCGAAGTAGCCCCCAACCACGTACAATTTGTTCCCAGATGCCACTGCGTGGCAGCTCATTCGCTTTGCTGTCACATCTCCCACCTTAGTCCACTGGTAGGCCTCGCTGTTGAATTTGTAAGCAGAGCATGCAGAGAACTCGGTGTCTCCACCCATGATAAAAATCTGGTTTCCCAGAACAGCTGCGGCCGTGTAGCGCCAGGGCTGGGGGCAGGTGGCTGGTACTGTCCATCTGTTCTCACACTGATCATAGCACTGGACTTTGGGCAGCTTGTCGTGGCTCACACTGGTACCACCAAAAGCAAACAGCTTCAGCTTGGCACTGACCACAGCTGCATTGCTCACGCCCTCCCGCAGAGGGGCAACCATGGTCCATTTGTTGGTCACGGGGTCATACTGCTCCACTTGCTTTAAGGATACCGAAGGGGAAGCTGGAAGGCAACCGGTTGCTGCAGTGTGCCCTCCTACTACGTACAAACAGTGTTTAAGTTCAGCAGAGCCGTGGCCAAACCTGGCTACCAGCATGGGAGCAGCCTTTGACCACTCCTCATGAAGGGTGTCATACACCCACACGTCTTTGGAGACTCCATTCTCTGATCCTCGTCCCCCAGTGATATACACTTTGCAGCCTATGGCACAGGCGCTGAACTCCTTCCGTGGGCTTGGAATGTCAGCCTTTGGAATGATCTCCTTTGCCTTCTGATCCACCAAATACAGCTTGTCACACATAAAGGTTTGGCCACCCAGAAGAAAAAGTGAATGGCCGGTTTTTCGGGGCCTGGCACACAAGCTGGTGACCACCCCATCATTCTGTAAGATCTTCAACTTGCACCTTATTGATTCTTCTACGATCTCCTTGCTTTTCCTTTGCTTGGTGATAAGCTCTTCCATGGCCACATTCTCCATCAGGTATATGGCTGGCAGGAGTGCCAGTCTCACTGTCTGCAGCAGCTCTGGCAGGTAACAGTGACGCTTACTCAGGTCATAGTTGACCCAGTTGATGGCTGATTCATACACCAGCCTTTCATCTTCAGTTTCTAACTCTTCACTGGAAAGGAGCTGCACTACCATGTCTTTTGGCAGCTGGAGGAAGTCTTCACTTTTACTGATACTTTGGAAGTTGCTAAGGCACATCCTCCAAGAGAGCTCGTACAGCTTGGTACACTGATGAGCATCCGACAGCAGCAGCATGCCAAGACAGTTGGTGGGATGAAGGTTTTTCTCCAGAAATTCCGCACAAGCATCCCGAATGTCCTGAAACTCCAGCATGTCACCAGCCTCCAGCAGTGACTCTGCATTTTCCTCGTTGATGATAACCCTGGAGGAATACGCATAGTCCAGAAGCAGCTCCAGGACTTCTGGGTGAATAGAATTGTGGAAGTTGACTTCACTGTCCTGGCTCTCTTTCAGTCCTCCGCTGAACATGGCCTCAAAATAGCGGCTGCAGGCAGCTAGGACTGCTCTGTGGCAGGGGAATGACCTGTTCCCAGCGTGGAGAAGCACATCAGTGAAGAGACGCTGCTGGCGCAGGAGGTTCAGGTGAGTAAGGACGCTATCAGCATAGGATGACTTGTGGAACAAGTATATGTTGATGGAGCCAGTGCTGGCCCTGGACTTGCGATTTTCATGCATGCTGACCGACATTTTCCTTCACACCTGTAAGCAAAGAAAAAATTTATGTAAATAGAAGTCAAAATCATTAGTTTTACGTGTCAAAAAGCGTGTCTATTATTCGCTATAGGATGGAAGAGAAAAAGGCTTAACTTACAGCTGAGTGGACAGAGAATTACATCTACCTTTGGCATGCATTTATTTTTTTGTAAGGTGAGATTCATAAATGACATAGTCTAAATTCGTTGCCCAAGAGCAGGTTTATCTTGGGAAACCTGATCTCCAACTTTCATGGCAATACAGTAAGCAAGTAAGTTGGAGAAAGAAAATGAACCAGGACTGATTTTCTCACCCTTCCCCAACCTAGACCAGCTGATTCATTACATACATACACATGCACATGCTTGAAACATTCTCCTGTACTGAATCATAGCAGGAAGAGCTACCAGACAGAATACCTAAGGAATGTCAAAAGCTGCACAGGGAACAAAAACCTACTAATCCCATTAGGAAGCTTCTCTTTGGTATAGTGACTCCATATGTAACAGAACAAAACAAAAAAAACCAAAGAAACCAAACTTTAAAATAAAACCCTGGTATCAACCACACATTTAGACTTGTGTAACTGTAAAAAAAAAAATATGATTAGTAAATTCTACGGATTCCACCTTTATTCCACAGAATTCAGTGTCTGCTTGCTGCAGTGATATACAGAGGCAGAGGCNTGCTGCAGTGATATACAGAGGCAGAGGCAGCAGGAAAACATGTTTTGACTATCATCTGAAGTCACTGAGACACTGTCTCTGAAGACACCTGGAGAGTCAGGTCCTCGGAGCTTAAGTCATTAGTTCATTCTGAAGTTTTGAGGAAACATAAAACAGAAGATATATCCTATCCTGCCCTATTCCCAACAAACAAAACACTACTCAGATCCTGTTTAGAGGTAAATGTTACTGTTATCTGCCATGATATGCAGGTCTGTGTAAAATTACAGCAGCAAGTTTCTAAATTT
Source organism: Pycnonotus jocosus (assembly GCA_013400435.1). NCBI lineage: Eukaryota > Metazoa > Chordata > Aves > Passeriformes > Pycnonotidae > Pycnonotus > Pycnonotus jocosus. The sequence goes on from VWYP01010501.1 coordinate 17,063, forward strand.
AACTAAGAGTCAAATCAAAATAGTATATAGTGCATATATATAT
>VWYP01010522.1:0-22178 GCA_013400435.1 Pycnonotus jocosus
ACAAAACAAAACAAAGAAAAAAAGGTAAATACTGGTCCTACAGAAACCAATTCTTTTACCAATACTTAAATTTAAATTAAAAATCCTTGCATGCCTGCTCTTTCATCCCAACCCATCAGCAAAAGCTTTATTCTGGTAGCACACACATTACTCCATTCTGAGAAAATTAATATATTGAATGACTATGACTTAGTCATTCTTCAGACCTAATAATTAAGCACAATTCCTCAATAAATCATGACTAAACTAACTGGTAGCTTTGTTCTAGCCAATTCTATCATCTCTGTATTTAGTAAAAACCAAGTTGAGAAAACAAAAAAAAAAAATTACTGAGCAACTTAAAGATTCAGAAATCTCAAGCCAACAGAGAGCCAATCTAAACTGAAAAACTCCTTGACCCAGCACTCATAAACAACACTCATAAACTAAAATAAAAAATTACTTATAATGGAAACATATAAATAAGTAACTGAACAAAGAAACATGAAAGGTGACAGCTAATACAGCTCATGGCTTAATAGAAGCAAAAGTAGTGTGGATACTAGCATTTCCAATTGCATATTTTAAACCCCACACTATTAATAGACACCTAATACAAATGCATATTTTGCACTACTCTTGCATGCTCAACTACATCTGTATTTCATTTTTGCACTGATCTCTCTGTGTGTATAGATACATGCCTACACACATTTACAGACTTACACTCTGCATTTCATTCAAAATATAAATGACCAAGTGAGCAGCATGGGGGAAAAGACTTGATAAAAGCCATATTCACAACAAACAGATTGTGAAATGCTACATTTATTTCCTATGTCTCATACATAATTTGCACTGGCATTGCAATGTGTAAACCCACTGGATTATTACGGCCTATCTCACAAGTGACTATATTTCTCAGACCTACTAAAAATAGCCTAGTAAATGGAAATGAGTTGCCAGACAAATGCTATTTTAGTGAGAGTTCTTGGAAGAAAGCAATACAGAGTTACTGTTTCTGCACTTAATGCTGAATTAACTGTCCCACTGCAACTGCTTGGTCAGGAAGAATATAACTTTTGTTGCATTTTCTGATCCATTGCAGCTTATATACCTGGTTGAAGGCTGTAGAGACTGCAAATATGTTTCGTATCAAAGTCATATAAAAAATCCTGCCATGTGTGTTAGGAGACATAAACCATGGACTTCGAGTTTTATTAAACCACTTGTTTAGTATTTCCTCTTAGTATGGTCTAACCCTATGCCTCTCTCAGGAAGGTCCCTTTTCTCCTCTAAGGGAGAATTTTATGATAAGCTTTGTCTGTTGCTGGCCTGGCTGGTGTACTGCAGTCAGACATTTTTAGTGAAGAACATCAAAGCAACCCATACCACAGTTCATCAGTGCTGGACACAACCAGAGGTGCACAGCAGCTGAGGGCTCATATGAGGCAACGCTTTGAATCCAGTCCAAAGGATTTTTGTACTTATACTTTTATCATCTGTGCTCCCAAGTCACTGAGTCCAGGTGAGCTCAGCAAAATCTCTGTGCAGGGCAACCTGTACTCTTTACACCTTCAAGAGTTGGACAAAACAGATGTTTCTGATGCTGGAAAATCCAACTCTGCCTGCATTGTTCCTCTGAACTGAGCCTTGAACCAGTAAGAAAACAAAGTTCAAAGTTCTTCACAAAGACTTTTGTTTCTTTTTATAAAAGCAAGAACCTTTATGTTTAGAGTGAAGTTGTCATCTAACTGCAGCTCAACTGAATCAGTTTTGCTTCCATGGTGTTTCTTCTCATTAAAAAACAAACAAAGCTCTGCTGGAAATAAATGAAAGGCATATCTTACTTTGAATGGACTTTTAGTTGCATGTAAGTTCCTGTGAAATATAAGAAGGTAGGAATGAAAAACAGACCATATAGTTGCTTCCACATGAAATATTTGTAGGTGTTTCTCTCATATAAAATGGTTCCTCTTTCATAGATGCGAACTGTATTATACAACTTAAAATAAGTGCTAACATTTCTGCAGTAGCCCAATACAAATGACTGATGTAATATTTTCTATTGCAACAAACCAACACTTATTAACTAGAACGAAGTAAAACCCTCAGATCTCATTACTGATTTCAGTGGCATTAACAAAACCAAACACACTTATTGTACTACATTAAGACTGTATTAGAGCAAATTGCTAATAAAACAAGTTAATACTATCAAGTAAAGCACTTAGAGAAGAATATATCCTCTTACTTTCTATAAGCTCTTTTGTACTTTGATTTTCCCTTGGTATCACTAAAAATAAAATGGTTTTATTCAAGCAGGCTATCTAGTTTGCTAATTTCCATCTCTAGGAACCAGACACAAGTAAATCCTTTGAAGAGACATTATAGTCTTGTTAGTATAGTAAAGATCTTTCTGATCTTTAAAGCAACATGTTCACCCACATGGAATTTGTGGGTATTGTATCATGTTACTAAACTCATATACTTTAATGGACTTCATATTATCCATTACTAGCTTTACCACTGCTGACACTATAATTAAAGAAGAGGGAAGGATTCTATTCTAGTCCCTCTTCATAGGCTTGTCACTATCTTAAAAATATTTAGAAAGTGTTCTATCTTTCCATGCTATACTTGTAAATTCTGTTTGCAAGAGCAAAAGAAGTCATTTTACATGTTGTACTTTTCTAGGGTTGTGAACACATACATAGACATGAAATGTTACTTTTGCTATTCACTTATGCAAGGCAAATAATTTTGTTTATGTCTTGTGGAGGAAGGAGAATATATAAAGATACAAAAAGATTTTCAAGAAGTTTCAGGGGAAATTTAGGTAAAAAAGCACAAAATGGGGGTTGTGGAGGGGCTTTAAATTTAAATCACAAAAAGTGAGAATAATACAATCTTGAATGTTTGAGTGCACATGCAGGCACAATAGTTTGCAAACACACTGTTTACAGATAATACCTTTGCTCAAAAGATTTCAGAAGGTTTATCTCTCAGAAAAGTCTAATAGCACCTTGGCACCACCTTTATACAGATAAACACAAAATTTTGCAGGATGGAAACCAGATATGAATTAGGAAAGCGAAAGTTTAAAAAACACATGCTAGTTTATTGTAATTGAAGATCTTTTTATGACATGTCAGGATTCTCAGGGCAGAGATCTTTTATTGCATTATACCTACTACAATCCTAGGCCAGACTGAATACAGACACAACAGATGCCAGCACTGTATTAATAACAGTACACCTTCATCATGTGAATTCCCAGTTTGCTCAACTCCTGCAGAGGACATGGCTACTAAACCGTTCCATCATACAAGCCAGAAATTTATATCCAGCCCTTAGAATGGATATAACCCTTCAATTTGTGACCTTTACCATGAAAAATTCAGGAACACATCAAGCTGAAGTTCTCTCTTCAGTCAAAATTTTTCTAGTGTATGAGGTAATAGGACTTATATTTAATCTTCTACATCCTTGCTTCTGTCTTTGACTTATCTAGCCTGTGTTCAATGCCACAGGTCTTACTCATGTTTTGAAGTCCATTTTTAAAAAAGCCAACATATGTGAGAATAACCATAGACTCATCAAGGAGAACTTGTCAGGAATTTGACATGTCCCATCTATGCCAGAAAAGGACAGTAGTCTGTTGTAACTGTGACTGTGGGAAAGTCTAAGACACTCATGGGAGAGCTAACCTTTCATTTTATTCTGCCACAAATTATTTCCTTCTGAGCCTTTATTTTTTTAAAAAAGAAAAATGTATACCACAGGATGTTTAGCCCTATTTCTAGTGATCATTCCCAGATGAACTCAAAATTAGACATTTATGTGCACACTTTTCCATAACTGGGACTTAAAAACCCTGGTGGCTTGGAAAAGATTTTAAAAGCAATGAATACTGCGTCAGACTCGGCACACAGGTACCTCTTGCGCTTTTCTCCTCCTGAATGCTCTCACAACTGTTCGCAGAAGTGAAGAGAGAACTCCACCTCTCTACCAGAAAAGGCCCTGTTTCACACTAATGACCTGACTAAGCAGATTGGGAAATTCTTATCTCCGTTTTCTATCTGCTACTTCCTGATCTAAGCAAACACCTCTGCACAGAAATCTTATTTCTCTACTCTTTATATGTTAACCACTTAAGGAACCAGTATAACCATGCTCTGAGCAGTTTCTAGTGGTGTTTTTCATATGTGAGACCATACATATGGAAAACAATATAGGACAACACAAAACAACTTATTAGAAAACCTTGCTGACACTCACTAACTTCAAAAGAGATGGACAAAAATTCTGCCAAATTAACTTCTCTCAACCACACAAGCGTCCATCATTGTTCAATTTAAGTATCTCTAATCTACTGGGGGGGGTGTCTCCACTCCTCAGAGTGCAGAGAACTCAAGCCTCCTCCTACTAGAGTAGTCCCGCCAATCCCTACCCCATTTTCTGTGACCATGAAAATCCACTTACATTTGTGTCTGAGCTCCAGGCTAATCTACATCAACAAACATTTGCACTGGATATAGTTCTGGTAGCTTGGACAAGTTTCATGACAGTGTGCACCAGGTGCTTCTTTCCTCTCATGTTTAAAAGAGGGTTCCATGCCCTGAATTTCTTCAAAGAGATCTGGATACACTGCCATTTACCTTACTTAGGAAAAATGTCATTGAAATTCATGGATTTTCCCCCTGAGTTGCTGCAGCAAAACTTTCAGAACTCAGAAACTGACGACCAACCAAACAAAAAAGTCCATATCTGAGATCACATCTCTCACTTTAGGGTGTGGGGAAGCATCATATCTGCAAATCCCTGTGTACCATATGATCTGGAGTCTTCAGCAGCAAGGCTAGCAGATGCTTTCACACATATCTATGAATTATACAATATGGTATTGTTGGCTTGCAGGCCAAACACACCCCTGAGTATGCCTACACAGATGCTGCAGTACCAGCTACCATGCCAGGCATGCCTGCTGCTTGCCCATCCCACTCTGACAGCTGCCTCAAGGACCAGGCATCCTGGAGCACAGAGGGGTGGGCAGTCCAGCACAACATCCACCCACGACAATTGTAAACCTGGGGGCTCAAGGCTTCTTCCAGAGACTGCATACCTAGAACCAATGACACAGAAGGATTGTTCTTGTTTTGTGTCCCTAGTTAATTTTCAAGATCTCTATCAACTTCCAGTTCACCTCTTAGGGATCACTGAATAACTTGTTCTCTAGCCACATAAAAGTGCTTGTGGTCCGCTCCTGCATTTTTCTCTTCTACCCTTGTGAAATATCCTGCAGAGACAAGAATATTTTTTTCTTGGATCAAAATGGAATTTTTTTTTCCTGAAAGCCCAAGAGGTGTGTAATCAAAGCTGGCACTGGGGCATCCTAATTATAAAACCCAGCATGGAACTTTCACACACATTTTGTGGACTTCATATTTCTTCTTCACGGAATATTCTCACTGAGAAAGAAGAGATCATGAGAAAAATTCAAGAAAGAGAACACAGACTGGCAGTAAATAATTTTTCACTTCTGCCCTTAGTACCATGAAAAATTAAGAAAAATTAATCCTGTATTTGTAACATGTTTTCTTGAGAAAACATCCTGAACTCCTCAGATGTAGAACTAACTGATGGGGTGGGGAGGGGGGGGAACACAATGAACATCAAAGGGAGGAGTGCTTATGTTTTTGTTTTGTTTTATTCATGAAAAAACATGCATCTTCATAAAATCATAGAATGCTTAAGGTTGGGAGAGCCCTTTAAAGATAATCTGGTTCCACTCTCACCACCACCCCTCCATGGGCAGGGATATCTTTCACCAGACCAGGCTGCTCAAAGCCCCCTCCAACCTGGCCTAGCTTACCTCTAGCAATGGGGCACCCAGAACTTCTCTGGCCAACTTTCTCCAGCACCTCACCACTCTCTCTGAGTAAAGTTTCCTCCTAATATCTAATCTTAACCTTCTCTTTATAATTTAAAACAGTTCCCCCTTGTGCTATTACTATATGCACTTGTACAAAGTCCCTCTCACCTTTGCTACAGGCCCTCACTAGGTACTGGAAAGCTGCTCTGAGGGCTCCCTTGAGCCTTCTCCAGGCTGAACAACCCCAGCTCTCAAGGTGAGGTACTCCAGTCCCCTTGATGATCCTTGTGGCTCCTTGTGGAATTACTCCAACACATCCTTCATGTTGCAGGCCCCAGAGCTGGACACAGTGCAGACACAGGATCTTACTAGCATGGAGAAGAGGAGGAGAATCACTTTCCTAAACCTGCTGGACCTGCTTCTTGTGGTGAACTCGGGAAACAATTGGCTTTCTGGGCTGCAAACATACATTGCTGGGTCATATTGAACTTCTCATCAACCAACACACCCAAGTCCTTCTACTCAGGGATGCTGTCAAATCCGTGCCTGTATTTGTGCTCGGAATTGTCCTGACACAGGTGCAGGTCCTTGCACTTGGCCTTGTTGAACTTCATGATGTTGGCACAGGCCCATTTTAGGCCTGTTGAAGTCCCTCTGGATGACATCCCTTCCTTCAAGACCATCAACTGCAGGTGTCATCTGCAAACTTGCTGAGGATGCTCTGATCCCACTCTCCATGTCAGACTAAGGTGTTAAACAGCCCAGTCCTGACACTGAGCCCCAAGGAATGCTGCTTGCCCTTGGTCTCCACTGGACATCAGAGCCCTTGAGACAGAGCTAGAGAAAAATAGCAGGTCTGAAGTGCTATCAGTGCTAGCCGCTTTCTGCTGAGCTGAAGTGACCATTTTCAGATCCTTTCAATCTGTGGTGAAAAGATCATTACCACGCTAGTCCCAGGAAGTCAGTCCTCCTGCAAGTAAGCTCCTTTGTTATGAATATGGAACAGATGGAACCAAATCTATCTGCTCCATAGGAACAAAAACACTTACAACCTAGCTCTCTCTATTAAAGACTCTACTTAGCTCCTTTATAGCACTGGCTTTCTGTGCACTGCTGTGAGGTTTTGACTTTATAGAAAAAGGCGCTTCATAAAAGCAATAGTTCTTAGTCCTAAACCAAAAGCAGCCTAAGAAAGTAGAAGACTAATGCTCTGTTTAACCCGCATGGCTCCTTGGAGATATGCAAATATTCAATTACTATTTTTTTAACGCTACAAAAAGGATTTTTTTTTCTGAGGAGGAAAGCCAACCATATGTTGCAAAAATTGTGCATCAATGGCAGTGAAGTACATAGACAGTAATAACCTACTTACTCTACTAAAGATTGAATCCATGTTATTGCAAGAAATAACATGGATTCTTTTTGTAGATATGTAACTGTGGATCAAGATGATACTTCTGCAAAGAAATCTGTATCAGTCTTTGAAAAACTGACCTTTTTTTGGCAGGAGACAAAACTCCCTGAAATTAGGTCCCTTGTATTCTGTGAATACAAGAAAATATTTAATGCATCAATTTATCTTCAACTATTGCATCACATAGGACCAATTTCCTAAGACTTTAACAGAAACTGTATCCATATTACAATTAACTTTGCAAACTGAAAATATGCACAAGCCATAGCTGAAACTGATAGATTTACTTACTAACTCTGCTCATTAAGCAAGTACATGTAGAGGATCTGTCACTTCTTACCATGACAACAATAACAAAAGCTTATTCCTAGTCACACATACACCTCTATATTGTTTACATCAACTTCTTATAAAAACCCACACAAGAAAAGTCAGACGCCTCCTTTACTCACAGGTTAATATACTGATATATTTAACATTTAGCTGTTTTTTCAGAATAATTGAAATAAGGATTTCTGTGTCAGAATGCTTTGATTCTGACTAAATCAAGTCTTCAGGCAAATTCCTCCCCCCCGCCAGCAAAGGCACAGCTTGCCTGAAGTCATAACCTTTGTTGGCAGAAGGGAACTGGCCTTGAAACAGATCATGAAGCAGATGTTTTATGCCAAATCATAGTCTAGGGATACACAGGCTACTGCAAATAAAACTCTTCTCCTGTCTGTTCAGTAATTTCAATTCCCTGCAGTGTGAAATATGAAGGTGCCAACAAGTGGCCAGTGCACTACACAGCACAGCAGGGAGAGCAAGAACCACAGATGCACCAAGGACTGGAAAACTCCTTCATTAGCTCTGCTTTCCACGCCAAGCCTGAGCAGTGGCACGTAGGCCATCCAAAGGCGATGGTGCTTGTACAGAGAAGTTTCAATCAAGTCCAATTATAGAAATTGTGTGCACTTGATTGGGAGAGGAGTTTCATATGGCTGCACCACAGGTCATGGTCATTTGTGGCTCACAAAAAATGTGGGGTTCTTGAACTACTTTTCTTAAAAATTTTTGCACCTAAGCCACACAAGTTGACAAAATACCCATCCACAGACTCACAAAAAAAAAAAATCCCATCAGCCTGACATCAATTCAGGGCTCTGCTGAACAATTTACGACAGAAGACCTACAAGAAATCCAGTTAAAGCAGTGGGGTACCTCCACACCAGGAGAGGGTATGAGCCCTGCTACCACTACCTCTGTGGAAGTGGCTCTTGAGCAAAAGACCAAGAACAGGGCAGCATTCCAGCTCCCATATTACTGGTCTCTCCATCTAAATATTTCCATCTGATTAAGGTATCACCTGTCTAGAGACCCTTACTCTTGAAAGATAGATATTTAAAATCTAGTTTTGAGACATTTTTCTCCTTAAACGAAACCTTTTGCTTTCAAGTCACACAAGTTTCCATCCACATCAACACTACAATGACTTGTGTTTCTACGATAAGAGAAGCCTTTTGTGTTGAAATGAAGGAGCTGCCAACAACACAAGACAATCTTAGTCCTTGAATACAGCACATCAGAAATGGAGCACAAGTTGTTGATAATATTGTATTTGCACTTAAAACACATAAACACAAAAAACTGGTAAAAATACAAACATACAATTCAAAAAAACCTACTGATATGCTTTCAGGATGTTTACAATCCACAACAGACAACACATTTTCAGCAGAATGCTGTGCTTCATGTGCAAAGCAATTTAGAAATCAGGCCAACTATTTAGATACCTAAGTGACAGCTAAGTACTCCTAAATTATGACTCAAATTGGCAATGCTAAACACTTCTGACATATGGCCTGTAATAAATACTATTTCTTTTACCTACTTTGGACTGGGATCAAGAAAAATAGTGTAGAGGACACATATGTGCAATTTATATGAAAAAAATTACAGAAACTGCATTTACCCTGGGTTTAGGTGGTGGGTTTTTTGGTTGGGATTTGTTTTGTTTGTTTGTTTTGCTTTGATTTATTTAGTTGCTGTTGTTTTCTTTTAATTGTGTGTTCAGATACATTTCAGATCAGTGTCCTAAAGCCTAGATAGAGTCCATTTAAATATAGATGCACCAAAACCAACGTCATTATCTGAGGTTCAAGTCAAAATAGACCATGAAATATCAAAACATTTGTATGCACAGTTGTTAGAATCTTTTTCAAGAAGTCCAGTTAAAGTGAATAAAAATAATCTTTTTTTTTTACATCCATATACTTTCTTTCAAATCTTATGTAAAACTATCAGTAGGAATTTATACCTAGAAATTCAAGAAGCTGTTTCTCCATGAAAGGGCACCAAAAAAAAAAAAAATATCACTTTTTAGTCTCTTGTCCTCCCTTCCCTCACAGGAGGTTATCATTTCAGAGTCTGCTTTATTTCACCTAAAATACATTTGATTAAGAGCTAACGCAACTTCGTGGGACTTTCTGTTGCTGTTTTGTTTGTGTGTCTTTCATTGCTGGTTGTTTCTGGGTTGGTTTTGTTGGGGGTTTTTTGGTTTTTTTTTAAAGAATGTGCATGTGCTTATATTTTCACCTCATATTTATAAGAATGGAGTGCAAATTTTCATACATATATTAGTACACATATGATATTAGAATAAGCACTTTGAGGAATGGTCTACATCTTTGTGAAAATCCAGCTGTATCCACACAAATACTAAGAATGTAACTTTAATTTATATTTCTAAAGCATGTTTCTCATTCTCCTAGTCAACACAGTTCCAAAACATTTTCCTTCCTTTTCTTCCTACAACTTTAATGAGGTATCAGGTTTCCCAAAAGATTAATTTTTGGATTAAAATTATATTTCAGTCAAAATATTCTATAGTGTAAAATGAAAAAGTACTAAGCAGAAATATCTCTTCTCAGCTAGATTAGCATATTAAGAAGTATTCTCCCTAGGCAGTCCTTTGTAATGGTTTTCCTCAAGCTAACTCTTAACGCACATATTTTCAGATTAATCCATAATTTGGTTAGAAGCAATGATATTGCCTCTGAGAAGAACAAGTAGCTGGCATTTCCAAGCACGGACTGGCTCAGGGCTCTGGGATCCAGAAACCACAGCAGACACTGGCCACACCAGGTAACTGCAAAGCCACTGGGGAATTCACTTTGTCCTTCAATTAAGAAGGCAGAAATAGCATGGCATGACAGGTAGTTGGGAAAACTGCAGAGAAAACGAACATTTTATGTTTTGCATCCTAAAGATTTGGGTGGCAAACTTTTCTAGAAGTTGACGTATTTCCTTAAGGAAGCTGGATCACACTTTGCAGAGAATGATTCCTTTCTGCCATTTTCTTCAACAGGACAGATTTCAGAGGGAACATCTCTCTCTAAGGCATATTGATTATCACAATTGTTACACAATGGCAACTAAGCACAGAGAGGAGTAAAGACAAAGAAAGGACAGACACAGGACACAGCTCCATCCCAAGAAGTGCCACAAACAGTTTCCTACCTAAACTAGAGCTAAATGTAATTTTCATTTTGTGAAAATGTATAGTGATTATGCCACATCAAGGACAGGAAACAATAGCTGATCAGATCAGCCCACAAAGAATTATAATCTATAATAATCTTCACTGGCACTTCATATTACAAATATCTTGCCCTTGTTAAAATATCTTCATTTGTGAAAATCATTATTTTTATAATCACAACAGCTAAAATCTTTACCACGTAAAAATTATTTTTGTCAGAGATCTAACCAATATCTCCCAGAGAAATTGTGGAGTCTCCTTTGCCAGAGATATTCAAGAACTAACCAGACTCCAACCTCTGCCATGTCTGGCATGACCCTGTAGAGGAGAGAGGCTGGACCACGTGAACCACTGTGTCTCTTATGACCTTATCCTTTCTGTGAATCTGTGGTTCTATAATATGAGACTCGTTCATACTATTATTTTATAAATATACATCTGTAAATATACACATATGCATGTATATCCATACACACATACACGGTAAATATAAATTAATGATAAATATAGTAAAAAAAGTTCATCAGTTGAGAAGAAAACATTTGTTACAAATATTTAATCTTTTTGGAAGAACAGTATCTCTAAGACAACACTCATCCTTAGGAAAAGAATCGCATCATAGATGTTATGCTTATATTAAGCCAGGAAGATAATCAAGTGTTCAGACCTACTGTATTCATCAGGTGCCCCATACAGATTTTGGGAAAAAAGAGGGTACATTAATGTCATGATACAAGATTTCAAAACCTCCACAGATCAGAATCCTCCTTGCAGAAATCTCTTTATGTTTGAGGTTGAACAGAAGCCTTCCCTATTACATTTGAGTATTAGCCACAGGAAGTTTCTCAGGGGAATAACACTACCTCTACTGATTTTATCATGCCCTTTTCTTGTGAAATATTTCACCAAAAATAATTGGAACCTAATGATGCTTCAGAGGAGTCTCTACATGAAAGAAAGAAATTATAGGAAGAAATGTTATGTTTGAGACTGTACTTTCTTTTCACCAGATCCTTAGACATCCAATGGGAGCTGTCAGAGCCACCAACCAATTAATTTTCTAATCTCTTTGTAATGAGTTTTTTCTCCTTCAACCCTTGTTTGTCTCCTTTGTAGCAAACAGAAGATTTGTCACTTATGTTTTGATTTTCTTAATTTTACACCATGCTAAAATGCAAAAGCGGAAGCAAAACTGGAGATACCACAAAAGAATAAAATATAGTATATCTCTCTTTTAACACTTCGGAACATGATAACTTCAAAAGGTAGTATGCTAGGAAATTGATTTTGTCTGTCTGAAACACGTTAAAGCCTGAAGGTCATATTGGCGGTCTGTCCTGCATTGCTCTTGAACCCTACAATATTAATTTTGACCTCTTTCTTATCATTCTAGTAATTTCCTCATACCCTATTCCAAGTTTGTGGGCTGCTCCTAGAGTGTTCCACAGAACTACTTGTGGAATATGAAGAGGTTACCTGTACTACTTTTTCCTGGAGTTCCACATATGACTCATGAAGCCATCTTAAGGAAAAAGGTAAAGAAAAAAGAAAGCATGAAGACAAAATGAACCAAAATGTGCTAAAACCTCAGGCAGACTTCTCACTTCTCCTACTGGAAATTTGGACTTTCCAAACAATTAAGAAATGTGGGTCTGGTTTGGTTTTTAACCTAATTTTCTTTGTTGATTAACCTGTTTCTGTTCTTAAAATGAATTACACTATCTTGTGTCTCCCCTGTATAATTTTATCAAGGAGATGACAAATCATGCTGGCAGTGATGGCCCATGCTGAAATGGAATGTGTAGTAAAATATAATTTTCCTCAAATGAATAGCCAAACCCGTTAATCTTTATCTAAATGCCCATAATAACTGTTTTGTTCTCTGTGACAGTTGGGAGAAAAAAAATGGCTTCCAAAAATCATTCTGGCAGCCAAGCTGCTTGTTAAGAAAACCTGGAGAAACACTTGTGATTAATATAAATTACTAATTCCTCTTTTAATGCCTAAACGTGACAGTGACTAACTTACACAGTTTTGCTTGAGCTGCCACTGAGTATTTCAAGTGAGACTGCAAACAAAAAAATGCTGTTGCATTGATGTTTGTTTCTAAGCAAAGCTACCACAGGTGCAATCACTTTAGATGAGAATAATTTCCAACCACATTGGTTGATTGTTCTGCTTGGGACTGGGAGAAAGAGCCAGCAGTGAAAACTACCCAGCACTCCCCTGTTATAAGCTGGAAATGGCACATTTTGTATGGGCATGGAAGTCCATTAAAACAAATGGGGGAGCTGTTGTTTTTGCTACCTGGTCGGGAGCACTCTTCATTGGTGCAATGAGAGACTGCTAGACTCCTCCTAATTTAATTTTGAGGCTTGTCACTGCAACAAAGTGTGTGAGCTGGAATATGGGTACTTTGCAGAACTCCAAACATTTGTCAAGGAGATGCTTCCTTCCTCAGAGGCAGCCTTGCACACACCGGTAAAGTGAGAATCGTGTAAGAGAGGTTTAAAACTGCCACTCATGAAAAATAAATAATATCCATATTTTAAGGCTTCAGACAACTGGTTTGACAATAACTATCTTTGTCTTGTATTAAATGTGTTTTAAATGTATTCTTACACAGTTATTAATTTGAAACTCCAGTAGCATTATAATTTACCTGCTTATATTGAATTGCTAATAAAACAACTTTAGCAGTCTTGTGAAATACAAGAAAATTTGATAAAATAGATTGTTAAACAGAAATCTACCTATATCCATTGCTCATGTATGAACTACACAACACTGTTATCACTGGAACATTCCTTTATTTCTGAAAAAACATGTGCTTTGCTTCTGATCCTCTCTTTGAGAAAGGTATTTTGTACCTCACCGATGTGCCTGTGGACTTCTGGCTATGCCATTCCTTCCTTCTATTTTTTGATGTTGTTTACAGATAGTCCCTAAGGAAGTTAGATTCCAGCTCAACGAAGCACCAACAGGAACTGCATGAATAACTTCATGCCCATGGGGAAAAACAAATTCATGACTTATCTGTGCATCACTAGCCAGAAGCAAAGAGGTGTTGTTATGAAGCCCTCTTCAAGAGGACAGGCTGCATTCTTTCACAGTCCTGAAGATCCTGAAGAAAAGCACTACATTTAAGGCAGACAGCAAGTCCTGCTGCAGCTGCTGTTACAGATCCTGGCTTCAGTCTCAACACGGGGCTCTGTGCTGTAGGGTAACAGTGTAGTCTTCAATGCCTCATGACAGAATATCTTCTGCAAAATCTCAAAATATTAGAGAGAAGTAGTCCACATGCAATAACAGCTATTGCGATAAAGGAAGATGACCCAGTATTATCAAAAGCAGATGTGTCAAAAAAATCTACTTAGAAAGAAACCCAAGATCATATCTTTACAATATCCTTACCTACAACTCTTAAGACGTAATGCATGTGAGTTAAGCTGTTCTGGTTTATTTTTGCCTGAACACATTTTGAATAACACTATGACGGAATTGTCAGGACTCTTCAAATTGATTAATGTATCTTCATTCTCATTCAAATAATTAAGATCATTTCACCCACAGAAGATCAGCAACAGCAATGTTATTCCCCATAACCATCAAAGGAAGCCTGGCTACATATGTGCATAGAGGTATGGTACAAGTGAGATTTTGATACACCTTCAAGCCATTCTTAATTCCCTAAAGTAGTGTTGTATCTAGCTGGCTATACCTCTTGATACTTTAAATATTAAATATCCATGATGTAAAAGGAAGGCCAGGGAGACTTTAGAGAAGTAAAAATCTCATTTGGTCAATAATGTGGATGACTTACTGCTTTTCTGAGGGCAAGTGAAAGCATTTGAAATGCTGAAAAGACTCTTCTGCAGTTTTTCAGAATAAAACATTTCTATGTACTTCTGAATACTCTTGTGAAAAAATAATCTTTTTCTATATGATTTATACTGACTTGCCAAGAATCTTGGAGACAGAATTGTTAACTACATGTGCCATTTTGAACCCAGAGCCCTGGCCACCCTGTCTGAGGAGTACACATTACCTGGAAATAAGGAAATTATTGAGAATTCTGTAATGGTTTTGTTTTTCAGAGCCTCCTTTAATATCAGAGGGCTAGGCAGATTAGAAACAAATTTGGGGTTTTTTTAAATTAAAGGATTTAAAAAAATATGGAGTTGAATGTTGAATTAACTTATGAAACAAGATCATCAGCCAATTGCTCAGCATGTGGAAGTATTTTTTCATTGAACGAGTTTAGTTTTGGTCTCGTGGTTGCAGGCATGCATATATAATCAAATTTGTATCATGACACATACAGTATCACCCGAGAAAATGCTGCCTTGGTGATTTAGTCTGAGGAACAGAGAGGCTTAACATGCTGATGACATGGAGGCAATGAAGTACAACGCTGTTATTCCAAATGTCATGCTATGCTGTTTTCATCTCTGTTGGCATCTGCTCCATGGTATGAAAAGCATACTTCCAATGCAACAGGTCATTAAACAGGTTTCAGTTTGCTCAGAAATCAAATTAGAACACTGTTACAGAGTTACGCGTCTTCAGATAATTATTAATATTACTCTCTGCTTCTGTGAATCCTTTCATCCACAGAATCCATGTGCTTCACTTTATTAATCTCGTAACATTCCAGTGAATTATCACTGCAATGAGTCTCATCCACCAACAAAGTGCAGCAACCTCTGAAATGTTAAGTTGTAGCTGTTGAACATCAAAACTAATTTAAAGTAAGGAATGATGAATAGTCCATGAGGATTTAAAGAGCTGTGAGCGATTCGTTCAATTGTACTTCCAGCACAACACAAAAATTTAAACACTTACTTTTAAGAAAATTGCAATGGGATTTTTACAAGAATCACAAATGTAAGACAGTACAGTCACCAGTAGGGAACATTTAGTCACCATTTGTCTTAAGGCAGGTGCCTCACATACAGATCCATCAAGTTTCTAATGTTCCTTAAAAATCTTTTATCCAAGGTCTAACCAATCTATCTTTTTAATCCTTGTGATTGGATTATCAGGTAACATTCAATACGTGTTTTATTTTTCTGCAAAATGAACTGGCCTTTGTCAAGCAGCTTAGATAAGAAAAAAAGGCAGAGAAAAGAAAACCCAGTCATTGACTTTTCTGTGGTCACTCCTTCACCCTTTCTAACAACCAAAATCAATCCTTCAGTATAAAGCAACACGTCAGTGATGTCCACAGGAGGGTGAAGACCTTATAAAATATACTACAGTCCATGTTCCAAGATGCAACGGGGTATAACCTCCCCTCTTTTATTTTTCTGTTGCTGCAAGGACCTTAATGGTACTTCAGTTTTTGAAGCATGTGAATCCAAATCTTCTTCTTCAAACTTGCTTTCTGAAAGATACTCGTTCAATTTGAAAAACTCAGGTAAGAGAGTCCAGTGCTTCCATGAGTTCTCTCTTTGTTTTCTGATATGGATTTCTCCCAAGTCCCAAATTATTCAACAGCTTTTAATGTTCCCTTTGAGGATTCTAAGAACACAACCAACGTCAAAATCTATTAGACAGTGGTGATTATTCTGCTTTCTTTTAAGCAGGACCAGTACTTAATCTTTTTCTGATGCTTTCTAAAAGAAACCAGTCCTTTAATCTACACACTAGGCTAAGCATGAATCCTCTTTAAAGGTCACCTTTCTTGTCTGGCTAATGTTATCCCAAAAATACTTTTTTAAGTGCACATTTATCAAACCCTTTCAATTGCTTTCATTTCATTCAGAACATCTCAAATGATTCTAGTAAACCAGCTATCAAAGCAGGAGTTGTAGTAGAGTGGCATGTCTGATCCCACTGCTGTCAAGGCAGAATCAGTGTTTATGTTGATTGGGTCTAGATTGAAAGGTTAATGGGGAACCCGGCCATAAACAATGTTTATCTAAAAGAGAAGTGCAATTAACATGCTAAAAATATTTGTGATTCCCTCAGCATCCTTTATTAATGTTCTTTATTTAACCTTTATTTTTCAGTTTTCGGTGCAAACCAGGATATCCAAAGAGAGAGTTCCAAAGTGATCTTCATGTTTTCAAAAAACAGTGAGGAAATTTAAGCATCAGCAGTACCTGAATTAACTGACACTTGCTGAAGAGAAGACAGGCTGCATTTTTTCACTTGCTGAAAGACAAATCCCAGCTTCACTTTCAAAGTAAATTATATGCTATTTAGGTCAACCATTTGACAACTAGAAACAATTTTTAATAGCCTATGAGTAAATAAAGTGACTTCACTGTCCCCAGTATAAGCTAAGTATGGTATGACAAGATTTACCATCAATCTGCCCTACTCATTCCTCTAAAGCTCACACAACTCTCTAAAGCTAAACTTTGTACCAAGTCAAATCTTTGATTTTGAGTCTAAGTATTTACAGATTCAAGACAGAAAAACATCCAAACTAGGCCTTTTAGAGCATGTAAGTCATTGATGTGAGAGGACAAAAACACCCAATGAGAGATTTTCTGAAAGACTTTTTTCATACAATTACTCAGTGAAAAGATGACTGCTTATTAAGAAACCATATATTGTAAGTGCTGGATGATTTTTTTTTAAAAAAGTAATTTCTACCATAATACCAGTTAAATATTACTGTGTTATACCAGTTGGGATATGACAACAAAAGCACTGACTGATTTCTCTAGAAAAGTAAGTATTCTAAGTAATCTAAGCAAACTGTTAGCCAAATTGCCTATAGTAACCTTTGATTGATTCTCATACTCTTCAGGTTGCACATGAAAAGACCTACTATTTTCATTAAATTATCTCCTTTTCCAGCAGGAAATTTCCTCAGCTAAATCAAGCTCAAAATCTGAGCGTGTACATATGCCCTCAGACAGCACCTCCTACCAGCAGACCTACAGTCAGCAGCATAAACTGCTGTGCTGACAACACCAACTGGTTCTGATAAAGCAAGATTTCCAGGTTTACAGCTGGATCATTAAAAGAGCGAGAAGTGTAGTTTTTTGGGGATATTCACATTTAAATTTTCTGATTAGACAAAATTACAGTTCACAGTCTTTCTGTTCTTGCTCCCACTACATCAAACTAAACCTCTAGCAAACATGGAGATCCCTAAATCAAATAACCATCTTACAGCGAGTCGTGCCTGTTCATGCAAAACATTGATATCCACTAATATTAAGCTGCTGCTCAAGCAAGAGCAATGAGATCTGTGCAGCTGTTTAATATCATTCTTTTTTGAGCACATGAAAAATATCTGTTACAGCAACTGTTACAATCAATTACAGTGAAGATTTCTCAGTAGTTTTCTCTTATATAGTATTGCAGGATATTCAACCTTTCTTAATTCTTGCTATACAGAACCCAATCCTAAAAGAATAATTGCCAAGCTGGCAATCTGGAAGCTTCCAGGGTCTTAGTCATATTGTCAGGTCTGTGTTAATTTCCATGAAAAATGAACACTACACTTCCTATGCTAACTGCTGATTTATAGAAGTAAGTGTATGTACAGTTCTTCCCTGTGAGTTAAGACTTCTAAATTATGCCAATAATTCTTCATTAAAAATCAAAAATTCATAAAGGACCAGCAGCAGCAGCAAACAGTGGTAGTTTTGAGTCCTGTCCCATTTCCAGCAATTCAGTGGCTAAGACACTTCGAGAGAGCATCTCAGTACAGGTTCTACCACAAACATTTCAGGTGGAAAATATTGAACAGGCACAGGGCAAGTCAACAATAACAATATGAATTATGCTTACATATTGAGATAAAAAAGACAGTAGCCCTACAAAAATCAACCTGATCACAAAATGTGGAATTGCACAGGACAGAAAAATTGACAGAGAATTGTAGCAGAGGCTAAAGAAAAATAATAGCACAAACAAACACTCATCTCCTAACCACTCAGAAAACATGGTAGAAGGGGGTAAAAGAGAGCAAGTTTAGCTTAACTGTCATCAGGGATGACAGCTACTAGCTCAACAAGAGCTGAGCTAGAAACTGTATTAATACAACAAGCTAACTACCTAATAAATAGGCAGAAGTAAGAGGTATAGGTATTAAAACACTATTTACTGTTTCTTCCTTAAAATCCTTAGAATCAGAGAAGCCTCCAGATGTGTGCAGATTGATTGTCCAGCTACCTGGCAGATATTAGAGAAAAATGACAGCAGGATTCAAACAGTTCCACATCCTTTCGAATGTGGTGAGGACAACTTCCAGAAACAGAGGTGGAACCAGCTAACAGAAGACAAAATTTTTGTATTAAAAATAATGCAAATCACATGTTTTCCTATAGAAGCAAAGCTAAGACCATCAGGATGGATAATCATTTGAATAAAAAAACTTCTCAGAACCAGAAATTTCGTGAAAAGAAGGAATTAGGTCAGAGAAACAAGGGCAATGGAGAACAAACACAGATACAAAAAATACCAAGGAAACAGGTAACAACAGGTTTCTTGGGAATATATTCTATGAGAAAAAGGAGCATAGGATGGTTATATGTTATCAAGAAGCATATGTACAACTGAAACAACAACTTTTTTTGAAACTGCTTCTTAATTTAGCCATAAACACATGAACTATTTAAAAATATTATTTATAACCATAACTAGATTAAAATCGTGACAGCACAGTATCCTGATGTGGTCACAAGTAATACAACTTCACCAAAGCTTTCTCAACTAACAATCAGAAGCTTCATGCAAATAAATGGTGGTAACAATGGCACAGTGATAGTGACACATGAAAGGTGAGACAAAAAAAAAAAAAAAAACCCCACAAAAAGGTTTTNGAAAGAAACAGCAGCAAAAAAAGGTTATACAAATAAATCACAGGGTTTTGACTTTTCAAAAGGATTTTTAAAATATGATTTCTCAAGAAGAATGGAGAAAAAACCCATAAGTTATGTCTAGATATATAAAAAGTAAAGCCTGCTTACTGTTAGCAAAAATTGTCAGAATCTTGTGGAGAACAGAAGAGAAGCAAGAGAACCCTGAATAAGAGCAAACCTATTTTGTCTTTCTAGGAAAAATGTATAGGCATATATAAATTACAAGATTCACAGTGATCAAGTTACTAAGTAAACAATATACATAAAATCTTGGAGGACATGATAAAAATACCATGGATATTTTATCCGTAGATAAGGACAAATCACTGAGTTCTTCTCTGAAATAACTGGACTGATGACTCAGAGAAAAGCACGTATCACATCCTAATATCAGTATAACTTTCAACACTACACTGATGCTTTCAATAAAAGAACAGCTTTTAAGTTCTAGCTTAAATAAACGAAACAGCTTGGTTTGTCAACTGAGGTCAGGATTCTGCAGAAATCTGTACCAGCCTGCTTCTAGACACATCTTCCTTCTCTCTATTTCAATAGCCCTGATGTATACTTGCCAATCTGTCCCTTATACTTTTACTTGACACATTAAAAAATAATCTGCAATTGAGTTAAAACAATGGAAATTATATGATCATTTTGAAACATGTAATTATGTAACATTATACATTTTAGAATTCTTTTCCTTAGTAGCTTTTGAGTTTATCTCACCTTGCACAGTACCTCACCTTTACCTGAACACTGAAGCTTATGTTCCTTTCCAAAGGGCATTAAAATCACTGTCATGACACTATTTTGTTTCTGTTTTCTCTATATTTCACTTCCTTCTGTGTCAGTAGTAATACTATTTTGTTTGTTTTCAGGCTGGCACACACTAACCTGAGATGAGCACCTGATAAGAACTAAGTAAAAATTGAGACTTCAGGTCATGATCTATTATTTGCTTTCCCCAGCCCCACACTGTGCACACCCTAACTAAATAAAAGTTAATTTCTCTGTAAATATTTAATAAACTTTTCTTCTTTCAAAAGCAAACTCAATCAGTACTTTTGATTGCATTACTGTAATGCTGAATTCACTTGCTCAATGTAAATTTGATATCAAATGGATAAGATTTTTTTTCCCTTGCGTTATCCTAGAATGAACATGCAAAGAATGGAGATCCAATTTCATCTGAACAGCAATGTGAAGGCAATGGCACAGGCAAAGAATGGTGGTATTTTCCAAATGAAACAATTCAGACAAAGAGACAGTGATTGCTCACAAATTATTTCATTTTCTGAAAATAATGGTAGCAAGAGAAGCAAGCCACATCTTTAAAAGGTAAACTGTGAAGATTTTTGACAAAGCACCAGACAGTAATTAAGCTAACCAGCCACTTAATATCTGTCTTTTCAGAGGAGTAGACTACACAGCAGTAACCCTTTAATGGAACATTTTTTAACCCTTTAATAGAACATGCCAGACTGATCCTATATAGTCAGTTTCCCCTCTCTCCTGCAGAAAGGGCAAAGGCTTCAGATCTGCTGAGCTAAGGAAACTTTGCATGGCAAAGCAGTAATTTCTTTAACATGCAGATGCAGAAAGGTAACAAAAGTGGTCTCCACAGCCTGGACTACCACCTGCTTACAATTTTGATGAGGAAACAAGAAACGGCATTTCACCATCCTCTTTCTTCAGCATATACTAAGAGCAAAACATTCCAGAATGAACAACCGTGCTGTGAGAAGGTCTGCATATTATTATTAACTTATTGTACAGTCCTTCTCCGAAATTTCTGCAATGTTAATGCCCTTGTTAATGCCCAAAGCAAAGGATGAAGGAAAAAAACACCTAAACTACAGAAAAAAAGGAAAAATGCTTTTGTGTCACTAAAACACAACTAAAAATTTCAACTAAGATTAGCTTTAACTAATACTTTACATCTCTTTGCTATTTTTCTGCTATTTTACCTTTCATTTAAAAAAATAATTCCATATGAATGCTGTTGAATATCATAAAGCCTTTCAAATTTTGAAGTTCTTCAGAATAATTATTTTGAAGGGAGCCCTTGACAGCTAAATGAATGTTACAGAATTTTAAATGAAAGTTATATGATTTTTAGTGACATATTGAATTTGAGCACAAATGAGGAAAACCAGGCATACGCAACCTGGATGTACTTAAATTACAGTATCTTGCTTGAGAGTCCAATGGATTTTGTATGTTCTAACAATGAAGCTATTAGACAGCCCGAGCTGAGATTTCTCTTTTTTTTCCCCCTTCACTTTCATCTTTGGTTTTCATCTTTATTAAACTTTTTTTTTTTAATTTAATTTTGAAAAACGATTTTTTTTTCAGGCTTGCAGCCACTTATGCCATTCCAGTGTTACATTTTCTTGCACCTTGTGATGATATACTGCATTCCTTAGCTTAAATACTCCTGCTTATTTGACTGATGATGCTCTGGAACTGAATCTAAAAAAACACTAATAAAACAAAAATCATACTGTTCCAAGGGAGCCTGATATCAGATTTTTGAATTACACAGAACTCTTGCTGAAGTGA
>VWYP01010522.1:22219-34097 GCA_013400435.1 Pycnonotus jocosus
CTTGCTGAAGTGACACAAGTAGGACTGGGCCTACACAACACAGATTTGTTAATCCCTGAACATTATCTACTTAACTCTGATATCTTTATACTATTTCTCTTATCAAACCCCAGTTTTAGATAACATTATTTAAATTATTTTAGTATTATTTTTATTATTGTGTTTCAGCACAAGAACAAGACACAGTTTTTCTGATTAAAAAGCACTACTCGCTAGAGGTTTTTGCTTGATGGAAGAAAAAGAAATTAATGGGAAATGATCCACTAAGACTGTTATTTCCCTGTAGATTATGGAAGGGAAAACAAAAATCTCAATGTTAAAGAAATGAGGCTAGAAACAGGGATCATATGTACTCATTTTCTCTGGTGAAATGAAGTGGAATGACTGTTTCACAGTAGAAAGGCCAGCTATACATATGAAAGCAATATTTATTGGGATTTGCAGTCTATCTAAAGCTTTGAAGTCTGTTATCTAAATCTGAAAACTGGAAAAAAAAATAAAGCTGAAGCAGTCAAAAGTTGTTAGGAGTTAAAGCTACAGGTAAAAAATTGGTTGATGAAATAAGATCTTTGTTGGGAGTATTAAACACATGAGATAGTTGATATGACATGCACAGAGGAGTCAGGGAATCAGTTTGCTTAGCCCACTGGGTTTTAACCTCCTGGTGTTTTCACTTCCTTAGACCCATGTGGTATCTCCTGCCTCTTGTCTGGGTGCCTGAAGCAGATCTCTTCACCTGCTTGCCTCCTGCTCCCAGAGCACTCCCATTGCCATCATGACAGAAACAGCTCACCCATGAAAACGTTGTGGGGAAAAGGAAGGTAGAAGAAATAAGCTAAAATACTAAGATTATTTAGCCTGAGAAATTACAGCTTTAAATACCACTGGGCTACTGACATCAGCAGCATATTACCAATTAAGAACTACACAGACCTCACTTTCCTTGGGTGATAAATACTACAGAGACAAGAATATTTCATCTAAGCAGGTAAGAAAATTGAGGTATTCCATATACAAAGGATTAATTATTTTTGCCCATATTTGGGGACAATTTCTATCCTCCCCTTCTTGCCTCACCTCAGAGTGCCGAAATAAATGCAATGGTGCATTTTGCTGTGGTTCAGTGAACAGGTTGGCATGCTATTTCACGTGACAAAAGAAGTCATCTTCACTAGCTAGATTCCTAGCTATGTATCTGGGGATAATTTAAGCCCATGTTCACTGTAAGGCATCTGCATTATATACCATTTGCCTCTCTGTATTTTCACAGAGTATAGGTGAAAAATTAACTGTGCTTCTTATACCTGCTGTGCAACCATGATAAATCTCTCTGTACTCACAGATGTAGAAATACTCCCGGCCTGGCCTGAACTCAAATCCCAGCGAGAAGGGCGTGAAGAGCTGGAACTTTTCCGAGAACTTCAATGGTCCGTTGGGGGAATGAGGCCGATTACACTCCCACCTCTTGAACCCTTTGGAAGTGTGATCACAGGAGCTGTAGCCATCAAAGTTCACCATGTACAGAACATAGCGTTCGGTCTTATCTTCTGGCACTGAGTCTTCATAGTGAGGGCAGAACACATCCAGGTAGTCATTGATGCAGACATCAATGTGGTAGTCACCTCGCTGGAATCTGAAATCACAGGAAGAGTTCAAACGTAAGCACAGTTGTCTCAGGATGACCTTGTTGCAGGATGACACTCTCATATGACAGGGCATCACTAATGACACTTCATTTCACTCCAGCCATGCACATTCACTCTCAAAAATGACCCTTACAATTCACCAGAGCCATTAGACACTCACTGTGCAGGAATATGATCATACAACCTTTTGGATAAAGGTTTTGCTCCATGCCTTTACAAAATTAGTGTGTTGCTATCACCCACCCAGTTATAGGCTATCTTTCCCTTTGGTTTACTGAATAATAAACAAAGAAAGTGTCTGTCTTATTTGGTTGTTTTGTTGTTGTTTTTTTTTTTTAACTGAACAAAGAAACAAGAAGCAGCAAAGAAGCTGAAACTGTATCAGCCTTCCCACATCAGTGTCTATAGAAACATCTGCATATACATGAAAATAAATAACCCAAACATATTGTTTTCTCTGAATCACACAATAATCACCTCTGTGCTGAAAGCTGATTTGACTGTGAGTACTTATAGTTACTACAAGAATACAAAGAGGTTACTCTTTCGTCATAATAAGCAACAGTTTGTCAAGATGCAAAGATGCAAAGAAAAGTCTGTATTGCTTTTTAAAGAGATTTGAAAAGCAGTGCTTCTCTTTTGCCAAAAGTACACATTAAAGATGTTGCTCTGTTCAGATATAAGGATTCGGGATACAAATTACCAGCATTCAGCCTAATGTGAGAGATCTGAATGAGTGCCAGCTGAGAAATGCAGTGCAAGGCACCAGCCCAGATGCATTTTATGATTGCTGTTATTATTACTGACGACTCCTCAGAGATGTGGGATTTTTGTTTGTTGGGGGTGGGGACGATTTCCTTGTTTCTCCTCAGCATGTTTTGCTTACATTACTTTTCTGATGCCTGCCATAGTGTCTGGAAGAAACTATGGGGACAAATTCACTGCCTTCATGGGAGTTTATACCATGATAGATTTAATGATTCCATAAACCAGGTCTATGCGTTCATTAAACTCCCTGGGGCAGCTAAAGAAACCAACCACTGACCTACTCCACTTCAGGCTGACTGGGCTACTTGTAGCTTCTCTCTTTCACAGCTGCAGTTGTCAAGTGTACCACAGAGCAATAAAAAGGCCATGACAGATTTAACTATAA
Source organism: Pycnonotus jocosus (assembly GCA_013400435.1). Lineage (NCBI taxonomy): Eukaryota > Metazoa > Chordata > Aves > Passeriformes > Pycnonotidae > Pycnonotus > Pycnonotus jocosus. Next base: position 25,019 of record VWYP01010522.1, read on the forward strand.
TACTTCTTTTTAGCTGAGGGGCATATTTTAAACACCTGATGGGCTTGAAATCTGCCATCTGGATCCTTCTATCTAATTTCAGAGGAAAAGCAATGATTTGCTGGCCCTCCAAGGATAAATTCAGAGCAAACGACACCTTTTCATATCCCTACAATAATTTAACTTCAATAAAATAGGTTTTTAAAGGGGAAAAAAACTGAATACCCATCAAAGCATGATAGATCTGTATAATTTCAGCCAGTGCACAGCCTCACAGTTCTACTCTGTAACATAGAAAAGCCTTTTTGAATCACAGTTCTTCCAGGAGAATTTACATTTATCAAAATAGTTGGTCAAGATACATATTTTTGTACTCTGGTGCTTTCAAAATCTGTCTTAACACATTTGCAAAAAGATTATTGTTTTCAAATTGGCATCTGTTCTCTGAATCAGTTAACAGTATGTTCTTCTTACAGGTAATGAAAAAGAGTGTAAGATGCAAATAGAAAAGATGCATTCAGGAAATAATATCCCTATTTAGTTTTTCAATTACAGTTTTAGTAAGTAAAAAATACATACATACTTAAATGTGTGTCTGTGTGTGGACAGTTTTGAGGTTTTTTAACCATGTAGGTGATAAACAATTCAGTTTTCTCAAGGGATTCTCAAGGTTACCTCATTTATCACCCTATGCCTTCACCATAATGCCCAACTACAGTTCTGTGACACAAACTATATGCTTCCAGAATCATATTTATGTAATACATTCAAAATCAGACTGACCCTCTCTACCAGACTTTTACAACGCAAATAACCTTATGTGAACTGCTTTTCTACATTATTTTAAAAGTCAATGGAGAGCAATGGGAACTTCTGATGTTCAACTCATCCAGCCTCTTTAGTACATTGTAATGAGATGCATCACACTTCCAGAAGCAGCTAATTCTCTCCTCTAACCAAAAGCAGAGTCTAGAGAGACACTTTCCAGACTATGTCTGTAATGTAAATAGCTGAATTTGAAGGGAAGAATCCAACTGCACAGCTCATGATAACAGAGTGATAAGCACAAGGAGACAGACAGCTAAATGTGTGATCACACCTTAATTCCAATTTAGCAATGAAATCAAACTTGTAATCTGCACCAGTGAAATGGTGCAGAAAAAGAAAAATCAAACCTCATCTGCCTCCCATTTGGCAAAGTTTCCCTCAGTATTCTTGTTAAATAAACAGAACTACAATGTAACCATCCTCTTTGATGGCTGGTATTTTAGTAGATTCCTTCTTATTTCTTCTTTCCTAAGTGTTGAAACAGTTGTGTTCATTCCAGCACACCCCAGTCTGAAGTGCTGCCTACACAGCAGGTCAGAGTATGAAGTACACAACCAAGCTCTTTTTATCTCACTGTCTTATTTCCTCTCTGTTCCCCTGTTTTCTCAACAGTTTCATTCATCAGTCATGTGCCATAGGTAGGAAGTGTTTACATTTACAAGTCTAAAAAGGGAAGGAGGCTGTGCATATTTAAAGTGATCTAAACTGTCTGTTTTAGCCAATATTGTTGGCAAAGGAGTGAACCTCCTCCAGGGAAAATATGTACTAAGGTATTTTACCGTGCAGCTCTGAGCGAAGTCTCTTTATTCCAGGTTATTAACCAACTCTGAATCAGAGAACAGGTATTTGTTTCCTGTTTTACAATATCCTAAAGAAGTCATCAGGTATGCTAAAGAGATGCAGAATTAATTTTATGTTTCCAAAAGAGGCTACAACATCTCCAATGTTTCTGTTAGAACGAACTGAGACCATTCCTATTTCTCCAGTTACAAGCAGCATGTTGTATTTACCTCCTCAAAGAGAAAAGGTAAAATCTTCTAATCAGAACAGAAAAGGAAAGGATGGCCACAAGTAACTCACAAAAAAATTCATCAGCTCAGTCCTCAAAGCTGTTAAAGGAAACACTTCACAAACAGACTTCCAAGAATTTAAAACTACATTTGATACTTAACACTTACAAACTGAAAACCTCTTACTTAGTAATGTCAGGTATTAGAGTAAACAAAAGTTCAATTTCAAATTAAAGCACTGATCAACAGTTAGCCATCAACACACACTGAGGAGTGAAACATCTAAAGGGAAGATGGAGTACATTAACAGACATATTTTCAGGTACAACAGGAATAGCAGACATCTTGTCCCTCTTTCCAATCCCATTCCAAACAAAAAACTTCCTAGTATGTTACTGCTGTACTTTCTCTTTGCCCAATTAGGTTTCCATATTCTTCTGGCAGGTCCTCATCCAGACTCCCACACCTTTTGGAACCATGTGGTTAACAGGACCTTTAATCTAGGAAGAAACCAACTCTATCTAAATTTTGCATAACAGAACATGGTGCTGTGGTAGAAACCAACCAAAAAGGCTTCTCCAAATATCTGACAGAAATCTACACACCTTTTTGCAAATAATGTCATTTGTCTCTGTGCGCTCTAGCTTACATACAGCAAAACACTGCTATTCTTAATTTTAACAAAATTAACCTTTAGTTTTTGTCAGGTGGCATTCAAAGACTGTCTTGGGAAGTTGCATACTACAAAGCCAGCTATTAGGCAGTAGCATTATAAAAGCCATTTTGAAGACAGAGACAGATAGTTAAGTAGTTTCTACACCTAAATATTTCCATAACCAACAAATATCAGCTTGCTACACAAAACTTGAACACCACTTCCAGCAAAGCCTGTCAGAGGAATATTTCTGTGCTAAAGTGCCACTGATGAAATATCCAGGTATTCAGGATGCAGAGAGAGAACTTCATGGCTATTTTAACCACAGAAAAGTAAGACTAGCAAAATATTTTGTAAATAATGTATTCTGTTTATCCATTAACAAAGAGAAAATACATGGTCTGTGTGCATGCTTCTGTTCATAATTTTAAGTTCTGAAGTCTAAGTGACTCATCTTGAATTTAATAACTTTGCTGGTCACTGAAAAAAAAGACAATTTATTTAAACCAATATTTAAAACACAATAACAATTTTGTTTGGTTTCTCTCTATCTTTCTTTCTTGGAATAAACACACCAAAAATCCAGTTTAAGAACAGCACAAATAACACTAATTGTTCATTCAGGCAGATAAAACATTTCAATAGCTCCTGCTTGTTACTTCCCCTATAAAACCTATTAATTATATTCTATTGGCCTTCCTGTAAAATCGACGCACCAGATGCTCTACTTTAAGATAAGTGTACTGGAAAATTTGCCTTTTACTGGGTGAACCTTTCTTTATGTGGAATCTGTTCTGTCAAATGCATGAAGCAAGGCTTCACTGTGAACCAGAAAAGACTCCAAGTAACGCTCTGACAACAAATTATGAAATTCTGGTCTTCAGTCAGGTATTGGAAGCAATCAGATGCAAATGGCCCCTATTCTGATGCCTAGAGCCTGCACAGCCTGCTAACACCAACATGCAGAGGACGGTGCCACTGCCAAATGCCTCTCCCCATCACTTTTTTCTCAAATGATAACCTGAAACGTAAAACAACATTAAAAAAAAAAAATCACCCAACTGATTCATTCTTGGGATAAATACAAACTACAGTTACTCACAATTCTTCAGATCAGCACAGCAAAATGTTACTTGTTCTGTTTCCTAAGGAAAAAAGGTTTCTGTGAGCAGCACATGCATACCCCTATGAATGCTGGTCACTCAACTCCTCTTTCACGGAGGCTAAGCCACTTTTAAATTAAATTTAGAGGAGACAGTGAGGTTTCAGAGAAAAGTCCATTCCTACAAATACCATGAAAAAAGCAGGCCAGGTGACAAGATCCCACAGGTATCCAGACAAAGGCTGAATCTTCAGTAGCTTAAATGTTATTAGACAACAGAAACACCTCTTAAAAATGCTCTAGGCACAGGAAAAGCTTGAACTGGAAAAATATAGAAATAGATTGAAAATTTTTTGTCAACTGGTTATGAAACTATTTGCTTAAATTATTATTAACAGAGAGATTAGTATTGGTAGTTATTTGCACACACAATACACAAACCCCAAACACTTTCTGGAAACTGGTAACATCATTTAAAAGGACAACGTTTTAGTTGTTCTCAGGGTGTCATGATGTAGTTATTCACCATTTCATGGCACTAAGCTTGCCCATAGCTTTTGTCTGTGTTCAGATGGCAAGCGTAGTGCATTAGCACTATTCCAAGTCCTACTCACATGCTGTGACTGGAACACAGCAGCGTAACTTGTGCCTTGTTATTCTTTTACACACTTCAAGCCCCCTCATTTCAACCAACTTAACAGCTTTAAGTGTGATGGGGGAAATCTTGTGGTTGTTAATTATCTGAGGGATTGTGGGATTACATGTACCATTTTACTGCAGATAATTTTAAACATGCTATTTCTGTGCTATGAAAAATAACCTCTTTAATGCTTTTCTGCTCTTTTTACTGGCTTTTGTCACAATGTTTCATAAACTCTGTTCCCATAGCTCTGCTGACATCAACAATGATTCTGATGCACAAACAATGAAGCAATCAAAGAGCTATTTTAATTTTGGCCCTATTCAAACCAAAAGAAAATTCAACATTTTCCAGATGTGAAGAGAAGTGTGTTTGCTAACAGTAGCAAGCTATTGACATTTTAGATCTCTACCAGGATATTGCTACCCTGAGCAAGCAAACAAAAAAACCCTCTAATAAAAAGAAGCAGTCCATGACCTTTCAATCCTCAGGTTACAGTTTCACAAGTTAGAACAAGTTCAAGGCACCATGAAAAAACAGCATGTAGGACACAAAATCAAGGCCGTTGTTCAATAAAACAGTACTCAAAATTATGCCTAGAAAAGACTGCAAGCTAAATACACAATGCAGAGAGAAACTTATTCTCTTGTCATTAAGCCCTCTATTCAATTAGCATTTATTGGAGTAATTAAATACTGGGAAAGGATGCCAGGCTAATCGTTAGATTATGATAATTACACAGCTTTGCTGTGCTACAGCTGATCAAAATAATACGTGGTCACGTGCACTCGGCTAAAGCTTCTCGGCAATCATCAGGCTTCCATGAGAAACTTATTACTATATTAAGGCCACATATTACTAGCTCATTATCAATCAGGCAGAGAAACTTATTATTTGTACCCTTCCTTCTACTCTGCCATCCACTCTGCTGGAACAAGCCTCCTAAAATGTTGCGCCCAGGTCTCTGCCTTTGTCTGGCTCCCTTCCATCATAATTACACAGCTGGGCAGAATCAGGCTCCTGCACTTGAAAGAGTTCAGATTACTGTTTCACAACTGGCTGCAAGCGTCTATCACATTTCTTGAAAGAGACGAGTGATCTCCCTGCATTTCACTTCACAGACATCTGTGGGAGATCCATTTTCCCCTTTTAATCTTGTTATGTTCCTCTCACGTGGGAGATTTTTCACATTACTTGGGTGGGTTCAAAAGCAAAAATCAGAAAGAAGGGAGCTGCATTAAGATGGACTTCATGAGAAAAAGCATCACGTTTACGTGGCTTGTCTCTCTACAGAATCTCCTGCCTTTATCCCTTCTTAGCAGCCAACAGTATAAGAGAGACATTGTTCCCTCCTGACGTAAGGCTGGGCTTTTTTCTTGCTAAAGAACAGGGTTCTCATCAGCTACCATTGTACCTGGCACTTCATGCTGCCTATTTAATGGAGAAAAACAAGTGATTTACTACAGGGAGTAGAACATGGGAAAAAACATGAAACAAATCAGTTTGCCCTAGCATTCAGGTTTTTAAAGAAAAGAACTTGTTCAGCACAGAATAACTCAGAAGAGTCATAGAATGTTCAGCCAGAACTAAAGAAATACTGCAAAAAATACTAAATTCACAAAAATTATTTTTATTCTATGCTTACTGAAAAATTAGACCTTTTGAAATGTCAGAAGCACCTGCTTCCACATCACAAATTGATCTGGAATCTTCTTAGATAAGCCAGGCCAAGGTTTACAACACTAACTGATCAAGCTTCACTTTCTCAAACTTCATTCTTCACTTACTATTGAAGTTCATGACTATGCTGCAGGTGACCACTTACAAACTTTTAACTATCTTAATTTCTAGAACCAAAAAATCTCCTCAAAACCAGTATGATAAAAAATTTTAGGCTTCTGGATGGAAAAAAAAAATTCTATTCTTTTTTTCTATTTAATAAGGCCTGATTGTTGAAAACTTCCTAAAGTGCCTTGGTTGAAACACCTTGTTGGCAAAACAAAGCAAGCCTACATCCAGGAGTCTTCTATTAAAATCACGGCAAAAAAAAAAAAAACAACAAACAAACAAACAAAAAAAAAAACAAAAAAAAACAAAAACAAAAAAACAAACCTGCAAAACACAAGAGGAAAGGACTAGGTTTTAATGAGAAAGGGAAATGTCCTATTTAAAATGTAGCAGTTCTTTGAAAGACATATCTTGTGTTAATTCCATTAACCTGAGAGACCTGAAATAGCTTTTCTTCTGGTTCTATTGGTTACCAAAAATTTCAGTTGCATCATAACGGTTAACAGTTACAATTAATTTAAAGTAGAGACACATATTTTATTTATTGTCATGATTTAAGGGCTCTTTAAGGAATAAATTCTACAGAAATGTGTTTACTCCACTTATGGTTAATAATTTCCCTTTATACTCAAAACTATGTTTGTTTGTGGAGTTGGGTCCTGTATCGACTTTTTAATAGCTATCACTGCAGAAAGATACATGTTCAGTGATAATACAAACATTAAACAATAGAAACTAATTGCTCTTCCATGAGTAGGTATGAGGAAGAGAATTAATAAATCAACATTTATTTCCCACCTATAAATCTGAGTACTCCAGAGATTCTCAAGTACTGCAGCAGCCTCACCCACTTAATTTCACATCATTCTGTATCTCCTAATTGAAGACCTGGACATTCTTCATGAGGTTTATTAAAACTGTTTCCTCAGACCCTGCTTTTGCAAAATTCCTTGAAAGCTGGCACACGTGACTTTCACCTCATCTCTAAGAACTTCTCTTTTGCTTTTTCACTTGTGAAGTGAAAGAACTCATGGTATCTGGGGAGCAACAGTCATGTTGTTGATGATAAGGGTTGTAATGGGGTGCAACATGTCACAGCAGTGTTCTCAATGAGGTCAAACTCTCATTTCCCAGCTGTCCCAACTCTGATAGCTTTAAACCCCCTGCCTGTGGTCTCTATCTGACTCTTTATTTTCCATTGCTCTGGGCGTTTAACTTGCAAAGATGGATGAAGAGAGAAGGGAGGCAATAGTAAAAGAAGAGTTACTGTTTTGTCAAAGGCATCACTTAGATTTAGAGGACAAACCTCTGTGTTGAAGCCCAGTAACATCAGCTGAAAGGTACCACACCCAAGAAGAGACTAAAGGCAGCCTGAGATTTGTGTTTGAAGCCTCTAACCATGCTTTGAGTTCAAAATATCTGTCTTGAAGCCAATCTTTTCTCAATTGATTTATGGACACAAGCTCATTATTGTGGTCACCTTAGTACTACTCTGGAGTTCACCAGCAACATTTATCCCCCTTTATCTGAGGTAAAATGAGGAGATCTGGTAATTACTGCTCACATCTTTTTAAATGTGGTCATCAATATCCTGCACACATGGCTACATTTGTCTGCTTTAGGTACTAACAACATACAAGATGGCAGCTTCATTTTTTATTCCATGATTTTGCTTGAAAACACAAAATCTATCTCAGCCACCTCTTGCCTATACCAGAAAAATGTCAGTTTGCTGATCTATTTGTTTACACACCTTTCTTAAAAGAGCAAACAAGTTTTATCTGAGCTCTGCTGTGCTGACACATACTCTACCACTGGTCACATTTGGGAGAAAACAACATTTTAAGAGTTTACATTCTTAAAAAACCAAAATAAAATTAATAAAAAAAAACCCCACAGGTTGGAATACTACTGAAGTCTCTGAACTGGACTCTAGCAACATGTGTTGACCATGTGTCTAACCCAGAAGACAGAGTCTATGAGGCTTGATGGAATGTGATTCTGTGAGCGGTATTTGCTAACCCTGCCTGAGGCATGTGCTGACATCTGTTAATGGATATGGAGAACAATGCCCTATCTGCAGAAAGGTCTTGCTTCTCACACTCACAAAATGAAAGAAAAGAACATTTGCCCAACAAGCATGTTGACCTGCACACTGAATAATTGAGATAAACGGCAGTCAGCCTCCACAAGGAAATATATGTACTGCAAGTCAGCCTCACAAATTTTCTTTCTCACTAATATATAAAAAGCAGAGAGATGCTTAACTTGTTTAAACTGAAATCTCCTTCTCTTTCATACTCCCAGGGGGAAAAAAAAGCTGTGTCAATTTCTGCCAGTCAATATATATGGGCAGCATTTGAGAAGAAGCATATATTTTGATAAAACTGCTTGTTTGTTGCACATACCTACACTTGCTGTATTACAGAAATTAAGTTATAGCTTTTTATTATTAATCTTGCAATCAATATTTGAAAATGAATTTTAAAATATTTTGTGATCAAATCAGAATTTGCCTACTCAAACACCCTAATAACTTGCAACTTGTAAAATCTACAATTTAATTCCCAATATGCAAGAGCATAAAATGAAACTAACCCTTGAGATGTTTCACAGTATTTTTATGTCTAGTAAACTGTGAATATTTTAACAAGCTCTGGTCATAATCCCCATCCTCCAGCTAAAGTGAATTAATCCAGCTATAATATAAAATAACATGAGCAAAATATAGAGAATGAAAAACCCCCGAAACATCACAGACGTCCACAAACAGACCCAGGAACATAAGAAATTTCAGTATGAAACCACAGCTTGCTATTAATATGAATAAACTATACATTCAAATACAGTATCAAAAGTAATTTGAACTTACTAACATAAAACTCAAGTTAGAATAGCTAATGAGTACATAAATTTATTAGCAGACAATTTGCTATCCAGAAAGTGGGCTTCAATCAATGAACTTTTTTTTTGTTTTATAATTGTCTGGTGTCTATTTAAGAGATCCATAGGAAAAGTCTTTGCGGACATGGAAACGGCATTTTAGAGGAAGTTCTACAGAGAAATATAGTAATTTA
>VWYP01010522.1:36669-51074 GCA_013400435.1 Pycnonotus jocosus
TTTCTTTTAAGTATTTTTGCCTTTGTTTATAAACTAGTTCTGTCAATGATCAAGTATTCTGAGCTTTTTTTCCCCCTTATTCACATCTTGCCATTTTTAACTCTGGCATTTGAATGCCCTTAAATATATGCTAAGAGATCTTTTGTTAGGTTACAGAATGGTCTGAGTAACGACGCATTAAAATTTATTCTTCATTTAAATCATGGCTATGACTGATATAAAAAATACATCCTGACACAGTAGCTCCAAAGTTCCTAAAAGGTTACAGACATGACTATTAAGGCCCTCTATTCTAATAACCAGCTCTATTCAAGACAGCAATTAAGCTGATGCTTTATAATTAAGCGCACACAAAGCCAAAGGATTTAGGTAAATGGTTAAATACTTTCCTGAAATAAGGCCTAACCGTACAAAAGGCACTCAACTAAACTGCACGGACTAAATGTAAAATTATTCATTATTGTGCTGATGTCAGAGAAAAACTAACCCAGCCAAAAAAGAATGTGTGAACACAGCATTTTATGATATGAAACATGATAATGAAGAACTTCATACGGAGAATCATTTATTAGCAATAATATTACAGTAATCCCTTTCATTTAATTACTCTATCTCCGGGAAACTGAACTACAGATATCTTAGTGGTCAATACTTGACTCTTAATCGACAGGGGGAAAGGGTTAAAAAGCTTTTACCCTAATGAGTGGGCACACTTTATACCACAAAAAAAAAAAAAAGTTCTTACTGGGATTAACATTTTAAATATGGTTCTTTGGTCCATTAGAAGGTCATGACATTACCACCACTATCTCAACACTAAGCAAGATAACAAACGACCTGAGACTTTATCAATATCATTGATCTTTACCAGCAATGTGAATGTAGGTGGCAGCACATTATTCCTGTGTGTTCAAACATTAAAGCTTAATTCACCTCAGCCGTGTAATTTTCTTGCTTTTATATGCTGAGACGATGCTCTTGATTAAATACTCAGGCAGCAAAGGACTAAAAACACTACTGGTTCCATTGGTTAGTATCAGCTGTGTATGTGTGTGCTGTGTAGAAACAGCCTGTTCAAATGAGTGTGCTGGTAACACGTAGGGTGTGGAATATCCTCTCTCGTTAATGCACTACAGATGAGTAGATTTGTGTAAAGACTAGTTGAAACCTCTTCTTACTTTCAAAATCAATTATTTTAAACTTCTCAACCTGAAACATAGAGATCATTTTCCAGTGCAGCATAACAGAGATGACTTCTTAATAAGTCGGGACTGATGGGCTAAACATTGTTTTCTCATTTCTATAGTCTTAAAATTAGTATTTTTTTTATCTGCTGAACATTGTTATTTAAATTCTTCAACATGTATAAAAGTCAAGAATCTTCATTCTGCTAACACTAAAAAAAAACAGCCACTGTTTTCAAAATTTTATTACATTGCAGCAGTAGCAATTTCACTTAGCTACAAAACAGCCACTTAGTAAGCTGAGGTCCTCCATCAACAAGTACAGAAAAAGAATCATCTTGACATGACTAATTACTTTAAAAAATAGATTAAATATGGTGTAAAACTCCCAGACTGTCTCAAGAATGAATTCTTATTTTCATTGATAATGGAAAGAATCTGTATTCTGAAATAAAAAATAAATCTTAAACCCTTTTTGTTACTCCATACTATTTCTATGCTACAGAAATATTAAGAAAATTACATTATTAGTAATAATTTAGACATCAAATAGACCACTTGGGCCGACAAACTCCAGCTAAGCAGAACAGCATCAGCCATGTGCAAAAATAATACAGGAAAACCAGAATGACTGACTGAAGCAGGCTGCAGGTAGAAGGAGCATATTGCCATTTACAAACACAAAGGCTCACCCCATGACAGCCTCAAGTTGTATATTTGATTACATAGCTGACCGATTAAATATATGTGTTTATATATGGAAATAGACGTTACTGAATCAGGTACACATTCACAACACATGCATGGTTTACCAAAATAATGCCCACAATTTCATGCTACATACTAGAAACTAAAATTCTATTTATTGCTTAGGCTGGTAAGCTTTCTCTTTTGAACAACAGTTCATACCTTCCGGAATCAGAGTAATACAAACAAGCATGAACGAAACCTAGCACTTCAATAGAAGAAAAGAGAGTCTTAATGACAACAGGTGGAACAAAACAGGTATTACTGGAATACTTACTGATAGGATTCAAGAGTGCTCAAGGCCATCTGATGCTTAGGGCCACAGGAGAAATCAGCAGAGACTTAACCTAGCTAATTGTCTGCCTTGATTGTGATGGTTCTGATTAGAAGAATAATCAGCTCTCAGCAGCCCTTAGGCAAAAATGCCAACTGAGGTCTTTAATTTTTTTTCCTGTCTGATGATGGTGCTTGCAGAATGAATGCCAGATCACATCATTAAACCACTCTCCCAAATATTAAGGAGGTTACTATACGAACAAAACCAACGATTCCTGTTGTAATTAGTTTGAACATTCTCCTTCTGTCATGTTGAGACTGCATTCATACAGGCTAAAAAAAATGCTGACCTCCAGTTTTTCTTGGATATGGAGAACCAGTCACACTTGATGACTGAAAGAGAAGAGCTGTATTATTTCAGCAGTCCTGGAGCAGCAAAAGGGTATCTAAGGCTTAATTAAATTATTAAGAGTTGGCTGCATATGACACAAAAAATAATTTGAATTCTTTTTTACTGTTGTTTTGAGTGATTTTATCTAAATATGTCCACCCATAATAAAACACCCACTTTCCCTATTTGACTACATCATCTCTACCATTTTTCAGTACATGATTTACATTCCCAGTCATTGGGAAAACTTAAAGCCAGATATACTCAAAACAGATTTCATACTTCGTTTTCTCAATACTGCTCTCTTCTGTATTATGGGACTTTTGGTTTCTGACTACAATAATTTTACCCTTCCATTAGTTGCTGCTGTAAAAAAAAAGTGAGTATTCATTTGAATGCAAAGTAATATGTATTGACAATTACATTCCCAGGCTAGTAATTTTAAGAAGCACATTTTGCCACTATTTTTGCACTCTGGTACATTAGCTGATTTAATAACTTCTAAAACAGTTAAGCATATCACACACAAAGAGCTTAAAAGCAAAGGAACAAAGGAGCTCGAAACAGTTTTTCATAATGATCTAGCTATAACACACACAGAAGGAGAGCCTTAAGAGCAGCTTTCAGTGCTTTAGTTATGCAAGAAGATCTAGGCTCCTCCATAGAGCTGACTGAAAAAGTGGACCAAAAGCATGTCTGCAAAACAATTACCTACAACATGATACTGGCCATTTTATAAGGGAAAGCAAAGTCTGAAACAACTGATCCTTCATGTCCTCCTTTTAAGAATGTCCACATTAATAAAATTAAATACCTCATTGACAACAAGTCATAAATGTCTGAACAGCAAAAAAAATTAAAATCAGCAGCCACTAAGTACATTTGACACTTGAAGGTAATTACATGTATGGGAATCCTGACAGGAGCGATTTCTCCTGTTCCCATTTTGAGCTATCTGTCTTCTGGAAAGTTCACTGAAAGAATGTGTCAAACTGTCTATTAAAAGAACAACCAAAATATGCAATAAACACATCCATATTTTAGCCTCTGACCCTTGAAACCCAGCACATTTTTTACATTCTTCTAGCCAGGATAAACAAGAATCAGCTAGCTGTACGTATCTGTGCCCAGACCAGCTCGCACAGCTCACGGGTCTGGTCCGGGGGGAGATGTGCAGAACCCTTACATTTACAGCTGTAAAGTGTGCTGCCAAAAATTATTTAACCGAAGAAGGAATGGGTAAAGGTGTGAAAGAGCTTACTGCAGGCCTAGTTTATAGGCCCTGGATGTGTCAAGAGACCATATGCCTTTGCCAAATAGAAATTTTCTTGAAATGGCAACTGTCCCCAGCTCTCAGAATTCTGCGCAAGCACCAAAAGAGAAAACAGGGTTTTTTTCCCAACCCCAACTCCCTCCAGCTGTCTCTCCTCAACATTGTAGTTGGGGCTCAAAGTGTTCTAGCAACAAAATCTTTTTCAGATGGCTCAGTGTGAGCTACTTGTTTCACCAAGATTTCTAATGAACTGTAAAACCAACATTTTGGTTCAGTTAACAATGGCATTCCAGCTCCCATAATATATGACAATCCTGACTTACTGAAGCAGAACCTCTGGTCTTGACTCTTCAGTTTGTAGGTCTCACCTGCATAATTTTGTTTTACTAGCAGGATTTTCAGTCCATTTTTAATGCATATATATGCATACACACCTCCTACACCCTACTTTGGGGTAAACAAACATATATTTATATATATTACTCTAAGTATTCTTCTGATATGAAATCCAGTAAGCCACTCAACAATACTGTAATTAGAACTAATAGATAATTAAATCAACTTTTGATTGCATTACTTTCTTCAATTATCAACCCTGTTGATGCCTGCTGGTTTACACTGATATGACTGATACCAGAAGTCGAAGGGCATTGTCTGTGCTCATACGAAGCCTGGCCACTGCCAGAATCTGAGCCAGTCGTACTGACCCAGATCTTGCTCCTCTGTTTAGCACCTGGTTTCTCATCTCCAGAGAGGTACTGGTGGACCTGTTATGCAAAACTGTTTGTAGCCCTCTCCTCAACTCCAAAAATTGGTCTCTGAGCTAAAGGCTTTCTCCAGCCCCAAAAAGCAGTGTGCAGTATTCGGAGTGCACCGCAACACTACAGACAGCAGAAAAGGAAGCTGCTCTTAGAACTGACCTATAGCCAAGCAAGGTTTGCCGGAACAAGTAGAGCATTAAGCTGCACTACTTTCAATGTTTGTAGCACTAAAATATCTGTTTCAGCTGAAAGACACATCCCAGACCTTTCAGTACCCATTAAGACTGCAGAAAATTTAAACATTCTCTTGGTACAAATAGTAAAAGTCTCAGTGTAAACAAATGCTCCTATGAGCTTAACCAAACCACTGATGACCCATAAGTAATCTCACACAAGGGTCAGTGCAGAAGAGCTTCCTTACTCACTGACTTAGTATAGTTTCAGGAAACAACTTAAGTTTTTGCACTCTAAATCCCCCTTGTCAGTAAGGCTAAGATTTACATCACCAATAAACATTCAGCAAAGACAATTTGGATTGGGCTGGCTGGGTTACATCCAGTATCTACAAAACTCTCACATTTTTGTTTACAAACTGCTCTGATGGATTTTGCAGATCAACATCAAACATATTCATTGACAGCAGAATAACTGTGCTGAGTTCCACTGGTTCACTATTTGCACTGAAGGGCTGTAAGATACCATGTTCCTAATCTTAAAATAAAGACAATAGTTCTACACTCTTGTCTGTTTTGGTCTAAAGCTCTGAGAAATCAAGGCTGTTATTTTCCAACCAGATTACATTATCCAGAGCAGGACTCTTTTGACTTCAACACAGCTCCCACAGCACAAAGGTAAGCAACAGCAGACAGCTTTTAAGGCTTCACCCCTCTAACTTAACCAACTGGGAAAGTGAACAGAAGCCTTTTGCCACACCTACAGATTTCTCAGGAGGATCTTGAATACCCAGAGGATTGCACCTCTCAGCCACTTAGTACCTGACTAGGTATTATTCTGAGTAAGACTCATTAGATGATGAGCACCAAGTGCCATAGTACAATGATGAAATTGCTACTGGGCTCCCCGTAGCACTGTTTTCTCCTGCAAAAACCCCTAATTTTTGCACAATGCTGGCATAAAGAAGAAGAAACTCATCAAGGCATTTTGAGACACTGGAAAAGAAGAATTTGTTAATAAGTACATCAAGTTAGATCCTTCTTTGATCATCCACCTCATTTCCTTGTCCATTATGGATGACAACAAAAAGGCAGGTAGACAGCCTCCATGAGAGAAGACAAAGCACCAAATTGTAGAGAACAGACCTGAACAAACATGATCCAGTGCTGGCCACATAACAAACTTCTTGTATGCAGTCCTACCTCAGGTTTTCTCTGGTAAAACAGAAGTATATCACTGCTGTGGGAAAATAACCACAGATGATTTGAATACTATGAGGACACATAAATATCTAATTAAGAAGATGAGAGGAGTAGTACAGCCAACTTTCAGATTTATCTGCTATTCCAACAGTTTCAACATTCAGTTTTGTTTTTTGCAATGCAATTTGAACAGCTGCACAGACAGGAGAGTTGCCAACATCAGAAGTAGTTTCTGCCACCTGAACTTCACCCAATTCTCTCCACACAGTCATAAGATAAAGAGGCTCCCACATAACACTATTTCCTTGCTGAAGCAGTCACCACAGGCATCAGCTGGAAAGAGCTAGCTGTAGCATGTAGGATGAAAAAATGTGTAAGCATTATTGTTGTGCAAGTTACTTCTGGGCTTGAACAAGAGAAGATTTATCTCTTATAATTTAATTAGTATTTTCTAACATTTAGATTTCCTTTTTATATGCTGAAATAACTGTTTCACCTTTTACAACTGTTTTCCCTGAAAGTATTCAATGAACTGAACACAACTTTATGGATACCTTTATTCCACTTGAATCTAAGTTTTAATTATGATTTTTATGCAAAGAAAAACAGCTGGAAAATAGAACTCTGTGAAACAATTTGATTTTCTTCCTCTCTCAAGAAACAGACATTTCAGGAGCAAACAGAAGTCAGCCCCTTTCACAAGAGGTAGTAATCTCCTCATACAAATGGTCAGTGAGTGAGAATACAAGAAACAACCAACTAGTGTTTGGCATGCATATTAGTGTGTGAACATAATACATAAAAGGAGCAATGAGAAGATGGAGCATAAGATTATGTTAACAAAGGACTAGAACTTGCTGTCACAGAGATCAGTTTCAGCTGGGCAAGGGCTCAGAAGTCAAAAGGCGTCCAAAGCACCCTCCTTCTCCTCTTTCTCCACATCTGCTTTTGCACTGTGAAATACTCCAGAAGTGATTCCTGGGGCTTACCTTTGCCCCAGCTGCCTTCCTGCTTCACTGTTAAGGACCCCTCCAGAGGGCAGCAGCCCTCTTTTCCATGGCTCTCTTCCATTCCCTCCGTATCCCCGACTGTGGCTTTAGCTCAGTGTCTGGGATCCAGCCAGCAGAATGGCACTGCTTGGTGGGCAGGATGAATGACGGGGCAATCCTTGCTGCCTTCCCTGCACATTGTATCAGGTCTCAAGGACACGCTTGCCAAATGCACGTCACCTGGCATATGCAGCATCTGGCAGCTCTCCCTAGAAACCTGGGTGGAAGAGTTTCTTCCCCCTTTAACCTATTTTATTACTATTACTTTATCTTGTTTTTAATAACTGCATAATGTTTTGTTTTGTTTAGGCACTTTACAGCCCTGCTGCCACACTGTAAAGTCTCAAGTGTTCACAGTGATGAAATGCCTCAGGGAACTAGTTTGCAGTACATGAAGTAACATCAGCTTTGTAATTTAATTCCCAGTGCATTTCGCACATTTGAGAGTTGGAAATAAAATCAAACAAAGTTTCAGAGAGCAAGTTTCATCAGGTTTTGAGGAAAAAAAGAAGAAGGGAGTTGTGAGGGAAAAAAGAAAGAAGGGACTGCAAAGTCCATGCCAGAAAAGAATTGCATCAGAGGTGGGTGGCACCTGTCAGTGAAGGAATATACTGGAATTTGCCCTCAGTGGATACATTTATAGCATCAGCTGCCAGAGGTCAGTGAGTGCACCTGTGTACCTTACAAGGCAAGCAAATGGGACAAGGCAGAGAGGAACAGTAACCGCCCTGCATGCAACAGCACTGACATAATTGAAGATGTTATTCTGACATCCTTTTCTGATTGATTTCATATCCTAAGTTGCCATCTTAGTTCCAACTTGTGAAAAAATGTTCCAGAGACCATTTAGGAAACAGAAATTATGAATATGAAATTATCACACAGCATGCATTCCCAGTTCCTAAACATATATAATACACTAGCAACACCTAGATTTCTTTTTCTCCATATTCACTAGCCTTGTAATAACATACTGTTCCTTCATTCCTGCTATAAACTGCACAAGAAATACAATAGAGCAACACAAGAAATACAATAGAGCCACGGGTCTGGCAAGACTGGCTTGCCAAGTCAATGGCTTTGAACAATTACCTCCAATAAGCAATTACAGCTAGGCATGGCCATTTTCTGCCAATCAGTCAAGACAGAGACTTTCCTACCCTCATTTAACTTTTTGCCTGTGACAAAGCAAAAGGATTGATAAAGTACTCAGAGTGTATCTGCTTTTCGACTTAGCATCTGCTTTGTGCATATTGATGACACAAGGAAAAACCTAAAAGTGGATCAAAGAAGGTCCCCGTCACAAAGAAAGAAGTTGTGGTCTCCATCAATTTTTTCCATGCCTTCTACTATTGCAAGCTGGCTATTTTTGCTCATAAGAGTATGCAAACTACCCCTAAGTGCAAAATGGATACAGCACAAATAGATTTGGTAACATCACAGAAATACGTTGTATGAATACTGAGGTTCTCTTGCAGCCTGCCACACAGAAAGCATATCAGCATAACTGATTTTTTGAAAAGTCGACTGAGTAAGATATAATCCAGCTATAACATCTATGCTTGATATAATATTCCTTTGCACTTTTTATACATTATTTGCTGGGGAAAACAGTAATTGAAGTTACATTGAATCATATTCCTCTTACAATTAACGCTGATCACATCAGATGAAAAACTGGGAGCATCTTGCTCCCCCAATAGTTGTTACCAGCTAAGTCCAAGCACTTCTTAAAAGAGACTGTCTATTGGTACAAAACACTCCAGAAACGCAGCGTATCCACCTGAACATCTTCAGTTTTTAAATTTCTAGTTATCTAGATTCTCCATAGGTATTTTGAACCTCAGACAAGTCAGACAAGTCATTACTCAAAGTGAAAATGGTAAGCAGTTGTATCATTCTGAACAATTCACAGCCTGTGCACAGCGGACACCAATTAATTCTCAGTCAAGAATGTAGTCCTTATACATAGTCGTGGGTAGTATTTTCCTCTGACTAGCCATTCAAGCTGTTCAGTAGAATTGGGTGACTACTGTCGTCCTTGAATTACCTAGGGTAAGAGGCAAGCAAATACTGTGAGTAATAGAAAAATCTGGGTAACGTGCCACTGGATATTTTACTTCAATGTATTCACTTGGGTTCATAAAGTCCTGCTAGATATGTATTTGCACAGCTTTGTCAGCCCTACATTTGCTCCAGAGGCACTCAGCAGACACTGTATCAATCTCTCAGGTCTTAGACACATTAGATAAGCTTGAAGGCAGGACAAGTGTCTTTTTTCTAGCTTTTAGCCCTTTGGTAGTTCATGGGTTTTAAGAACTGCCTAGCCTTTCTCCCTCTCCTCTCCAGAAGAAAATAGTCCTTATCAGCCCTCCCTGCCCTGCAGCCCGGCACAGATCTCCCACTGCCATGCACAGCTCACAGTCTGGCATTAGGTAACTGACTTGACTGTGACACCCCAGCTTCAATACCACAAGATCTGCTTTCCCCTTTCACCTCCTGCACCTCTCAGAGCTTCCCAGAAAGGAGTGGACACCCCAGGCCCATGCCAGCTGCTTGTGGCTATGCCTACATCTGGGCAGTTCCACATTGACCCCTTGCTCATTATACAGCTGAAAAGCATAGTGACAATAGAATCCAGGCTGCCTTCTTAGGCAGCAGACAACAGTAACAATCAATTTAAAGCACAACAAACATTAAACAAGTACAGCAATAAGCTGATCAACAGATTTAATCACGCTGATTTGTAAAAAAAGGTCAATTATCTAATACCTTTAAATAACCATCTAACTTATTCAATGGCTCCTGCAATATTATATAATGGAAAATTAAACTGATTTCTGAACTTTTCACTAAATACCTAGAGGTTTGAAAAACGTCTTGAAATTGTGAAGGAACTTTTTTGCTTCAGGCAACACAAATTCCAGTGTGTCCTATATGCCATAACTTCTTGATCAACTATTTCCTGGAATTATTTCATTTTCAAAACGTTATTTTTTAGGTTTGCCTTAATATACCTTGGGTATATCAGGTGATCAATGAAACTAAGGTTATTGTACTTCATGCTGAAGATCTTAACTGCATGCAGTTATTCGACAAGACAAAAAAGTGGTTTAGGTTCACAAGCTTTTGGCCGAAGCATCAAGTCTTGCACTGAAGAATGCATCAAATAAACAGAAAACAAAACATCTACTCCACTGACGAGTTGGTGTTAGTACTGTAAACTCAACTGCAAACTTTGTTCCAAGTATGCCACCCACAATGCTGAGTAAGAAACAATTTAATTCAGAAATCTGTTTCCATTAACATCACTGGGAAATTTATCACTATCTTAAACCAGATTTCAAAAACCTCTTTCTTCCTGGCTGCAGATTTAGAAGTAAAATGATTTTTTAAAAAGAACAGCATCTGAGTAGCTAGACTTTCAGTTATGATTTTTCTGATGAGTCTCACATGTGCTTTTAAAAGCTCTCTTTTTTTTTTCAGGTTTAGATTAGTCTCTGTTCACCTAACAAAACAGAAAAACTGTTTACAACAGAAAACTTTTTCTACTATGACAGCTTTAAGAAAATGAAAACAGAAAACCAATAGAACTTTAAAAGTTCATTCGAAACAGCTGAATGCTAACACTGTGCCTGAAAAAGCCACAGTTTTCTTAAACAAATACAAGGAAGTATTAACATTGAATTGCTTCCCTTAAGGAGTGGTCCCCTATCTGTATGTCTGAGACTTAACGTTGCTTTTAACTGCATGACCTTTCTCTGAACAATCCCAAAAGCCTCTTCTCAGCCAAAAATTTCACAAATGGATAGAATACCTCTTAAATCACTATGTGGCAAGGAAATAGATTAAGCTAAAAATATGTTTTCTAAAAAAGCATTCAGAAAAAAAATCACTCGGGCTTAATACTGCAGAGAGAGTAAGAATGTAATATAGATATAAATTGGAATTGTAACCAATGGAATTACTAGATCTAGAGAATACTGAGAAAACTCCTGCCAGAATTGATCTGCAAGTGACATTGGTGGATAGGTTTCCCCACACAAAGCTGAATATATGCTTTACATAGTTTTATATAAATTCACAAACCTCTCCCCATCCCATTTTCTCCTTTCTTTTGAAGAAGGTGGAGGTAAGCAACAGGGAGAGAAAAAGGGAGTGAGAGGCTCTAATTTGAAGATGTTACAATTGTGCAGGACTCATGATCTGTTTTAAAGGTATGAAGATGCAGTTATTACCCTACATATCCGGGAATGAAGTGTTTATCTGGTAAACCTCTTCTAAGCACAGCAGTAATTTTCTTATGCAAGGTTGAATTTCAGTAAAGCCTCAAAGCAGGAGGGGATTTAATTGTAAAGGAAAGTTACTTAAAGCAATACATAAAATTTAAAGAGCACTGAAGAATTTTAAGTATGAAAAGCTTTTATGATACAGTAGAAGCAATTACTCCTGATACAGCATCAGGAGGAAATTTATTACACGCAATTTCACTGAGAGACAAATAAGAGGCACTCTTGCTCTGAAGCAAGTAACTGCAAAGTATTTTCACCCTGGCTTTGCCAATAAAATGCTGCAGTTTTCCATTCTCTTCCTGGCATGTAATTTCACTTCTTGACTGAGATAATAGACTGATATAATTTAGGTTTCCACCATGCTCAAATCTGTTCTAAATTTGGAAAGAAAAGTTGCTGCAGATTGCATCTCCTCAACCAAACTGAAACAAATTTCAGCTAAAATAAACTTGCTTCAATTTCTCAATTATTACTTACTTCAACAGAACCTGGGATTAATTCAGATATTGTATATGGCAAGTAGTTGTCTCAAACACAAAAGAAATGTACACCAAAGAGATAAACATCTGGAGAACAGTTTACTGCTTCTCATTCCAAGCTCTTTTGTTCAAGAGATGAGTGGCATTTCATGGCCACCTGTGTCCCCATAACCCAGGCACAGCATTTGTAAAACTTTTTCTACTTCCATCTCTGATGTCAGTTAATGGAGCTGTGGGCAAAACTGCACCAAAAGGTTTATACCTGTGACCCACACATAACTAACCCATGTTTTTCTTCAGTAACCATTTTGTAATACATGTTTTTGCTTTTTCCACCAGCCGGTATTTTCACAGGCCAGACAGGTGACTACACATATCCTATCATAAACAAAGGAATGTTGTGAATCTGTTGATTTTTAAAAATACAACTGCTTTTTTTGCTTGCATTCCTTCTATTGTTTACCATGGTCTTACACTGACTTAAGAAATACTCAGAAATGAAGTAGTACTTCTTTCTATCTTGCTTCCTATTTTCTTGCAAACTTCTTCAGCTTTTTCCTTGTCTTTAGAAAGAGAGAGTGAAACACAGCAGATTTCAGATTCTCTTACAATAGCTATTTAAAATTGAAAACAAAAACTTGGGCAAAGAAAATTCATTGATGTATTCTTTCTGCAAATATGGCTTAATGTGTTGGCCAAGCCCAGACTGTTCTCATGTCATAATAACTACAGAGAAAATTCAGATCTCTCCAGTTGAGAACACATGAAGCAGATAATCAAAATACTTTTTGTATTTTGTATTTGTATTTAATACAATTTGTTCCTAAGTAAATTCATCATAGGTTCAGAAAAAATTCACTGAACACTTAATCATGTAGAGTTCCCATCAATTTTTACGTCTGTTTTTCTAAGGCGACTTCCACTTAAAGAAATTATGTTGTCCAAACACATCAGCCTCACAGCTTGGGGACAGCAAAAAATGTAGAGAAAAACCAGAGCAAGGTCATGGCAAAACAGTCCTCCCAGATTCCAGAGAAGGGAATGCATAGCCATGCTCTTTACACTCCCTACCTCCTACATGGTCTGCAGGACAAAGTCGCACAGACCATATAATGTATCTTGTAACTACAATAACAGTTGTAAAACTGTAAAATTGTAACTGAGGCCCAGAAAGAGAAGTTGAAAATGAATGAATGAGCACTCACATGTACCAGTATACATGCTATAGTAGGGAATCTCATACTCACACAGCTGTTTAGGGGTGCGTAAATATCTAGTCAGGGCCTTTGAACAAGCCTAAGCATAGCAAAAGTAAAATTCAACATCCCACTTAGATGTGTTAATCCAATTAAGGAAAGCTAAAATGTGTTTCCATTGATAATTCTTTTTGAACATTTCTTAGCAGGGATTATGTACCTTTTTTGTCCATTAGGATATGTTGTACTCACACACACAGACACACAGAGGTACAGAGAGGACATTCTTCTAGGACTTGGTGTGACCCTCACCTGAACAATTGTGAAGCAAGCACAAATTACAACTTGCATGGATGTTCAAAGAGAATATTTCAGCAGATGCAACAGTACAGTACAAATTATAAAAAATTAGGAGGAAAAAGAAATGAGTGCTAGTTTTACAGATACAGATTTGTTTTACAGACTGCACAGTAGACAAGCACTTAATAAAGCTGGAAAAATTTGTGGTGCTTGTTACTTAAATTCTCATTTAATCTTTCATGTGGTTAGCACCAACTTCTCAGCTTTTCACATCTATATTCAGTAAGAAAGGTTTGCTAGGTTGTTGATATGGGACTATTTGACTTGCCTGGCTTTTAGATGAGAAGGATGTGTTTCACTATTTCTCTTCTGGTCTCTGCAGAATTGCAGTTGTGTTTGCTTTGAAACAGAAAACTAACATGCATGTCAGGTGCACAGCTAGCATAAATTAGAAAGAACAAATATATCTACATGAAATCTGTATTGAATGATATTTAAAGGAACATTAAAACACAGATGTTTATTTATTTAAGTAGGAGAGCTCTTGAAAATGCTTTTTCCAAAGCCTGAAAGTTGAATACAAAACCCACTTAATCACCAAATAAAAGAGGATTGTAACAAAGATTTAAACAGGCAAGATATATATGAAAAAAATAATAATTTTAAACAGTCTTCCTTAAGTAGAGAAGTAAAAAGGTGCTTTTAATGACAGTATTTTCAGCATATACTTCATTAACTTTTAAGAAAAGGAGTAGAGAGGATGTTTTTGAGAAAACAAACTAATGACTATATTACAAGGAGTACAGAAGAAAATGAATTCTATACTTTTTTACTTGTCAGTAAATTACTTCATGAGATTTCAGCTCATGCTAGAAGAAATCCTTTCACAGACATTCCAGAATCATAATCATGCCAATCAACATTATTTAGAGGAGTGGGCTCATGTTCCAAAGGTGTTTTTGAAATATTCCAGTATTCAACTATCACACTCCTACATTTCAAGGAGTTCCCTGGGGTCCTACAATAAAAGCCTTCTTCCACCTCCTCCTTCCTTTTGCACACACAGATTTTTTTTTTTTTT
>VWYP01010529.1:0-11950 GCA_013400435.1 Pycnonotus jocosus
CTTGCCTGGGACACCTGGGTGAAGTAAAGATCTCTTCACCCTGTGAGAGTCAGCCTTCTCATTTCTCTACCAGCAACATGCTTTCTGCTGAGCTTGGACTCATAAACTTGGATTACTAAGGTGGGTTCAGAGGAGAGCTAGCCTGGAGCAGCTCTGAGCCACCACAGTGTCCCTCCTCTGGACTCACTCCAACAGGCCTTTGCCCTTCCTATGCTGAGGACCCTGCAGGTGAGGTCTCACCAGACTGGAGCAGAGGGTCAGAACCCCTTCCTTTGCCCTGCTGGCCATGCTGCTTTTGGTGCAGCCCAGGATACATTTGACTTTCTGGGCTGCAAGTTAACATTGCCAGGCCAGCCTCTCATCCATCAGCTCCCTCAGGTCCTTCCTGTCAGGGCTGCTCTGGATCTGCTCATTCCCCAGCCTGGAGTGAAAACTGAGGGTTGCTCTGACCCCAGTGCAGCACCTTGCACGTGGTCTCATTAAACCTCATAAGATTGCCATGGGCTCACTTCTTGAGCTTGTCCATGGCTCTGTGGATGGCATCTTGTCTTTCTGGACTGTGCAGTCTAGTCTGGAAATCTAGTCTTGTAAGAACTGAACCATTGCAGTCCTTCTACTGCTTCAGAGCCAAGGTGGCATTGTCAGCTTCAGGAGTAGCCAGCATATGTCAAAGGTCAGTGGCCTTTCAGAGGAGGAGCTAAGAATTGCTAGCTATGCATCTTTCAGAACTAGAGAACCTAATTTATGTGAAAACTCAAGGTGCATTAAAATGAAATTTCAGTGCATCTGACTGTCTTGGCGATGAACACTGTCAGGATCTGTCACTATGGCCCACGTTGATTGAATCAAACCTCTGTGAAAAGATACTCTTTTTCTTGTAGGGGGAACACATAGATGATAAATCAAAATACCTGATAATCCATAGCCAGCAGAGACCATAAATTCGTTTAAGAGGTATTGCCTTCTGGGATGCTACTAAAATGTTTAAAACTTGAATTACTATAAAAAATTTGTGGATTATTTTCTTCTGTTGATAAGCAAGATCTTCTCATAGAGGACATAATCTATGTATTTTGGAGAATTTGAGTCCATTTTTACAATGAGGAAATCATTACTATATGATTCCTGATTTTTTCTTTGCAAGCATCTTCCCTCTCCCAGTATTTGCATAAAAGGGCTTTTTCATATCAAAGAATATTCTGGTGACATTCCAGTATATTGTATTATTCTATGTTATGGTTTTCTTTCTTGGCACAAAATGCAAGCAATACATGCTTTTCCAGAAGCTATATCTGGCCACTCAGCTCTCCTGCAGGTATACTGGCAGGTTAAATCTTCTTGGTTGTCTGCCATAGGCTTAAAAAACTAAAGTGCTCTGTATTGATTTTCTGACACTTTTCCCCAATTTCATGCATGTAAAAGTATGTAGTATTCATCCACTTAAGGAAAAGGAAGGTGAGAATTCATCAGATTTAGCCATTTGACTGTTACAATCGTCTTATGTCCATAATGCTTCCAAAATACTTTTCTCATGTTGGAAGCTTGTACCTCCAAAGAGTGTTTAATTTGTTGTTTTCTGATTTTTCCTTTTTAAAACATGAAAAAAAAAGTCATGGTATCTCTGGGACACATTGGAAGCACATATTGAATGCAAAAAACAATAATGCAGAGAAAATGTGTTTCAAATAAATAACATTACTGAAATGTTGAAAAACATAATGCTACCTGAGAGATGGAGAAAAAGAAAAAAAAAAGCTCTCTTCTAACTGGGATATAGTTCTTCAAGTTTTGCAAGGCTCTTACTGATGTGGGCATGAATGACTACCTTTAATGTAGCCAAGATGGATCCTGAAGAGAAGAAATGGCTTGAGCAGTACAGGGGTCAGAGTAGCAAATGAAGAGGAAGGAAAAGGTCACCCACTTTTTTCCTTCACTCTAACATAATATGTATTGAATGAATTGTGCTTCTCCTTGTCCTTCTCAAAAAATTATGGGAAAGTACACTGTGGGTATAACACCCCTCGATATGAAGTGACAGACCTCCCAAAAGTGAAAGCTCATGATGAATGTGTCAGTGATGAGCACCAGCAATCTCTGACAGCTGGGACTAAAGATCTGGATGAGAATTCAAAGGGATCATAATAACTGTCTTGCCCTGATACTATCTAATTCCTGCTCTGGAAATTGGCAAGCAAATGCTAGCACTTAACAGTATTTGTGTTATCAAAGTTTAAAGATTTTTTTTATATGCACATTAGTCCTTTTACAATGCTCATTAGAAAAAAAAAGAAACAAACCCCAAACCTAGAACTGAGGAAAAAAAATGTGGCTTTGTGTGTTGTGGTCACATAAATCTCATACTGAATATCCAAAGCCACCTGTGCTCAAGAACTGGTTTACTTTGCCTTCCTGAGGAAGGGGCTGAACTGACATTCATAAAATTCCCTATACTTAATTTTTTTGTCTTGCACGAGGATGTCTGTTGCACTCAGGAACCCAGCAGCCAGCAGCTTTCTCTAGGGCAATTCATTATTACTCAGGCTAACAGAAACACAGTGTTCAAATTAATTCACTGTTCAGTATCCACTGTAACCAGATCACAGCTAAATTATGAATCAAATTTTTGTACACTCTGGTGTTTGTTGGAAGTGCCTTCCAGCAGGTATATATACCACTGAGCTTATACAAAAGTAGCTACTGGTGGTACCCAAAAATACCAACTGACAAGAACAAACAGGTATTAAAAGTTACTATTGATGTTTCTTTAACATGTAGATGTAGTAGATAATAAATAGGAAAACTTACCTTTTTGGTACATAAACTCAGGCAGTGTCTGTCATGAGAACGTAAATTTTATATAGCTCAAAATAGAAGTTGATTAATATAATTTTTCCTCACTATGACATCACTGCCTAAGGGATGTCTTTGTATTACATTCATATTGGCAAAATCTTGAGAAACCTTTTGAGTAATATTTTGATAGTAACTCCTCAGTGAATCTTTTCTTTTTTTCCTCTATCTGCAATGGACTTTTTTATTTAATCTCATTTTAATTTTCTTTTTTTTTCTTTTTGACTACATTTCTGCTTTTGTTAAGTGTCATGGCACAGTCTGTGTGTGTCTTTATCCACATCTTCCTTCTACTTCAGTCTCTTCTGCTGTGCTTGCAATGCTCCTGTATACAGGAGGTGCAAAAGCCAGGTATTTCCTTAGATCCTGAGGAATAAGGTAAGTTAGTGGCAGATGCACAGCCTATTGAGAGCTATGTCCATATTCCATTGCTACCATGGGATCGTTCTCTCTGGCTGCAAAGTTGTGTGAGAGAGAAAAGACTGCCTGGAGGAGGGGGCAGCTGCTGAGCAGATCTGTGAGCAGGACTCATGGAACCAATGTTATAAGGAATCTTTATGTGTGGTGGGAGGGAGCTCTGAGATACTGACCGGGGAAACCTTCTGCCTTGTGTCAATTACCAGAGCTGGAAGGACATGGTAGTAGAAATAGTCTCTCTCAGGACTAAACTTCTTGCCTGTTTGAATTTGGTTTCCTGTGTTGTTTAATTAACAAATACAGCTCAAACCCTTTACCATGTATCCCTTTCTTTACTGCTTAAAAATTGAGGCTGAATGCTTCTTTTATTAAACAAGTTAGAGTTGGCTAGAGATATAATTAGGTGCAATTAAATGGATTGCAATCTAATTTTGCAATATAAGTTATATTGTGCAGTATAATATAGTCTAATATTGATGCCTTAAGTTTTAGCTTCCATATTTTCCAGATTCTGTACTGCATTGGTATATAACTCTGAACTTCATACAAAGTGTTAGCAAGNGCGTGAAAATGTGTGACCCATCGTCCATCTTGGGTGTAGCCATAGCCAGGCTCTTGTGCTGCCAAAGGTGTATCCTTTGAATGCCTTTTTAATAAATGCCTACTTTATTCCTTTAACAATGTCTAGCCTCTGTTCTAGGTAGCCTCTCAAGGCATCAACATAATCACGATGTAAATACACAATCAAAGTGGTGAGGCACTGGAATAGGTTGCCTGGAAACCTTTGGATGCCTCATCCCTGGAAGGGTTCAAAGCCATGTTGGATGGTGCTGTGAGCCTTGGGCAGGAACACTTTGCACTAGACCAGGTTGTTGGAGAGTGCTGTTTGACATCAGTGCATATGGTATGAGCATTTATTCCTTGCAAGATCAAGCAATATGTGCATTAATGGTATTACATACCATTGACTTCAAGGAAGTCAAGGAGGCAAATTTTAACATCAG
The DNA here is from genome assembly GCA_013400435.1 of Pycnonotus jocosus. Lineage (NCBI taxonomy): Eukaryota > Metazoa > Chordata > Aves > Passeriformes > Pycnonotidae > Pycnonotus > Pycnonotus jocosus. The sequence continues at coordinate 4,272 of VWYP01010529.1, forward strand.
TTCCAAACTCTTCAGCATTGAGAACTACTTTTTCTCAGTGTTACAGCAGTTTCTCACATTTACTCCATCTGCTGTGCCCATATGCCAAGTAAAGAAATAACATGTTTGGAAGAAGTGATATTTCAATTTCCAGTAAAAATACTTCCATCATGTGGAGCTTTATAGATACATAACAAAATGTTCCTCGTGTTTAAATCAAAAGTTTAAACAAGTTGTCATCTGTTAAAATGCCCTGAGAGCACTGGGCACTAGGTGTTAACAAATGGAAATTAAATTTATAGCAAATGTACTTAGGAGAATTTTTTTATGGTTACAGGAGGTGTTCCAGCACATCCTTGATGGTAAGCAACCACATTTTCCATGCTGGATGATCAGAAGGCAGACACATGACTCTACACTTTGGCTCATTGTTTTCACACAACCACATCTGCTCACTTTCATTGTGCATGTAAGAGAAAGGGGATATTTTTTCCCTTTCCTCCTGCCACAGTTCTTCAATGTCTTTCTGGAGTCACTTGCCTTAAGATTGTGGGAGAAATTCCAAGTTAAATGACAGAGATTTCTATACTTTCATATCTCCATTACAAGTGGGGTTGGTTGATACCTCTCTGTCAGTCTTAACTCCAGTTTTGCAATCCTTGTGTTTGTGGAGTGCCCCAGCTTGGCATCTAGGAGGCCTTTCACATCCATGTAGATTCAGAAATCTTTATAATCTACCCACCTGAGGTTTAATTCACCTGCGTACAATGTTTATATCTGTGTGGTGTATGGCTGGCTTCTGGATCCCTGTGTGCAGCTTGTGTTAGAGGCTGTCACTAAGCTCTCAATATGTGAGCCTTCAGAAATTACTTCCTTTCCTTACTTTTGGTGTTGCTTATCCGTTGGATCACTGAATTGGTGAAGCACATGTGTACATGCAAGTAGATGAGCAAAGTCCTTGGGGCTATCAGACCTGGAAGTACTTGCAGGCTTCAAACTAGACATGTGTAAGTGCTTTACTTGTTTGTGGCCTTCTAAATAGTGCACATATGAAGCAGTGTTTAATAACAGCTTTGTTAAACTTACTTTATCCCAGCACTTCTGTGCTGGGATAAAATTACCATATGGTCTTCACTAACAAATTATGTTCTGCCTATGAATAGGCCTTTTATAATGTGAAAATGTTTAATTACAGATATAGCTGAGGCATCAAATTTTGCCTGAAAAAATAGTTTTCCTGTCGATTTAGACTGTGCAGGTAAGTCATAGGTCTTTTTCCAATGAAAAAAAAAAACAGCTCAGCCAACCCAACCACACAAATATGGATCTCTCACACATCCACCCAAGTAAAACAAGAAAGCATTGAGTTATCTCAATGTAGAGATAACTCAGAGCAGTAACAGAAAAATAAATCATTCTTGTACTCAAAGAAACATTTCCAAATGCTTCCAGCTTTTGCAAAAATAATAATTGGGACCTAGAGCATGTGAAGCTGATTTAATACACTTGTAGGTTAAATAATTTCTGTTGCCTTTGTCTCTTTCTTTTAAATTTTGCTTTGAAAGAACAACTAGGATAAAGTTTTTCACACTTTTCTGAGGAATGAGCAGTGACTGTCATATTCCAAGTGAACCAAACCACATGATGCTCAGTAACACGATTTCAGTGATGAAGAACAGAGACACACATTCACCAGACTTTGGTGGGCTCCAGACAAGGTTTCTGAAAGTACTGAAACTGAAGAATATAAAAGAAACAATAATTTTAGGAATTACTCCATCTTTAACTAGCTTTTGCTTCTTACCACATTTGTGTACCGACTTTTAAAGAAAACTAACACCTTGTATGCTAGAACTAAGCATCAGCTAGGTTAGAAACACCAGGTTGAATATTGTCTGCAGGAAAGTACTGGTTTGGCTGTTTTCTGAATATTTCTGTTGATAAATTGCTGACATCTGACCAGGACAAGTTACTTGAAACAAAATGAGGGAATTTGCTTTTCTACAACATTTCTAAAACAAAGGAAAAATCTCAGCGCAGCTACTAGTAGTATATTTAATGCCATCTCTTTTTTTTTTTTTCACTTTGCCTTGGGTCATAGCAAGGTCATAGAAATATATATATATGTATACAGCATGGATAAACCAGAGTGTCATTAGTGATTTAGATATGTCTAGGAGATGCAAAATTCTTTGATATCATTCCTAGATAAAGCTGGGAACAACTTTCTAGAGGGAAAATTCTCCATGTGAGTTCTTTCCCCTTCTCCCAGCAGTGTTCACAGCCTGATTGGGGGAAAAGTCTCTTCATGGTCTAAACCATGACATTGTGTCTAAAAATATATTCAGACAAAATAGTTATAATTCGAGTGACTCTGGTGTCATGTAATACGCTATTTAATGAAGAGGTTCTCCTGGCTGTCTTGCCTTTACTGTGCTCAGTGCAGTTCTGCTTCAACTCTGTAAAGTTCACCTTTCTGTGCATATTCAGTGAATTATGTACTTTGCCATCAAATTCAGTTCTCAAGCTGTTTAAAATGATTGAAGTTCAGTCTTGCACACAAGTTAAAGAGAGTGTCTTGTGTTTATTCCTAGTATCTAAGTATGCCTTTCATTCAGAAGAGAAAATAGATACAGCTCATTAATGTAAGGTACAAACATTTCTGAGCAGTTCAGCAGTTTTCATTCAGTCCTTAAAAGTATATATTCAGTGCTAATATGTGTGATTGAGTTCTGTCTGCAATATCTTTCTCTTTGGAAGCTCATTTAACACAAGATGACATCCAAATCAATACATGTGGAGATGTTGGCTGAAAGACAGTAGCAACATAGCATTCCATGTTGCTGGAAAATGAGTGTTCTCTTTCGTAATCAAAAATAACCCAGAATTTGGAAAGGAAAAGCATATGCTAAAAACTATTCAGCAAAAAGCAGGGCCTCTAGTGTTTGCAGAATTACAGGTAAGATAACACTATAGATGTAGTTCTCCTGGTCCTCATTGGAATAAATGTCTGTCCAGTCAAGAAAGAGGCAATTCCAGGTCAAGGGATACTTGCCTTTCTAGAGAAAGATATCATGCTGTTTTTCTAACTGATTTTTCTTCAATTAGAGTGGGATATAAGTCAATAGCCAGATATTTCCTAATTCTTTGAAATGAGAATTAATATTTTTGTAGTATGAGTAAATGTATCAGCCTCAGTCTATCACTAATGAAACAGATGCCCTTAGAAAGCAAGGGCTGACCTTAATTTGAAAGAGCAATTTCTCCCAGACTGACTGAAGACAAGGCTTGAAATTCCCCTTGTCAAGACCCAGAGCACTCAGGAAAAGTGTGAAAATTCTCTGGATTCACTCATCACACCACTCTAAGAGTGTGCATAATTTCTCAGGGAGCTGACATGAAGGGGTTTAAGGGCTGGAAGGGGATTGAGTCAGATCCAGTACAGCCCGTGGGCTCTAGAGCTGGCCTTAGGGCCCTGGGTGAGTCACCCAGATTTGCTAAGCTAGTAAAGAGCTGCTGAGAGTGAGCTGAGAGGGGAAGACTTAGGGAAGGATCAGCCTTGGATTCTGCACTGAAGGAACCCTCAGTGCTAGGGAGGGGAGAAAAGCATCCATCCCATTAGCACATCTGAATTAAGGCTTGTGAAATTTTCTCCTGATACACACTAATATGACTTTAATTTCTCTTTCCTGTAAAGTGGGCTGTGTTTGAAAACACTCATCCAAAACACAGTGAGAACATTTGATCCTGCCTGAAACTGAAGGGTTCGGTTTGGCTGAAAGGAGCAGGAGGGAGCAAACTGTGGGGCAGCTGTGGCACGCTTGCCCACAAGTTGTGTGGGAAAGCAGAAATGCTACTGCTGTCCTCTGAAAAGTTCACAGGTGTGAATGCCCATTGCCTACAGAAACAGGCTTTGAAGTGAACCCACTGCACTAGTTGCAGAAAAAGTGTCTTAAAAGTCAGACCACTGTTATGCTCTCACCCTAGTGGAAAAGTTTACAGAGCAGCACGAGTTAAAGAAAGCACTCCTGGGTAATCTTTCCATTGATGTTTTGGCTGGGAGCTTGAATGTCTCAAGCCAAGAGGGCTGAAACTCCTCTCTGATTCCTGAATGTTTCCCCTGGTGCCTGGGTGTGACCTCTGCAGATGGGCTGCTGTGCTTTGAAGGAGGTTGTAAAAGTGGCTGCAGTGGAGAACATGGAACAAGGGTCATGGCAGGATTTCTGCAGGGAACAACCCAAACCAGGCATTCTGAATGAGAAATAAGACATATGCCAAATTTTTCCAGTTTGCTGGTGTCAGAGGGCTCCTGGCACATCTTCTGCTGCATCCTGGATCCCACTGAGTCCTGTGGGCTGAAACTGCTGCCTTCATACCCCCTCTCACACAACCAGAATTTGAACTGACAGCAGGGGAGCAGGAGAGTTTTTGCCTCTCTCTTGGGGTAGAGTGGGAAGTTCTGAGAGCATGGTACCCCCAAGGGGCACGTGAGATAGTTGGAGGTAGCTGGGACAGGAACAGATCCTGTCACAGGGCCGGAAGAGTTGTTCTGTGCCAAAACCTTCTTGGTTTCACATGGATGGCAGAGATAGGGCTTGAATTTGGGCACCAGACCAGCTTCACATCTGTTTTTTAGAAACAGTTTCACTGCTGTCTAAATACTTGGGGAACTTCAAAGGAGAAGATGTGGAGCACTGAAGATGAGCTGCTCTCTGCATCCAGCAGTGGCACACTAAGAGGGATTTTAGGATTGCAGCTTTTGACAGAAAAATTTAATTAGTTGCTTTTTGGGTTGGGCCAGTTCCTGTCCTGGTCCTGGGCCCAAATGAGTGCCCAAAATTACTACACACATAAAAGACAGAAAGCTCCATACTGAGGTTTATAATTGCCCTCCTATAAAATTCCTCATACAATTCCATCCTGAAGAAATACTAAATTGTTACATTTCCTTTGTTTCACAACTTTGTATATTTTGCATTCCTGAAAAATCAAACAAAGCTTTTGAAGTAAAAAGACACAAAAGGGGAGAAGGAGGTAGGGGGAAGAAGCCCACAAGGCAAATAAACCCATTAAAATCAAACAAATAAAATGTGTATGTGTATACAAATGGGAGATAATAAAAAAGGCAGTCAAAAGTCAAAGCCTCATTGTCTACTTGAGCCCAATCTTTTGTTAAGGAGTGTAGCACAAAAAACTAGCTGAGAAATTCCATACATAAACACATAATTAGTTAGTATTTAATTGTTAGACAGAATCTACATGAAATTGAAACCAATCAGCTTGAGTAATTGGAGGAAGTGGCTATTTTCTTAATTCTCCTTTTTTGTCTCCCTTTTTCTTTTGCCAAAGCAAGACATGTAGGACAATGAAACACATTTTTATGATGGATAAAAAGCAAATGCTTTTGTTTTACCTCTGTTTAATTTCTCACTCAAATGGTTAATTTCTTCATTCATCTTCCAAATTTTCTCTGGACTGGGTATGGATTCCTCACTGTACCTATGTTTTCTAAAATCTGTGTGTTAAACGGTTCAGTGTTTTCATACCCTAAAGGATTTTGTAGATCACTACTGCATTCTTCCTCAAATGCCTCTTTCTCTGTTATTAATCTACTTTTGTATAAGAGTCTCTCTGTGTCATCCCTACAATCTCTTTTTCTGAGCTTTTCTTGGTTGCATGATATCCTGAAAAGCATGATGGCATGGCACGATGCAGTGGGTTTTTTCATTTTCTGTATTGTTTTCACTGTGTTTTGATGTGTTTTCCTCCATTACTGTAGTAATTCCAAATAATACTTGACTTTTATCTGTGGCTGAATTGTAAATTAATGTTTTCACAAATATACTCAAAGCAACTCTGAGGCCCTTGAAATGTAACAAGAAATTCAGACACACCTTTCTGTATCTGTGCTTAGGAATTCTTTTTCCCCTGCATCCATAGGCTTTCACTTACTGGATAATGGTTTTCATCTTCAAGCTATTTAATTGCTTGGTAATACTTTCTAGTGAAAACTGTTTATTGCCCTGTTCAGCCAGTCTCAGAGTTGATGATCCTGAGTACATCTCTGCCATCTGTGGCAACAGTTGTGAACTCACTATTTGTTCCATATTTTGTATAACTTCTGAAGATATGGAGCAGCCAAAAATACCTGAATGCAGATTCTTGCCAGCTCAGTCTATTTATTCTGCCTAGCCTTCTGTCTTTTAACCAATTACTAATCTCCTGAAAGATTTTTTTACTCTTAGTGCATGATAGTTTCTTTAAGCTTAGCAACGGATATTGCTGAGAAGATTTGAAAAATGAGGCATACTCCATTCCAAAGATCATCCTTAGCTACATTCTTATTATTTTTGTTTTCTTGTTCTGCTTGTCTCTCCCCCTCTAGTTAAATGTTGATTTAGTTATTTAAACTTTTTTCTTAATTAAAATATTTTTATTTTCTCCTTTTCTGCTATTTATCTATACTTATTTTTTTCCTTCTATTGCTAATATCCTAATTTCCTGTTCAAAAATTCTCCATCATGCCTGATAACATTTGGCTATTTATTTTTTTTTCTTTTATGGATCCAGTTCAATTGTTCTCAATTGAGTTAAAAGAGAGGGAGATATGGAGAGAGTTGAAAGGACTTTTTCCCTTTTACATGTGTACTAAATATATGCTCTGCTTGTTATTTCTGTGGTTGTATTTTGATTCTTGCCCTATTAATTACTCAGGAAACTCCCTAGCTACTTTTCATGGATTTTTGCCTAGATGTTGGGAGTCACATGGCCATTTCTTGTTTTGTTTGAAATTTCTGGGTCTTTTTCTACTTCCTCCCCAAAACATACTTTGTTATATTGTTATATTTCATGTTGAAAGCATGAAAATAGTAAAAAATACTACATGGAGTATTTTGAGACTTCTGTGTTACACAGTCTCTATATACTATAAAATGTTTATGTTTCCATCCAAGTCAAATGCATTATGAGTGTCTCAGATAGTTTCCTTAAACCCTTCATATTTTTTCTGTATTTCATTGTGCAGCATAAAATACCTTAAATTATATCACAGCATAATTTTGTCTCATAAATTAAGGCAGCATAATTTTGTCTCTAAATATAAGAAATATTCTCCGTGCTTACAGAATATGCCTGAAAACATATTGATGTAGAGGGAAAGGGGAAATATAGTAAGATAAAAGAAATATAAAATATTCTCCAATGAAAAGAAAACAAATTTGAAGAAATCTCACTCCAAGCAGAAAAAGTCATATTTTTGTGCTCTGAAAATGGGAAAAACTGTGAGGCATATGTACACAGGTGTAAGACCAGAAAGAAGATTCAGATAGACTTCAAATTCTCAAGAGACAAAAATTAAAACAGGTTAATAGAAAGTTCGTCTAAGCCTAAATATTTCATTAAAATTCTTACTATGATTAACATTATTAAGAATATGGGACATAAAAGAAGAAAGGTCAGTTAATGAATATTTAGATAATATATTATGATATGAGACTATTGAGTCTAATTTGGGAACAAGATGAAGCAGTTTTTGATTCACTGTGCTCTTCTTGGGAAACTCATGGAGGGCCAAGGAATTTTTGAGAGCTGGTAAAAGGCAAAGAAATTGCATTTTACATAGTAGGAAAAGTAGTTTTAAGAGAGGCCTATTAACTGAGGAAATAGTCAATTGATAAAAATGCAAATAATTGCTGGTCAAT
>VWYP01010567.1:0-13885 GCA_013400435.1 Pycnonotus jocosus
AGATATAGATAGATATAGATGTAATAGGCCCATGACTTCTGGGACAAGGTGAAAGAGGCAGCTGTTGGGGTGGTTGTGATTGCTGTAGCTGCTGCAGAGATCACAGGGAAAAAGATGCTACCTGTGATTTTTTTTCTTCACCCCCACATTCATTATACTTTAAAAAAGTGAAAATTGGGGCCTCAGTAACATCAGAACCCAATCTTTCAATACAGACCTGCCTTGAACTTTCAGATGAACAGAAGATCAGTAAAGGCCACTAGAAAATGCTGAGTGTTGGAGTAGCCCATTACAGAGAAACATATGGAAAGATCTTGATGCAGTTCTTGAAAACTCTTTATTTTCCCACTTGGTCTTTCACTGAATGCAAACCAGAGGAGGAACAGTTGCTTTGTTATAGAAAAAACCAGAGGGTTTCACTCTGTGAGCTGTCAAAAGAGTGATGATAGTATCTTATGAAACATAGTTTGTGTTTCATCTCATGTTTGACTACAGAGAATTGTTTGAGCCCTGACAAATGGTGTTAAGGGCAGAATGATCTACAGCATTCGAGTCGTGGTTGTGTTCTGCTGTGAACTTCAGTGTGAGTTACTGAATGGTGCATCAGGTTCACTCTCTGAGACAAAGCATGAATAACACTGAGATCAAAAAGTAGTTTTAAGCTGTAAATACTGTTACTATTATTAAAGCCTTTTTCTTTTTCTCCTTTTTGTCTGTAGTCCCAGGAAGTCTGAGTTATTGCCATGTGAATCTTTTTTATAGCTGGAAAAAAAAGTTTTGTCTGGATTTTATAATAAAATCAGTATTAACAAATACTTATTTTAATTAAGATTTTTTTAAAAAAACCCAAAGGTGAAATTAATTTGGATCACTCCTTGATGTAGTCTGGAAAAAAGTCATTCCCATTTTTAAATGTATCTTTAACATCACAGTAGCAAAGGAAATAAAGAGCTGGATTTATACAGAAATGTGAGGGAGAGAGATGGGAAGCAGTGAAGATTCTCCTCAGACTGTGCACTTTGGGGTGATGGCCTTTGCTGAAGATGGGATAAATACAAATCCTACCCCAAAGAACCTCAGCAGCCACTGTTCAGCCACCATGGTAGGGACTGCAGGGGTGTTCTCAGTCTGACATTGGTGCCCTTCCAGTTTGTCTAAAGAATTTGACTCCTCATGGAGCAGAACCCACACCTCAGTGTCCTGCCTGTTGGGTGGATGCTCTGCTCAGGCCAGGGAGACTTTCCTTTCCCTGCCAGCTCAGGCACTGCTGGTCTGTGTTACAAACTGGGTGAACTCCAGGCAGAGAGGCTTGGAAAAGAGGAGTTTGCTTTCCTGCTTCTCTGGGCTGCAGAGTGGTGGCTGAAGGAGTCACTTCTTGGGGCATTTCATGCTCACCAAGAGGATGTGCTGGGGGGCACAGCCTTGGGACACACTCCTGTTCCATGGGAAAGCCCTTCCTGGAAAAGGGAAGGCTTGTTCTAAATCCTTGCTGTGTAAATATCCTCGTTGTTTTGGGTAGAAGGCTTTGACTNAATGAGAGAATAGATGGATTTTCCATATCCTGTGTAAATATCCTCAGTGTTTTGGGTAGAAGGCTTTGACTGTACCCTTCCATTCTGGAAGTCTAGCCTGAAAATAAAATAATTCAGCTGAAAAGGATGGGACAACTTTAGCCCCTTTTAAAATATCACCACATAACCTTCTTTCCTGGGATGCACTTTCTCAGCATTGGGAAGAAATATCTGTCCCTGGCTTGGCTAGCTGATATTTTGGGTAAGAGTTAAGTCATCATATTCCCAAGCTTCTGTTTCTGCCTTTCCTATTTCTAGATAACTCTCTAATGCCATGTCAGCAGGACTGAACATTGAACTGTTCTGTGCATTGCCTTCAAATATCAGTGTTTTATCCTGGGCTGACTTCCCAACTGGTTGTTTTCCAGTAATCTGCATCTCTCATGTTATTTATTCTCCTAATTATTAATTTAGCACAGAAAACAGACCACATTGTGGGTAATCTCAGATAGCTGAGCTCCTCTAGAAGCTGATATGAGATAAGCTGCTTCTCATTAAGTTGCAGAGGGAGGGCAGAGGACCACACATATTCATCTGACATCAGAAGCAATAATCTGGGCAGCACATGAAGAATTAGCAAAGTTCAAGGCATCTGAGCACAACAGGGATTTTTGTTTCCATTTGAGGTTTGGAGAAAGCAATGATACACTGTGTAAGGTGATGAACTTAGTTATTGATTTAGGTATTGCTTCAGCAGGCTCTTCTCTTCAGTATTATGGTAAAGTGTGTTTCAATGGAAGCAGTCTTACATTGTAGCAAAACAATAAAATTAGGAAGCCAGTTCTGGATAATTTGGGGTAATAATAGTTTCTGATCTGTCCAGATCTCATCTATTGCAGAAGTCAGGTGGAAATCCAGTTGCCTATGTTTCCTAATGCACCTGGAATTATGTGGGGGTAGAATGAAACACAGAAAAGTGAGGGGCTTAGATCTTGGGAAAGGTTTGTAGTGTGGCTGTTTTGGGGGTGGTTTTTTTGTTAAAAAAGCTTTTATTTAAAGAAAACCTTGCTGTTGTCTGTGCAGTGGGACATGCAGGTGGCAGCAGGCCACTGTAGGAGCTCCTGCTTGTTGTAACAAGTCTTAGATTACAAGGGGAAACTGAGGAATCTGTTAAAATATTTCTGTCTGGCACTCTTCATGCAGCCACCCAAGGACCTGAGTTCTCACCTCAGTGATGGAGTGCAAGTGCTGGCTCTGTGATCCCCAAAATGCCCCTCATTAGAGCTTCCAGCACAACCCTGGCACTTGGCACAGTGTTGTGGTTATGGGTATTGAGTGACAGATGAAGTGGGCAATAAACTTCATTCAGAGATTTACACTGTCACAGTCCCATCCAGGGAACACTCCAGAAATTTATGATGATAATTTTGCTCTTAAAGTAGTAAACTCCACCAAATGCTGAAACATCTCTCACAACTAAGACTCCAGACTCTTCCCCAAGGCCATATAACTCTTAGTTACTTTACACTTGACTTAAATTACTCCAGTTAATACATCTTTGTCCTCTAACCTTTGCCAGAAAGGTCAAAATCATTTGCTAGCAAATGATAAACTCCTTTGCTACCCAAGGACTCTCAGGAGTATAATGATTTCTTCAACTTACAAATACATTTCTGACCAGTCTGGGCAAACCTCATAAAGGATTTTACCTTCTACCACCTGCTGTGCCCCACATACTATCCACTTCTGCAGGGGCTGGCCATGAGCTGAAGAGAGTAAGTCCTGCCACCATTTAAAATAAATAAGTAAATAAATTCAGCACACTTAACTGCATTTCCATCTCCTTCCCTTTAATGTGCTATGGGCCCTGTCAAATTACACCATGTGAGAGGCCAAGATAAGCAGGTTTCAGTCCTGCACCAGTGACAGGCTTTCCATGCATAAACCCCACAGCTTTGAAGTCCATTAACTGGTAGTTCTGGGTTGGAAACCCTTTTTCTCTGGGAGAGGGGACTCCCTGCACTCCACATCAGCTGGGCTTTCCCTCTCAGCTACAGGAAGAGTCCTTGGCACCAAAGCCAACTTAATTTGGGGTCATTTGTGAGGGTACAATGTGTTCTGAGTCAGGTTCAGGATCACTAAGTGTGTGGCTTCACTTATGAAAAGCCGTGCAGGAGCAATGGCAGAGCACAGCAGCAGGGCTGGAGGGAGCAGCAGCTGGAGGGGGGAGAGGGGAATCCTCCCCTGCCTCTGGCCCTGTGGATGATGCAGAATTTGTTCCCCTTGTGCCCTCTCCTCTTGTAGCCCACAGAGGAGCCTGTCTGGGATTTCAGAGGGCAGGGTTGAGGTCTGGCACCCTTGGATCACCTCTGGGTGTCACACTGGCAGCTTCCTAGGACAAGGTTCAGCACCTGCCTACAGTCAGGACCACGAGATGCCAGGTTGGTTGGTTGTTGTTGGAAATCCTGCTTGTGTGTGGAAATGTTGCTGTGCCCTGAGGTGTGAGCAGTGCACGGCTCTGGCTGTGGGTCTGCTGGAGTCATACACTCTCATGTGTAATGTATTCATACACTCAAATGTGTCCTGTGCAGGGCACATTTATTTTGTTTTATTTGTTTTTCAGCTCTTGCTGCAGTAACTTTCTGAAGTCATGCACATTCTCCACACAAAGCAAGGGAGAAAATATATTTGATTTGGTTTCCTATAGAAGCTACACCCTTTTGGCACAGCTTTCATTTACAACTGCAGTGATAAGCAAGTAATTCATCTTCCAGTGCAAATCAATAGGAGAATCTCGTTTCATCTCCGTTTCCTTTCATTTTGTTTTTCTTTGCTGCACCGCTTTTCTCCCGCCTGTCTAATCCCTCTGATGGGAAGCTCAGCCCTGCCAAGAGCTGCCTTTGGGTAATTGAGTCACTCACTCTTTCTCCTGCAATCTCTGTCCAGCTTGAGAAAGGCTGGAGCACCCAACTGTTCTCGTGTGCTTAAATTTAGCTGAGTGTAGCTGTGTGTATGAACAGTTTTTGAAAAGCTCTGTCTCATTTCCCAAACTGCTCTGAGCTGGCACATGGAGATCATCCTCTGGTAGCCTGTTCTACAATCTCTGTTGCTTCCCCCATGGGATCTCTGCTCCTCTGCTGCGTGTGTCAGATGAATCAGGGAACAAATCCTGTCTGTGACATCTCTGCCTCCACTTTAGAGCCTCTGTGTACATGTGAGGATGAATAAAAAGGATTTTTTTTTCCTATGTTCTAATCTACATCAGAACACAGAGTAGCTTTCAGGGGGGTTGTGGTAGATTCTGGTGTTTTGAACTCTTCTGGTCAAAAAGTGTCCTTTCCTGAATATTTCAGTGGGATTTCATTAGGGGTTTTTCCTTGTCCTTTTCCTGACTATGTTGTTCTCATCAAAAAATGGAAAACTTTTAATTTGGATATGCTGGCAGAGCAGAAGGGAGCATCTCTGAGACATCAGTGGAGAGCCTCTCTGCCTTCAGTCTCTCACCTGAGCAAGTGTCCATGTCCAAACTGCACATCCTGTGGTGAACTGTTATGAGGAGCTCTCCAAATACTCTTCAGTGGCCAACAGATGGGAACTATTACCTGTTTACTACCTAAAATATATAGCCTGGTCATGAAGGAGAATAGTGACACAAAGTACAGGACTGCAAAGCCACCAGGGTGGCAGCATGAGCCAGAAGAGTTGTGAACAAGATTTCAAGTGATCTGTTCAAGATGTTCTCCTTCTGCTTAAAATTTTCTTAGTCATGTCAGTCTCTTCCTAATGGAATCCAGTTGTGGAACCAGCTATAAACAGGGTTTCCCTTTCCATTTCTTTGTGTTACTGTTCTCCTGTGCATCATTCGAATGAACTTTTGAACTAATGAGCAGAGCTGCTGCTTCTTCCCTTTTGTGGGAAGCTCCTCTGGTGGGCAGCCAAAAGAATGGATTTTCCTTTCAGTTTAAATTATCAGCTGTTTTAATGAAGTAACTGAGCTGCAGCCAAACCTGCCCCTTGTCAGCCTCATGTCATTTCAGTTGCTGCTGACACGCAGTGTAGGTGTAAATTTTATTACTTTAGGTATAAATTTTAGGTACTTTTAGGTATAAATGTTATTACTTATTATTTTATTTTTTAGATGGAGAAACTGTCCAGTGCAGAGAGCATCAGTCACATCAGCACTGATAATTGTTTATTAATTGTTTATTTATTAATTGTTTAGCTTTTCACTCAGTGCAGGGAGCACTGTAAGTATCCACTGATCCTTTTATCCATGAGTTTGGGGGGTGCTGTACTGAATACAAAGGGACACCTATATAGTAAAATATGGGTGTCTTTTAGTAGTTTGTTTGCAATAAAAGGGAAAAAAAACCCACCAAAACAAACAAATCAGGCAAAATCAGTACAGAACAGGGTGTAGACTTGGTCTCTCGCTGCACAGAATTCAAATATTCCATTATGTGCAGTTTTTGCTAGGAAAAATGGACACACCGTTTGCTATTTTTAACCCGTGGATGTGTGTCAAATTGTTAAGGAAACAACCAAACCCCATGCTGAACCAGAGAGCATAACCAAGAGGAGATAAACAACCTCTCACTTTTGAAGCTGAATGTTTCTGGGACCAGCAGAAATCTAAAGATATTGTTTGTGCAGCTTCTGCTAATTGCTGCTTCAGCTTGTCCAGCCTCTGGGTGAGATCCCCACAGGCACCTTCTGAGAGACACCTGAGTTTGCTTTATGGACATCCAGGCAAAGCCAGGAACCTTTAAACCCTCCTGAAGCAGTGTCTGTGAGGAAAGGGAGGTGACCCTGGGTGTGGTGCACAGTAAGGGGCTGGTGGCATTTTTAAAGTCGTCTCTGGGCTTCGAGCACTGGCAATGCAGCTTTTATCTTCAGAGCTTTCCCCCACAACTCCGAGCCTGAACAATAGCTTTAAAACACTCTCCTGGTGATTCTTATGTAAATGCAGGGCTTCCAGAAAAAAATCCAGGCGTGAAACTTGGGATCAAGTGTTGGCAGTGGGCGCTGCTGTTCCTTGTGGGCATACCTGTCACCCGGTGTGGAGGTCCTGCATTGTCACTGTTTCCTGTTTGAGACTAATTACTGCTGGCCAGGGAAGAAAGAATATGCAAGAAATCTGTCTAATAACCCCTTCTGAGGTGCTTTTGTAGTGACTTTTTGTAGCTAGAAGTCTGCTAATCTGTTTACCTCCTAGAGAGCATTGCTGCTGAAAAGCCCAATGTAGTTTTAGCTGCAGCTTTTTAGCAAATTCCCCTCAAAAAGACCCTTTTCTTCTCGTTGTCACCCCTTTTGTTACCTCCTTCCTGCTCATCTTTACGGACATAACCTGAATTTTTATTGGAGCAAGGGAGGTCAAATTCAACCTTACCATCTCTGCTGTGATTTGGGAAGGGCTTTTGTGTTCAGGGAGCAATTGTTCTCCAGCCTCAGCTTGGAGAGTTCTCACAAGGATAAGGCTATCTCAGAAAATTAAAATCCCTGCAGTCAATTACTGGAAATTTATTTTTTTTTCTTTTTTTTTTTTTTTTTTTTTTTTTTTTTTTTGGTTAGTAATTAACTATTTTGACTGACATTCTGTCCAGGTTTTTGGGGAAGGATTTTGCTCTGAGGAAATCAGTCTACACATTTTAATAGCTTGGCACTGAGAAAACCTTGAAATATTAAAAAGATTTTTTAATATGGGCTGTAGCATGGCTTGAGGCATCAGAGGTTTTAAAAAAATTTTAATGTTTGGTTTTGTGGTCAGAAACTGAGAAGTACTCAGCCCATATAGACGAAGCTCTCCCAAAATCTGTTTACAATTAGGAATACCAGCTCTTTTGCAATCTGACCTCTAGTCCTCTGGTTTAGACTTTAGTATCATTTTCCTTAGGCTGAAAGGGCCCCTACAGAAATTTCTTTTGCTGTCAAACACATCCTTTGCTGCACTCAGTTGCCAGCAGCAGTGACAGGAACTCCTGTTCACTCTCTGTCTCTGCACAGTAAAAAAACAGTATCCTTGTAAAAAATCTTATAAAACCTGGGATTTTTCTACCATGCCAAATACCACATAGCTGAGGCTATATTGGATTAAAATAAATACCAGGTCCAGGCTGCAAGACCTCTCAGAGGGCTGTCCTGACAGCCTGACTCCAGTGCCCATCCTTGCTTGGTTTTGATAAGGGAAAGGCACCAGGAGTGGGTTACTGTGATTGCACTGGAATTTTCTGCTCTTTCCTGCCATTTCCTCTTCCTTAACAACCTGGAGCTACAGGTGATACAAGAGTAATCCTGAGCACATCACATTTGGGAAATGCAAATAGGTGCTGATGCAATACTCCCACAAACACACACACAAAATTCAAACTGTCTAATATATAGCACCCTCTTTTGAAAATTCCTAAAGCTTTGTACCAGGGAAATTTGCCTTATTTTTTAAAAAATTCCAACCAAGTGCTTTTTACGTCCTAAGTGATTCCAGAACCATGACCCAAAACACCCCAAGCCATTTAGGGAAATTTTTCAGACATTCATCCATATTTGTCAAGAACCAACCTAAAATCTTTACAGCGGTGGCAGAGAGAAATGTTGAAATGTGCTATTGTGGGGTCAGGTCATTGTTTAATGAAGATGTTTTGTAGTCACCTTCCATTAAGGTCCTCTCTAGATCTGACCCTTACTTAGACCATTGCTCCTAACCACGCTTACTGTGGTTAGAAACCAGCCACATTCACTGCCCAGCCATACCTGAACTGGTTTTTCTTTCACCTTTTTTGAAGAGGATGTGTAGAAGTTACCACTGAGATGTGGCAAGTGCCCCTTAAGGAGCAGACAGTGATCAGAACTCACCTAAAGTCGGTGTTACAAGAAAAATATCAATTTATTTATTTCCTTAAGGAAGATTTCTGAATGTTACAGGAAATTTAGAAAATGCAACATAAAGGAGTCAATAATCTGAAAATGACTCAGTGTTTATCCAAAGAAAATTAATCTTTTCAAGGTGTGTCAAGGTGGGCAATGGGAGTAGAATCACCTGCTCCTTCTTTAAAATGTTCGGGGTTGTTGATGTTGGGTTTTTAAATTTTATTTTGGGTTTTTTAAAGACAGCATGCAATGTTGGTGCTTTTGCAGTGGTGAATAATTGAACTCAGCAGCCAAAATGGGCCTGGTTTTCAGATGCCCATACCCTTTGTCTTGTCTAGAGAGTGAGGACAGCTTTGAACATTCAGTGAATGGCTGGGCTGGGATTGCTGGAGTGTAGAAAGAAAGAACCTTTAAAAGCTTTGTTTAGGTACAAGGCTCAAGGAAGGAGCATCAGCCTCTAACAGAAAACTCATCATCCAAAGTCTGGGTGTGATGCTTTAATGTATCAGACCTACTTCACAATGCAGAGAACAGCCAGCCTTGGCAATCAAAGCATCAGTGCTTTAAACATTCCCAGTTTTCTGCAAAGAATTGAGACGTCAAATCAAACAAATACGCCGCGTTCAGTCTTTGAATGCTGATTTTCTTTTAAGATGCAATTACCTGCAGGTGGCTTTCAGTGCCTCCTTGTTTGCCAGCTTGAATCCCAGCAAAAATACCTGCCTTGAGCTAGGTGGGTACTTTAGCTGGGGAAAGAAATCACATCTTTTCTGCTGGGGCATTTTAGAGACATCAGGGATGAAGGTGGACATGACCTCACTGGAATTTGGGCAAGCAGCTGAGTGCAGATTTCTGATGGGTGCTTAGGGGTCCATGGTGCCTTCATGTGGTCACTGAAGATTTTACCTTTATATTTATAAAAGACATAAAACGCAGGTGTATATATAATATAAATATACACAAGGTATTTGTTTGAAATAGAGAGTATACACAAAAAAGACAGCACGTTGTCATTCTCTAGGGGGGAATGATTTCCTTAAACAACGTGGAAATACTTCAGATTATTTTTAAACAAAAGAAAGAAAGTTTTCCTGAGCAATTCCAGCATGCCAAACCCACAGCAAGAGTACACGTAGTGCTGAGGAAGGAGAGTATTGAAAAGACTGAATGACTGAGTGTCAGCATCAGAGGCAAAGAGTGGCTGACACTGAGTGAGTGGGAGATTGGGCTGTCACATCAAGGGGGAAATCAGTGCATGGAAACAAAAACGAAGTAACATTTTACCAGCTAGTTGGATAACTTATAATGATGTTCAGCTTTTGGGCACAGTGCCTTAGGCAGAGTGCTGCTGTGTGAGGAGCCCCAGCAAAGATCTGCCAAGTCATGTGTATTTTTAGGTGTTCACACAGATTTCAGTGGGAGCAGGGAAGAAAGAAGAGGTGGAAAAAAGGGATTACAGTAAAAGGTCCTAGTGCTCTGACACCATGATCTGTGGGAAATTATTCCCCTTAGAGAGGAATAGAACCCAGGAAATACAGATGATTCCTTGACAGGACAACCACAGTTGCATCTGTACTCAGTCGCTGCTCTTGTGTAAAATGATTGCTGGCAAAAAGGGAGCGGCTTAAAACGAAATCTGAATTCTAGAGATTTTCTTCCTGTTGTTAGTTTGCTTCTCAAGAACCCAATTATCTGGCTCATGGAAACAGATGATTATACATTCACTACTGTCTGTTGGTGTTTGTGCAGGTGCTGAGCAATCTTCTCCTGCAGTGATTTTCCCCTTCTGGAAAGGCGAGTGCTTTGTGACCTCTCCAAAGGGGAGCTCTGCCAGCCTGGTGCTCTTGTTTTATTTAACAGCTACATGTGTACCTTCAGGAAGGTCAGCTCACTTCTTATCAGCAGAACACTGCAGTGGTTGCTCTCTATGCCCCAACACTGCTCCAGTCTGGCCATTCCTTTTAATTGTGCAGGAGGACTGGGGCAGAGAGGAGAGGCTGCTGGAAGGGCAGGGGCAGCCTGGGCAGCAGCTTCCCTCACAGCATTTCAGTTGTATAAAAGGATTTCACACCTTAGGTTGGGCTCTAAAATAGGTGTGGGTCTGCTGTGAAAACAGAGGTCTGGATTTAGGTTTGAATTAATTTCCCAAATTTCTGAAGAATTCACAATATTACAGCTTGGTCATTTCTCTTATTCTTGCAGGCTTTGGAGAGAGGTGAAAGTCCTGCAGCTCAGTGGTGCAGCTTTTGCTGCCTGGGCACCTCCCTGTGCCTTCAGGCTGGGCAGGAGCTGGCAGCCCCAGCTCCCTCCATCCATCCAAGGAACACAGGTTCACTTTGAGAAGGTTCACTGCAAAATTTGTAAACTTTTAAAACAAACTGGTGCTATTAAAACTCCTAATTGAAAATATCTGTGCATTCCACCTGGGTCCTAAGCTGGAAAAAAGCACTGTGGGGTTTGCTTGGCCTCATCCTCAAAATGTTTGTGGATTTTTTGGGGTTTTTTTTCCATGTGTGTTTTTTTCCCCAAATTTTAAAAACTGTCATTGTGTCCAAAAGTCTTATCTCTAAAGTGTTTTCAGGTTTTGTAGGCTAACAGGTTACTTTAGTCAATGATGCCTATATAACTGTGATGTTAATCAAAGAAAATATTTTGAAATTATGGTGAAATTATTTTAAAAATAATGTTACCCACCTGAGATATTTGTGTTTGAAAGGTATCACTGCAGACAGGAGGGAAAGTGTGAACCAGCTGCCTAGGCTGATGTTTTCATACTGTTGTCCTTGGATGTGAGAAATAAATGCACATGAGCATTGAGCTGTATAAAATTGAGCTATATTTTATCTTTTGAGTCCATATTTCACTTTCAATTAGTTTTCTCTGTGTGCTTATTTTGGCTGACCTCTTCTCACTTGCATTAAAAGCTCATGAGTAATTTCCATTTCTGAGGACCTTTGCTCGTGTGCCTCTTGCTGTGGTCCTGCCAGGGTGAATGCACTCACCAGGCTCCAGGCAGGAGCAGTGCCTTGGCCATTTCTAAATGAAACAGAGGATCTGCTGATGAAATAATGAAATTTCTCAGCAGATAATACTTGTTTGCCTCAGTGCTGACTGAAGTGTAAGTTGCATTTGGTGTTAAAGATCACCATCCTGATGATGCATGAAATAGGGGAGGGATAAGAAGCATTGTTTCTTCTAATCTTTCCCTTTGAAGTATTTACATGCATAAAAATGATCCTTTTGGAAAAAAAGCATGTTTGAAAGCCAAAATGTACTAATGTGGTGCTTTTCAAACCAAACTACTTGGTGTGCTTTTGCAAAACATTGATGAAGTGTCTCTGACATGAGAGAGCATGCAATGGTTTGGAAAGAGTCTGTTTCCTTTTTATCCTACAGAAATATTCTGGATTGATTCCCTGCTGTTGGCTCCTTGTGAAGTGGCAGTTCAGGCTGAGAGAACCTTCATTCCCGTGGTGCTGGAGCCTTTGGTCAGTGCAGGTGGGGAATGATTGCCCAAACTGGCTCCTTCAGCTCCTGAGCATCCTCCTGCACGTGTCCTCAGCTCACAGACGTGCCCAGGTCAGTCTGGAGCCCCCCTGCTTCCCCTGGTGCCAGGCAGCTGCTCTCTGCTCTGCTTTGTTTTATATCCACACCCTGCAACAGCAGACCTTGGTGTCACATTTAGAATGCTTGAATCGTTCCCACATAAACACCCCAAGAGCCTGTGAAATAAAATTGCTGTGCATGTATTCTGAACAAACCAAAAAAAAAAAAAAAAAGAGATATCTGGACAAAACCAGGAGGAGTTGGCCAGTGGGATGGCTGGGCATCAGCCAGGGGTGGCAAGAGATTGCACTGGGCACCGCTTGTTTGGTGTATCCTTTTGTCATTATTATTGGTTTTCCTTCCTTTTCTGACCTATTAAACTAGAAAACTATTTCACCTTTTTCCCAGTTCTCTCCCCATCCTGTGGTGGGGAGCAAAGGGCTCTGTGGTGTTTGGCTGCTGCCAGGTTAAACCACAACACTAATTAGTGCTGTTGCTGAAAAGGCTCCTTCTTAACAACCCTAAGAGTGGTGCGGGACAAAATGCAGAACAGAAGGTTTCTTTTGGAGAAAAGATCAAAAAGTGAATTTTTAAAATGAAACTCATTATTTTTTTTCCTGTTTTTTCAATTTTTTTATATGATTTCACAGCCTGCAAAGTGGGCTGTTACATGTCAAATCACGCCAGCATTTCCAATCATCTCCCATGCTGTAATCCCAAAAGTGTATTTCGTTTTTATTTACTTTAAACCTTGTAGGCAGATGAACATTACTTTTTCTTTTCAGCTCAGAAGAACTGTTGTACATTACCAAGAAATATTTTTATTCTGTGATTAATGCTGTTATTAGAAAGCAATGCTGTTCCTGCTGTGTCATACAGCCAGGTCAAACAAGAAACATAAACAATTACATTAAAAAACTGTTTCAAATTACCTCAATATTAATCTGGGGGGATTGCTTTTACCATTTTTATTTCAATGTCTACTCATTTACGGGGAATTTTGAAAATTAACTGGGTTTTAAATCCAACCAGAAAGACACTTTGGACTGAAATAAAATCTGGAAAAAGCTGTCAGGAAAAGCCTAAAACTCAGGCTCTGTCTGCACTCATAAAACTTTTTGCTGCAGCTTCTAATCAGGTGAGACTCCAACTAAAATTGGTAGAAATCCTGCCTGTGAAGTTTTGGCCTTGAGAATGAGCTGTGAACCAAAAAAATGAAGAAAAAATACCAGGGACTCAATGCTAGAAAAAAACCCAAGAAAATATTAAGGATGGAACACAACTCATGTCTTTAAAGAGGTAATACAATATTGAATCAAATAAAAACTTTATAGAATAATTTTACACGATTAGATATTGAATTTCTGATGTTTTAGGGCATCAAGAAAGTATGGCAATTAAGAGCTCAACCCACAAGGATATGTCTTTTAAGGATACTTTCAAGGATCAGTTGTTGAGTTTCCACATTCTGGTGTCCTTTCAGAAAGAGCTGCATCATCAGGTGGAAGTGTTTTGGGAACTGATGCTAGCCAAGCTATATTGCACCATAAATTAAAATCAGTGGTAATTAGATGCTTAGGATATTTATCTAATATTACATCGTGCAACCCAGTATTCTCTGGGCAAAAATACCCACTGTTCATTGAACAAGGAGCTCTTTGTGTCTTTTGAATCTTCTAAAGAAAGTTGTTTCTGGAATGTTTTGAAATCTATCCATCATGTGAGATGAGCTTCATGTCCAACCTCCTGTTTCAACTACAGCTATCAAAAAAGAGTCAGAACCCCCTTATCTGCTCTGGGACAGAAATGCTCTTCTAGAGTAGTTAATTCAACCAAATGTCAACAGAAAAATCACCTCAAAGGGATCTATGGAGACATCAGTGTGGAAATTGCAGGAGGATTTATCAGTGATAAAAGTCTTCTTAGTGTGTAGTTCCCTCTGGGAGTTTGGGAGGAGTTTAGGA
>VWYP01010573.1:0-29433 GCA_013400435.1 Pycnonotus jocosus
GAGCGCCCCGCAGAGACACACCCGGGGTGCAGGTAGGGGCTGCCGGCCCGCGCCGCCTTCCCGCGGGGGAGGGCGCAGCTCCGCCGCCGTTCATCATCCCCGTGACGCGTGTGGGGAGGGAACGCGACCGGCTCTTGCTGCTCGAGCGCTTCCCCACGGTTCCCTCTGCAGGAAGACGCGGCAAGGACAGGGATGAGCAGCGTGGAGGAGGCTGAGGGGTTTTTCTGGGAGGTGTGTGGGGTGTTGTAGTGTCTGGTCCTGGACGTGCGGCCTTACGAAGTGGGATACCTGCACCTGCTGGAGTCCTTTAGGAGAGTTTGGTGTTAGAAACGAGCTTTGACCTGAATAAGTAGGAGTTATGGTTCGAAGCCTATGATAAAACAGTATATTTTAACGTTAATTTCGCATCTTGACATTTTGTGCAGGATTTGTTCTGTGGCTTATGATAACACAGATGCATCATTTTTATTCTGAAGTAACGGATCCATGATTTTTATTCCAGAGTGATGAGCATCTGCTTGACAGTGCTCACTGTGAGCTAAAAGACTTCTCTCAGGATTACCTACAGCAACAGCAGGGAAACCATTGTGTTAATTTGACAGAAATACATGGTTAATTTAGGTATGGTTCCCGTGTAAGTTCTGCTTTGAAGGTGGCTTTTGTATTTTATTTTTTTAAATTAAATCTGGTGCTTTGGAAAGCGGTGAGTAATGGGAGAGTTCTCTAGGGAGTTCAGTGAGCAGAGGTGTGTGGTACAGGTAAGCTCTGAAATTTTAATAATGCACAAAGTACACAAGGCTTGTTTGGAATTGACTGTGGGTGAGGCCTGACATGGAGGAAAGGTCTGGAATTCTGGTGTGTGGATCTAGGTTGTAAATATAAATATGGTTGAGGACCTCTACAAAGTGTGTAAAGGTTGAGGCATTTAATGTTGAGGGAGCTTTGATTCTGTGCTGTAGTTCTGTTTTATGCAGTGGATAAACTGGAGAGAATCTGAGGGAACCTAAAAGAAACTTGTAGAGGGACTTTGGACAAGGGCATGGAGTGACAGGACAAGGGGGAATGGCTTTGCATGGCCTGAGGGCAGGTTGAGTTTCCATATGAGGAAGAAATTCCTGCCTGTGAGGGTGCTGAAGCCCTGGCACAGGCTGCCCACAGGAGCTTTGGCTGCCCCATCCCTGGAAGTGTCCAAGGCCAGGTTGGAGGGGGTTTGGAGCAACCTGGGATAGTGGAAGGTGTCTCTGCCCATGGCAGGGGGGTTGGCATTGAGTGATGTTTTTAAGGTTCCTTCCAACCCAAACCATTCTCTGATTCTGTGACTTAGAATATTTTTGTCTAATCCAAATGTTAACAAAACTTCCAAAATTCTATTTGAATGTGAACTTCTGCTTTCTCTGTGGAATGTGTTGGGCAAATCCTGGCTTGGATTATCAGCTTTCCAGAGGCATGGTTTGTATCTCTGTACTGAGTGTAGAACCATTCAATAAATAACAGTTTGTGTTTAAACAACTAATCAGTCTTGTTTCTGATTTCTAGCATAAAAATCCTGCTCCCATGGATGTGCCTGTTACAGCCAGCACAATTAGGAGGCTCCTGGCACATCACCCACCGAGCTGCTGTGAGCAAAAGGGCTTCCTTTCTCTATAGCCAGTGAGCAGGAGAGGTGACTTGTTCTTTTATGGTATTTTAAGCACCTAAGAATGCCCAGTGGGCAGCTCAGCACAGCACAAATGTTCTCACACAGCTTGGGGATGATGTCTGGTGTCATGGAATGAGAACACTGTGCTTTTGGCAAGGCAGGAAAAAAGTCTAATTTTGGTTTAAATATCTTGTCATTGGAATAGGAATTTCAGGACTCAAGAGTTACTGCATGATACTGAAATTTTTCATCCTAAATGTCATTGTTAAGCAGCCCTGAAACCTGAAGCCATCCTGGATGGATCCAGCCTGTGCTGGATCTTTGCACTGTGCCCCTTCCCCCTGTGCAAACCCTTACAGGAAAACTCAGGAAAGGAGTGGAAGAAATGAGCAGTGGAGGTCACTTTGGTGAGCCTTTTTATCATGGCCTGTTGTGTTAACTGCACAAAGTTAACTGCTGAGAAGCTCTAGAGTGGGATAATCACAGTAAGTCATTTTAGTATCTAATCTTTCTGTAAGCAGAGAGGCTGTGAGGGAGAAACATTTCATTTTTTAGATCATTGTTCAAAGCAGCAGCACTGTGTTATCTGTGCTTTGTCAGTGCCAAAGGTCTTGTAGATGCAGCACAGATTTGCCTGGGGAAATGCATTTGAGTCTTGGCTTGAGCAAATTAAAGACTTCTTAATTTAAAAACAATTAAAAGCATTAAGGCACTCTAAGAATGACACTGGTCATTGGTCACATGGAATTCTAAGTGATGGCTGTAAGTAAATTAGTAAAAATAATACACTTTAACACTTGAAAATGTGTTTGGTGTACTAGTTGGAGAATATACAGAAATCTTCCCCAAAGTCTTCCATACACGTGGCACTTGATGAGAAAAAGCAAATTTGGGAATGTCTGTGTCTTACAGCTCTCTTTATAGGAACAGCAGAGTAACTGTTGAATGTCTCACGTGGCTTCCTTCAGATCACAGATAAAGTAAGAAGATTTCTGGGATAAGTAAGATGGTTTTATTCTGTTTAGTAATCACATACTGCTCTTGACATACTGGATGTTTTTGTAGGTAAAAGAGCTCAGAATACATGTACAATTGCAGCCTAAATACTGTAGAAATATTAAAAATATTGGATATTATTTTAACACAGCTTCTTTCTATGTAGTAAAATACAATGCTACTCTGTCAGACTTTGCAGTTGTTCAGGAGACTTTTAGCTTTATTTCTGTTTCCATTGTTTAGTTCTTTTTTTGTTAATGCTCTTCCCCTTGGTGTTTCTGTTCTGTAGTTAAATAGGCAGATCCTCTGTGTTTGTGGAACTGCAGTATTTCTGTACAGATTAAGGTCACATGCTTCCCACAAAGCTTTATTATCTAAATGATTGCAAACTGCTCAGAGGAGCATGGTAAGAAGTTGTGAAGTGCAGGTATAAAGAGAAAAAATCCCAATAAATGTGAAGTTGACAGCAAAAAACTTCAGGCAGTAATAGCTGGATTGTAGAAATGGAAGATCTAACCTTTCGTGGTCATGGAGAAAATTGTGCTTCACTGTTAAACTATCAGCATCAAATTCCTTCGTTTTTATAATTGTGTGTGCATGAGAAGGAAAAGAAAAAACAACTCGAATGAAACCTGTTGTTGTTAAATGCTTACTTACATTTTCCCCAGCTCTGGGACGTTCCTGTCCTCAAGTTCCAAAAATGGACATTTAATTATTCATACATAACTTCATGCTGATTTTAATCATTGCCTTGTGAGGGTTCCCACTGGAGAAGACACAAAGCCTGGTAACCCTGAGGAAGCCTGAACTGATGCATTCTCTCCACTGAAGTTCAGTGCTGAGTTCTTGGATCTGCTCTGGGGATGTTTTGCAGCACTGCAGTATCTTCTGGACATGAGTAATGATGAAAGTATTAATGATGTGTAGCACTGTCAGAAATACTTGTGTGAGAAAAATCTCAGAATTGGAATTTCCATCAGCTCTGCAAAAATAATACTCATTTTGTCTTTGCTTTTCCCAGTAACACCAGTAAAGTGATCCATGCTCAGCTGGCCAAGCTCTTGGCAGCAGCCTCAGTGATCTCCAGGGAGGAGCAGCCCCATTTTTCCTGAATAAACCATGTCCAGACGTTGTTGTGCTTTGTGGCTGCAGATCTGAGCTGCAATCCCACGTGTTGCAGCGTGTGCAGGGCTCAGTGCTGCGTTCACTGAGGGTGGTGGTGGCAGCCCAGCATCTCCAGAGCCCTTTCAGTTCTCAGCTGGTGGAGCTGCTGCTTCCCTCTGGCCCGTGACCTGGGGCATCTCTCAGTCTTTCAATGCCAGACTGAAAATGTTCCTTGTTTTAACACTGATTTGGTAATCTGGTGTTTGGACAGAACAAGAGCTGTGTTGTAAGAGGCTATTTTTATTCTTTCTGGTATGTAATTTTATGATAGCTGACATATTTGTATCAAATGTTAATGTTGGCTAATTTAGGAGCTACGTGCTTATTGCCAGGGTTTACTTAAGCATGGATTCTAAAGCCAGTTTTTGCATGTTTTGGCATGTGGTGTTAAGTTATTTGAATATAGATGTTTCATTTCTATTTTGTTGTCTAATAAAGGGATGCAGCATATGGAATTTGATTACAAATACACTGAATTTCTTGTATTATTTCTCAGGACTGCAAGTTGACATTGGTGATGATAGTTACAGCTATCCTGGGGAAGTCATGCAGTCTTGCAAAGCAGCTACACAGCACTGCAGGGAAGCTGAAGATTTGTGCAGCAGCTTTAATTTAGATGTGGCAGAGGATTCTGTCATCACCTGCAATCAAGTGATCAGCCTGTCTTTCAAAAGTTGAAGTAGGTGCTTGAAGTCAAATTGAGAATTTAGTTACTGTTCTGGGTAGCTCTGCTCACACAGCTGCTGAAGGAGAGTGTTCTTACATATTTTTAAAATAACACTTTGGATGCCAGCAGTAAAGGTGAAGGATCAAATCTTTACATTTACCTGTCATTCGTTCTCCTTCAGGCTTTCTGAATAACATTTTTCATGGTAGGCACAAGACCATGATTAGTACCAGAAATGTATCCTGTGCATGTGCAGGCTGCATCAGTGCATCAATCATTCCAGTGTAAATTTTTTAACTGGCTTCCAAATTACCTCTGCAACATGCAGCATTTTTTTTGGCTTCTGAGGTGTAAACCTTATTCCTGATGTAAATTTTTTATCTGTGAAAATTTTGATCTTTCAAGAGGAGAAAAAGTGGTTTTTTTACAGGATTGAAGGAGTGTTTCTTGTTGGTAAATACAGTCAGTTACCCATCTACAGATTGAATACATTTTATGTTCTTGAAATAAACTTAAATGGAAAACATTTAAACTTATACCTGAATCTCTAAATAGTCTGTATTCTTCCTAACAAAGACAAATCTCTAGTTTAAAATTACTGCCGCTTTAGAAAACTCCCTTTTAATCAAATGTGTGGGGTAAAACTTGAAAGCAAAACCCATGTGGGTTTGGGAGTGGCAATTACTTATTTCGTTGCTATGAAAACCAACAAGAGAAAAAGTCTTTGAAGCTCTGTGTGTTTTATTTGAAGAACCTTACTGCAGTCTTCTGAGTAAATTAAGATGCTGAAATAAAAGACACTCCTCCGTAAATATTTAACTTCTAAGATCTACTTTGTAGCAACAATGTGGTCACTTTTCCAGCCTTTTCTGATACCACACTGGGAGTAAATGTTTACTGAAGAGGCGTCTAGTGCTGCCCATAGCTAAGACGTGACATTGCAGAGCTGAAATGGGTGTTTAACTTTGGTGTAGAGAACTAACTCTGCCTGGATTAATTTCTTTATCTGTGTTAGATTCAGGGTCTTCATTTTCAGTAGTTTGACTGATCTGTCATGAGCAATCTGAAGTAAGAATTTTCCCTGTTTATCCTTTTATCCTACCTGTTGCTAGTTTATATCTTAGACTGATTTATTTTTCCCCACTGCCTCCTGGTAAGACTTTTTGCTGTAGCAGTAGCCATGTAAAAATGTACAAGAAGGAAATAAAGCTCTAATGAAGCAGTGTCTGAAAAACTTGTGCAAGTGGCTTGCAGAGTTCAGATTTTTACTGAAATGCATCTTTCCATATTTGTGGAGATAAAGAACAGGATTTTGATATTGATGGTGAGTCCTTGGGCATGGTCCACCTGCCAGAATAAGTGTCTCAGGCTTGCCAGCACTGATAAGCTGGTGATTAAAATACTTTATTGTTACAGATGCAGAGTATAGAGCAACGTGATCCAGCAGGATCAGGACTATGGGTTCACAGTCCTTCCTTGTAACCCTGCAGAAGCATTGTTGTGTGTCCCTGAAGTGTGTGTGTCACTGCAGTCTGTGTCACTATTTTATTCCTGGATGGCACAAAGAGGGAAGCAGCAGCACTGCTGTTCAGCAGGGCTGCTCAGCAAAGGAAAGCTGGCAGTGGTTACATGGCCTTTCTTCCAGGGCTTTTGCTTGTCCAAATTATTTCAATCACTGCAGGTTAATTTACTTTCAGCCTCAGCTAACAAGACTGCAGTTGGTCAGTATTGATTCTTACTTAAAAGTATTAATGCCCTCAGTCTTTTGAATTAAATGTTTTGAGCTGTAAGTAGCTGCTGTTGGTGAGAATCTACAGTTCAGCCAGTGATTAAATTCTGATTTTTTTTACCTGCTCAGCCATCTTTTCCAAAGCTATTTTTCATTTCTCTCTTGTCTTTTGGAGGATGTTATTCCAGGTAGCTCATTTCCAGGTGGCCAGGGAGTTGGCTGCCCCATCAGCACTTGAACTGTGAATTAATTGCCAGACTGTGCTGTTTGCAGATTTTGTACCTTCAGGGAGGTGCTTTCCCCTGCAGTGCTCCCGTGTAGTGTCACCTCATTAGCTACAGCTGTAAACAGAGCTGTGTTGTGTGGCATTCAGAACTCTGACAGAACCAAATACATGGCTTTTGGGGGGTTTTATTCCTGGATCAATGGAAGATGTATTTGTGGGAGTGATCTGTTGTCTCCTTGAAGCAGCACAACAGGATACACTGGTGTGAGGGTAGACACAAGCACTTGGCTGGAGGAAGCAGTTCTTGTTAGACCAACTGATGGAAAACACATTTAGCTACACTTTGGTTCTGCCTCAAGCAGCATTTCAGCTTTGTTTCTATTCCTGATATACATAGGAAAGTGTTTGGGGGGAAATAGGCTCTCACCTGATGGGATTTGTTGACTGTGGCAACACCTGGGGTTAGAATTGAAATTGAGCTTTGAACATTCTGCTGAAGTAGCTGGTGCTTCCTGTGCTGCTCCTGTCACCTGTTAATGCAGTCTCATGGAACAGGTCTCTGTTCTTGCTGAATGTAATGAAAGGAGCAGATTTCCTGCTTTTCTAAAATCCAAACAAGCAAGATAAAATTTATCTTCCAAATATTTAGGCATCACTTGAGTGGGTTTTGGGGGTGTGTGTTTTTGGAATGCATCAGTTTTGGAGTGAATTCACTGTAATTGAACTACTCTTAATCTGGTGAGATTGGAATGCTAATGACTGATCTGGGATAAGCAGACAATATGTATATCAAATTCTATCTAATTTTATGCAGCAATAAAGCACACCACGTTCTTTCTAAACCCTTGATTGGCTTGTTTTATCCCATTGCCTAAAATGGTATTTTCAGTGGGCAGCTCCTACACTGTTTTTAGAGGAGACTTCAGGGGATTTCAGTTTTTTCCTGTATCTGAAGATATGCATGTGTTTGGACTACAAACTGTGTGATGCTGCTGCCTGCTTCATTCTAGCTGTCCATTTTTGGTTGGCACAGCAACTCGT
The DNA here is from genome assembly GCA_013400435.1 of Pycnonotus jocosus. Taxonomy (NCBI): domain Eukaryota; kingdom Metazoa; phylum Chordata; class Aves; order Passeriformes; family Pycnonotidae; genus Pycnonotus; species Pycnonotus jocosus. Next base: position 7,463 of record VWYP01010573.1, read on the forward strand.
AAGAACCATTTTTAAACAACTGTTTCAGAGTCCTTTAATAGCAATGTACTGAAGATGAAAGAGCACTGTGTGGGGGTGGCTGCATCCATCTGGAAATAGGAGACTTGGTTTGAGCTTGGTTGTAGATCCTGTGTTCTGAAATACTAGAATGTATTTACAGTAAGGCAAGGCTTAACTCTGCTACCACTTGTTTTCTGCAACTCTGGGTAATTGGACATAATAGGCAGCAAGATGCTCTATAGTGGAAAGTTACAAGCAGTTGGTATCTCAAAATAGCTCTCAGTTCTTAAGTAGAAGTAACTTCCTTGCTGCATGCAACTTGAAAAACTGGTGGGTGGAGGAAAGGCTGGTCCTTGTCTTACAGACATGCAACTGAAAGAAGAAAATGAGGGGGAGAGAACAGACTCTGTGCTGTATTTTTGGTGCAATCACAGCGTCAGAATTGTCATGACAATCAAAACTGTTTTTCTCTTCGTAATCTTTAAACTGTGTACTTCATTTTAAGGTCATGCTAAGATGCATTATTAAATTCACTGTTTGCCTTCCCTTCTATGGTTGTGGTTTTATCTTCAGGAAGAGACTTGCAAAACAGCCCTGGATTTATTCCAGATCTCCTTCCTTAAGGGTGCCTGGGAGTGCACAGGCAGAGAGCATCCCAAGCAGTGCTGCATCCACATGGACAGTCACACTCTCAGCATGTGGGGCTTTAACCTCAGGCCATCGAGCTATTTTTGGTGATGAGAAGTTACAAATGAATGACCCAATGCTTGGCATACTTCAGATCTGCATGAGACACATTCTGCTTGGAATGTTTCCTTTCTGAGAGTCAGCACCAAATACAGATGAGTAGTATTTCTTTTGGAGATGGCCTCGTGGATGTCTGCCACACAGGAAATTTCACATATGGGTTATTCTAACAATCTTGCCATCATTTCATCAGCAGTACTAGCAGTTGTAAAGAGGATATTATCCAAGCCAGTAACTTTTATGGCCATATTAAAGTAGCATAAAATTAATTATCTTGATGCAATAGCCTAAACTTGCTTTTTGAACTCTGCACGTGCACTTTCATATTCTAAAATCTGCCCTGGTGCAGTCATGGAGATGGATGTAAGTAAACCAGATACTGGAGCCTCTTGTTGTGTAATTTGTCACCTGCAGGTCACCAGTCCCCTTCTTAATTCTCTTGAGCATAGCTGCTGTATGTGGACTTGCTGACTAAAGAATTGTAACAAGGAATGTGACATATCCAGCCTTAATAAACAGCAGAGTAGTGATTCATCAGGTGCTGAATAACAACAGCCAGTGGATGTGTGAGACTTAGGGAGGAAGCATCTTACTGAACAGGCTACTCTTGTGTCATTGTTGATTTGTGCTTCTCAAACACTCCTTGGGTGGAGGGATGACTTTGAGCTAAGAGATGACTTTCTGCACTCTCTTCCTTCTTGCTGTTCTGTTTAAGCCCTGTGCTTTGGGTCTTAAGCAAGAATTACACCATTGAAACGCTGAGCATGAAGTGTTTTAGCATGGCAAGAACTGGAGTTATGCATTCCAAGTGGGTATTTAACTTTCTGCTGTATTATGTGTTCCCATAAATGGCCAGAGTAGGACAAAGCAGGTTAGTTGTGGAGCCTGAAGCAAGCAGTGCTGCTTTTCTATCTTTAGATCTGAAACTTCCCAGTGCTTTGGGCAGAAATAACCCAAGCCAGACTCTCACAATCACCTCTTGCTCAAATCTCTAATTCAGAAGGTTTCACCCTGCCATTTGTTTGCCTTGCAAAGCACTTCCACATTTTAGTTACACTGAAGTTATAATTGACCATTTTCAAGCCAGCTAGAAAAGCTAATTTTAATTTTAGGGAAAGGGATCCAGGCCTTACTTCTGTAGGAACACATGCTGCCTGATCAGGTAGTGTTCTCTGGGCTTAAATCAAACTCCTGTCCTTAGATGTTGTTTAAGCCTGCAGGATATGGGAGTATCTATAACAGAGCCAGATCTTCTTCCCCCTAGTCCTGTAATTAAAATAGAGCCTCTGCTAAATGTAAGCTTTTTGGTTGTTTGTGATTTAATATTATTTTTGCTTGTTCACTAAGTGATTTGCCTGAGACAGCTGTATATATTTAGAAAAAAAAAAAAGGTCTTCAATATTAATTAAAGTTTAATCATGTTTTGCTCTCCCATTGCATTTTTAATTCTTTATGTGGTCAGTGTAGCCACTTCTTTCTTCCTGAAAGATTTCTTCCTCTGCTCAACTTCACTGTTTGACATAGCAACAAGTAAATATTTCTCAGTAGCAGAACTCATTGAAGTTTCTGTTAGGCTATCAGCTGTGGACTAAATTAGTGAAACATTATAATGGCTAATGCACTACTGTATAATTAATTAATCATTGTTCAGTAACTAACTTCAAATTTGTAAGTTACTTCTTAAATACAGTGTGGTTGTCTCATGGAACTGCAAGGTTACAAAAATGGCTGTCACAGGGGAGCTGCAGTAATTTTGCTGCTGGAATGAGTCTCTCTGGGCTAGAAATGTGTTCTAATGTTCCTGGGCCTTGTTGACAAGAGGTAGCAATGCTGAACATAAGGTCAAAAAGAATTCTGCTACTTTTCTGTTTCTAAAGTAAAGGGAAATGTCAATATTAAAGTACCTTGTTTAGTATTCTCCTGCCTTTTTCCTCTTTGACTCCTGTACCACCCCCCAAAAAAAAGCAAATTTCTTTTCTCACCTTCTAATGCTCACTTTTTTTTTTCTTTCCCCATTTGCAGTCAGTGGAAATGAAAGTAGGTTATTTCCTTACCATACAATTTTCATCAACAGGCTAAGTCTATCCTCTGATAATGATTAAATTTGGAAAATAACCTGACAATAATCATCTTGATAATGTTTAACTAAATTTTGCCATGCCAGGCAATACCCTAGGTAGCACTTCGTGTGTACTGCTATCCACAGCCTCTTAAAATTGCTTTTTATGGGACTTTTTACTTGTTGTGAAAAGGTATAAAAAATTGTTACTCCTCAAAAGAGCTTTTTAGATTGTCATATTCTCCAAGAAGTAGCTACTTGGAAATTTTGGATAAGCAAGTAGGTGGCTGTGGCACCTGCCTCTTATCTCTTCATATTCCTTCAATTTTGTCTTTTAAATATACACAGCTGGTACTGCTCCTCTCACTGTACCCTGAAATCTGGCTGTGCTGTTATATTTCCTGTCCCTAATTGTGAATGGCTGGCACTGAAGAGATGAGAGAGGGGTGGATGGGTGGGTGTAGCCACACGATGACAGCTTTCAGTTTCTCTTCAGCAGTTTACAGCTTGGTGCTAAAAACACCAAACTCGTGGGTTTTCATCATGGACATGATGGTCCTCATGGGATCAGGATTCCCTTCCAAAGGATCCCCTTCCACATCAGAATAATCTGTGATTTTAGGAATAGAATCAAGACAAAATGAAGAGAATCAGGTATTTCCCTGCTGCCATACCCAGGGAGTGGCAGAGCAGCCTCAGCTGATGCTTTAAGGTGCTGCTGAGGAGTTTCCTGACTGGAGCTGGCCTGTGACTCAAAAGAGCTGAGTCAGCAGGAAGCTGCAGTAGTAAATTCAGTCTGAAGCCCTGGAACACGGAATTCAGGCTGACTCAGTGCAGCAGCTGTTCCTGTTGCCTCAGGAGGAGGCACAGAAGGAGGCTGCTGTCCCTGCCATGACTAATGGTGGCTCAGGCTGGCCCCTTCTGTCCCAGCAGGAGCTCAGGTAGCCTGAACTGACACAGGCAGAGCCTTTCCTCTGTCACAGAAATGAAGTAGAACTTGTCCTTTGTAATCCTGGTACAAAGGAGACTGGAGAAGGCCAGGTATATTCCAAAGTACCTCTATAAAAATCAATCTGTAAGGGAAAGTTTCTGTTTTAAGGGCTGGTGAATGTGAGTGTGTAGTCCTACAGCTGAGGAGTTTGATTCATTACACAAATATGCATTTTAGATTAGCAGGGCCTTTAGAATTTTAACTGCATGTACAAACAAGACTTCAGTTTTAACTGAGGTTTTAGGTGGTGAACAGAACAGTTTATAACCTTATAGAATCACAGGGGTTAGAATGGACCCTCAAAGATCTCACTGCACTCCCCTGTCATGGGCAGGGTCACCTTCCACCACACCAGGTTGTTCCCAGCCCCGTCCAACCTGCTCCTTCAAACCTTTGAAGTGACTAGAAGAGGCAGCCTGCTTTCCTAGGAAGTGGGGAACGACAGCAGCAAAGGTTGCTTTGAACTTCTGGAAAGGTTAACAATTGATGAAGCTGATTCAGAAGTGTGTTAAGAAATTACAGCTGAATAAAACAGTTTAAAAATAGTTTGGTTCTTCAAGCATTAATTCCAGTTACACTGCTTAATAGCTCTCACCACTTTAGAACTTAACACAGGCACTGTTTTAAACTGTGTTAGTTTTTAATTCCTCCTACTCCTCCACTAACCAGACTGTGGCTGTGAACAAACTGCAAACTCTGCTATTGGTTCATCAAGGAAGAANTTAGGCTTAGTACTTCACATTACCATCCCTTTTCCTGAACTCCTGGTTGTTTCCTAGGCTCTTAGGAGCTGTGCATCACCTTAAACTGTGACCTGCAGGTAGAGCTGGCCATGTTCATCTCTTCTGCCACGAGCAGTCACAGACTGTGGCTGCAAACTGCAAACTGTGCTATTGGTTCATCAAGGAAGAACAGAGTGCTAGCTTTTAATATTAAACTGTGCAGCAGAAACAAGAGACTTGTCTAATGTCTGAACAGATTGGGGTTTTTTTCCATAGCCTGGCTCAAATGGAGTACTCTAGGAAGCAACAGCACCCTGATAATGTCTTTCCTGTATATTTTGAAATAAAAGCTAAGAGACAGTAAAATGGAAAATTTATTAGTGCAAGTTGGTTTCTTCCAACAAGTACACAACAGCATCCCATGCATAATGCATTATAAACAAACCTGGTCTAAGATAAGAAAAGTTGGACTTGTTTTGGAGTAACAATGTGTTACATATTGTCATCATCTGACTCATCTTCCTCTTTCAAAGATTCCTGTTTAAAAAAAGAAAGTGTAATTAAAGAATAGCCTAACAGTTGTCTCATAATTCAGCCTGCAATAAACAAAATGAGCTTTGCTGCAGCCCCACACCCCTCTCACTGTGTCCAAACCCCTGCAGTCAGCAGGACAGCTCCCATCAGTACATCCACTTTTGAAGGAGAAAGACCCCACTTGTGGCAGGCTCAGAATGAACAGTTTCTGAGAGCAAGAACTATCCCTGGGTTACACTGTAGCCTTCCCTGCTGTCCCTTCCCAGGAACAGCAGCTACCACTGAGGGGATGGGAGTTGGAATGATACATTTTCCAGGCAGCTCAACAGTTTGTCAAGTGGAGCACTGAGACAGCACTGGAGTCAGAACTTACCTTGGCATATTTTTCTGCTTCTTCTCTGATGTCTTTGGGAACAATTTCGTGTTTTCCATTGGTTACTGCCAATAAAAAGAGTGTGTCTTAATTACAATTCACACAAGTACCCTGACATACAGAGTGAATTTAAGAAGCAATGTTTTACTTTAAGTACAAAAAGTTACAGATTTTTTGGAGTGTTTATAGAAATTACAGAAATGCATTACTTTCTCCAACCCAGCTGAGTTCCAGCTCAAAAGCTTTATCCTTTACTTCATCGTGAACTATGTAGATTCTGAAAGGAACAGACAAAGAACAGATTAGAACAGACTGACCAACAGGCTAAATATACTTTGTTCCTGTCACAGATCTCTTCTGTTGAAGTATTCTTATGATTAATAGAAGCTCTCCCTGTGCCTTCTCCCCACCAAGCACCATCAGAGAATTTTCCAGGCTTACTGCTAGCCTACCACCACATTAAATCCTTACAGCCAAGATGCAGGTTGACATGTTCAAGTTGCCCTGAGTGGAACAAACATTAAGATTTAGATACTGCATCATCACTGCCTGCTCCTGCTAGATCAGTTAAAACACACCTTGGAGTGTCCTGCGTTTCCCCAGTCAACCTTGCTTCAGTTTACACTTAACACTAAATCCCAACACCACAGTATCTTGTGTCTAATCAGAAGTCTGAACATAAGATTTCCACTGTGGTGCTTATGGCAAACATGGAAATGGGAATTTAAACTCCCAAGTGGTATCACAGGATATACAGTGCCACCCAGACCACTAAAATCACTGCTTAGGCTGTGGGATAAAAATGCTAACACTGCAATAACAAAATTATTTGATTCATGGCAGAACATAGGCAAACAAAGAACAATCCTGGGCTGAGACACTCAAAACAGCAGAACTCCCAATAACCTGTGGCATCACTCTTTAAGAAGCCTGCATTTTGTGTTTCTTAGTTTGTTTCAGAAAGCACTACTAAGTCAGAAGTTGGAAAATACCAGCAATTCCTACCCAGTGTGGAAACCTTGGAGACAGTGGAGGAAGGCAGGATACCTTCAGCAGCACACTTCCAGTGAAGTATTGTGAAACAAATACAAAGACTGAAGTGACCACTGGTGTCCAGGGAAATGCCCCTCTGTGCTTGCAGACCCTCCTGTCTGTTAGCTGAGGTGATCTCTAGGCCTTTCTCATGTTTCAGCTGGTTACAAGCCATTTGCAACAAACTGCACCTTTACAAGCTCCTGAAGAAATCACTGCTCTGGCCTGTGCCTGGTATTCTAGGTTCAAAAGTTACTAAAATCTTTGCCATCTTGCTAAATCCTACTAAGGAACTGAATTTGAGCTAAAAAACAGACCCCTGTCTAGAGCTGCTGCAGTTTGAGCTGAAGCAGAACTAGAACAGAAGTGTTTTCAGTATTAGAAATTATTTAAAAATGTCTAATAATACAGCTATACTGTATATATTCATTTTTAAAGTTCTACTTTGCTTCTTCACCAAGCACTTGAGTCTTTTTTTTTAGGCTGGGTCCAAGACCTCAGCATCATTTGTAGGCAGCTTCTCTCTGAAGCATCAGGTCATTGTTCAAACAACTCTTACTTCAGAAGCAGCACACCAAGAAGTTTCCCTTCATCTGCCACCTGGTTTAAATATTTTAAAACCAGGGATTAGAGTCAGACAATTTAAGACACAATACCCAATTTAAAAGGAACAGCCTCAGTTTGAAACCAAAGCAAGCTCACCAGTCTGGATTTTTGTCAAGTTGGAAAAACAGGTTGGAGACTTACATTTTTGCAACTTCTTTAACAACATCACGGCAGGTCATTTCCTTCATCTGTAGGCAAAAGACAAACAGATCTAAGATTTCTGTTAAGAGAATATAAATTTTCCACAAGGCCAGAACAGGAGAGGCTGTGCACGTGCCTGATGAGCTTTATGTTTAGTAGGCAAAGTAACAGAAAAGGCCAGAACCACGTTTCTTCTTTACAATTCATCTTCCAGCCTGCTCTATGCAAGTCATTCTTCCAGGGAAGAATATTACAACTGACAGATTCTAGGAAAAAAATCCTACTTGGAAATTCCCCAGTTTAAAGCACTCACCAGCTGAAATCTTAGAAGCTACACTGGTGGTGCTGGCATCCTAAAAGCTTGGCTTGTTCCTGGATGCTTTATGTTCAACAGCTATAAAATAACCACAGGGGAGAGCCACCATACATTCACATGTAATACTGGTATTCCTTCTGGGCTGCATAGTAATACTTCTGGTCTTACCAACATTTTATGCAAGTAATTTTGAGGTTTAAATAATGCCCCAAGAGAGTACTGTTTAACAACCATCTGCCTGCCTGAGCAAGGCATCAACATCTCATTTCATATTTTCTCAGTTGTATCACAGTCTTTTGGCAGCTTCACAGTTAATCAGAACAAAAGCTGGTGCCAATTTCCACAACATAATAAACTTGTCTTTTATAGGTCAGTCTTCCAAGTCTCAAACTAATTTCAAACTCTTAGTATGGAAGGTAACTGTGAGGCACTGGTGAAGGGGTTAAGATGACAAGAGTTCATGTGGAGTGTCACAGCCCTTTCGGGGGTGAAGCAACAGGCCAGAGAAGAAATGCCTATTCCTGATTAGACAAATGTGCCATCACAATCCCATCTGGAGAATTTCCCTAAACAGAGACCCACTGCCTTTGTGACACTCAGTCCAGAACAGAAATAACTTGGGTCACACACACAATATGATACATTCATGCATATAAAGTTAGCAGTCAAACAGGAAACCCTAAAATTCTACTACTGTTATGCATATTTACAAAAAAAGAAAACTGAAGTCAATTTAATTTCTGCCATTATCCTTTTTCCCATCCCAGGTATGCTAATTAATAATAATAATAATGATCATGTCCATGTATCAAAAAGCTCTAACAGTATCAGAGCTGCAGGAGATCAAGAGATTAAAGCAGTCTCCACACAAGTTTTCCCACAGCTGAGTTTACAGACAATAAAATGCAAGAGATGTGATCAATGCAGGGTTTTCTTCTTGCTCCCTCAGCTACACCAGAGTTTCACCCACTGTATCCTCCCCAGCCACAGGAGCTGCTCTGCAGTGCCCCAAGGCAGGTTTAAATCCTGACTCCCTGCTTGCCTCTCCCTTTCCAGCTGCAGTTCTCTTCCAGCAAACAAATCTTAGCTGACTCTAAGCTGGATCACCCCACAAACCTTTTGTACTTCTGGGTTTTCCCATCTTAGCTTTGACAAATTTATCTTGTCAAAATCAGCTGTGACCTGGAAACTTGCCCAGTCCACAGTGAGCAAAAGTTACTGGGCTGGGCTCACCCCACAGAGCTGGGACAGGGTCCCACACTTGCAGTTACTGGGGACACTGCACACACACCCCTGAATAAAACCCCTGCAGCTGGGCCCTGTGCCACACCTCTGTTCCATGTGCTGCTTTCTACAGCTCTGCTGGGGAGTTCCAGTAATTCACATTAGTAACTGCAGAAGTTTTGGAACATCTCAGCACTGCACAGAAAATTAATTATTTGGAGTAAATTGTGTGTTACCCAACACAGTGCTGTCTTTTGCCAATATGCACACATGGGAACTGAAATGATGATAAAGATCAAATGATCATGCAGGCTTCCTACCTTTAATTTGGTATTCAAGCATCTCAACCAGATTCAAAATTGAGTGAATCAAGTCTAGAACATTCTAATTTTTCCTGTAATTTTTCAGTCATGGTGCTACAGCACCATAAATAGGCTATTCTTAAAACTATAACAATCATATAAACTCTGCATCTTTCCATGAACAGTTGTGACATCCCTCTGCAGACCAAAAAAAGATACATTTATAACAGAGTATCACATAAAAAGTACATGAGAGAGACCAGGAAAAGGATTTGGTTCCATGTTGTCTCCAACTCCAAGGGTGTCAGATACTCAACACTTGAGCAAGATGGAAATCTTTCAGGATTCTAACATAACTTCAAGCAGTTAAAGGGACACTTCAATACCTTTTTGGTTGTCTTCTCTCCACAGACCAGTTTGTCTTTAACAAGAGCAGCCTTTCTGAATTTGTTCAACAAAAGAATCATCTAAAACATTTGGGCAAAAATAGCTGCAGCACCCTGCACAATGCTGCCCTATGGTTTTCATTCAGAATGAAAAACATATTTATATTTTTATATTCACTCACTTACTTAGCTCACTGGCAAATGTACAAGGAAATATTTCACCTGCTTCTCCTGCATTTTATGTATTTCAGGCACCCAAAAGTTACCATGATAAACCAGGAATATTTGTCTTGAGACAGCACAACACTGTTACATCATACCTGAAGTTTCTCTATCTCTGTTTTTGCAGCCTGCCTGGCTTTACCAATGGCACAACCCCAATAACCCTAAAACAAAAACAAAAGAAAGAAACAAATAAACAATATGCAAATGTAATTAAATACCAGACCCTCTACTCCTCTTACTCAGCATATGACAACCCTACCTTACTCACACTGAGGCCAAAAACTCTTGGTATTATTCTCTCTTGGGGCACATCCCCAAAGTGTTGAACAGAAGCCAATTACTACATCAAGTACCACCACTGTTGGTAGAAAAGTGCTCAGTAATTCCTGGGCAGAAATTTATCACTTCAAAATGTTGTAATAGATTTTTAAAATTGCTATTATAAAAAATGGAAGAATAAACTGGAATTAGTTTGAAGAGAGAAGTTCTGCAGGAACTACAGAAGTTCTGCAGGATCCAAGCAAACCCCAAGCTAAACCCACCTAGTGTGCAAATACATTTGAATTGTAAGCACATAAAAATTAAACATTTCTACTTCTCTCAACAGCCATAGTACTGGATACACTGCAAGAAAATGTTAAGACATCCAGCAGTATGGGTGTGCATTGACCTGTGTGTAACACACAGCTGAAAATGCAGCACTAACAACAATTAACAACCATTCTATTTTGATTGGGTTTGCTGCTGGCAGGCTGTGCCAGAGGAACAGGCCTCTGAAGTATTCAGAGAAGGGGGTATCACTACAATTCTTGCCTTTTTAGTGCAGTGCATGGGAGTTTTCACTGGACATAGCCACGTGGAGAACTCCCAATTTCTGAGAGACAAGTTTTGAACTCACTTCTCAGACTGCACTTCTAAGAAATACACAATGTTTGTTTAACTTTAACCTGCAAATGAGCAGCAGTGATTCACCAGAGATCTTCCCAGGCAAAAGGAGAAAACAACAGCAGCTCTTTTGGAAGAACACTTAATATTTTCCCAACCAGAAACTTTTAAAAGAGGAACTTATGCTAAGATGGGAATATTTTTGACACTCACGTATGAAACTCCTGATGGATCAATCATGTACAGTTGTGCACCATCATCACTGTCATAGGATCCTAACATGAAACTGGAGGAGGAAAGAGAAATTAAAACCTTTCCTTTTAGCAACACACCCAAAACTATAGAGGGTTTCCTACATCCTTCCTGGAGCAAAACTCCTCCTGTCCTGCTACGCTCTATAGAGCAATTTGCCTCACAACAGCACCTGCACATTGCCAGAAACATTTTCCTGATCAGTGACCTGGCAGCAGATCTGTGTTTATCAGTCCCTTCATACCAGAATCACACAGGAGCTGTAACCTGGAGCTCTTTAGGTGTCAGGGCAAGCAGGATGATTGCAGAGGGAAGTTCTGCTTTCACCACCATCACAGACTGAATGGCACAAACCCTCTAACTTTAAAAATCAGGGACAAATTAACCAGCTCTGTAGAAGCCTGGCAGAGCCTTATGGGAATCTGAATTCCTTACCTGAGGTGTGACACATACACAAAAAGAAAGGGGAAGGGATTCATTAGGACATGAACAGTGGGTTACTAATTCCAGGTTTCAGAAAAGAACTCAATTAAAGCAGTTCCAGCAACTGTGAATTGAAAGATATTTACAAATAGGGTTTGTCTTAGGGCAAGACTCACCTGCACCCAAAAGGCCTGACAGCACTGTAGAGGGTGTAGGCATGCACATACATGGCCACTCTGTCTGCAAGATGCTGCGTGGAAAAAGGAAAAATCAAACACTAGAATTGCTCATTTACAGAAATAAGGAATAAAATTCAATTCTCATGTCAAGAATAAAAGCCAAAAGCCCTGGGAGCTGCAGTGGTCTCTCACCTTGAGGGGGATGTCATAGCCATAGTTAGACCTAAAGTTGGAAGCCTCTTCCCGGGCGATGTCTGCCAAGGAGCGAGCGTCTGCCAGGAGCCCCGCGACCGCCTGCAACGAGAGCAGCACAGACACACCTGGCAGGAGCTCCTGGATCCACTGCCCATCTGCCACCAGCCCCACAACAGGCCAGGATCAGCAGGTATTAACAGAGCTCTTCTCTAGGAACATCAGTGACCAAAGTTATCTTTGTGTTAATTATCATCTTGTGATTTACCATGACTACACCAACCCAACCAATCCTTCACAGCTTGTGTATTCACCAGGTTTCTCTCATAGCAACCACGCCCTGACACCCTTCTGACACTATTATAGACAGGCCAGTCCTCCATACACCAATCTTTAAGGAATTCAGGTGATTTCCACATTGCTGAGAAGAAAATCTCATATGCAGCATGTTTTCCCTGAACACACCTTATTTGGTAACTGTGTAAAAAAGTACCATTCTAACACTTGTGCTTATATTTACATACAAGTCTGAACAACTGGGAAAAGCATTTCTAAAAATTTAAAACAGCCTCAACCTTATACTTTAAATTTGGATTTTATGTATGTTTTAGCGCAAAGAATAAATTATAGAAAACAGTAAAATAAACCACTGGCATTTCTGTACACAGACACATTAACATTACTTCCTTAATCTACTTATTTTTGATTCTCTGATTCATAAATTTGTCCTTTGGGGGAGGTCACCCTACAGTTTATGCAGCCCTAAAATGAAGTGGCTCCTCACCATCCCAACGTGCCGGTCGACATTGAAGAGGCGTTTATTGGACCCCTCCTCGTAAAGCTTGGACAGGACTAATTTCTCTACTCCAAAGACAACCCCATCTTTGCATCTTATCCCAATTGCTGTACTGAAAGACAAGAAAAAGGTCAGTTTCTCACAATGGAAAACACTTCATAAAAAATTACCAAGACAGAAGAAACAGTGACCACGATTTCCCCCAAGGTAGGTTTGTCACAACTCCAGCACTGAAGACAACAAGGGGGTGGAACTAAATGGTTTTTAAGGTGCCTTTCAACCCAAAGATCATCCTGGGATTCTGTGATTCTAATCCTTATCTGGAGCAGACCCCTGGGTGACCCTGCCAATCCATCTCGCTGCCCCTAAAGCACAGCTGGAATTTCCACTTCCCAACATTCCTTCACACACACTCCAGGGAAGAGAGAGACACTCCCAGAGCAGCTGGTGCAGCTTCAACAGCACTGGGATGTCCTCCATGTCTTGAGGAATCCTCAGGAAGCTGATACACATTTACAAGGAAGGTCCTGAGCATGCCTCAATCCACAGCCCTAAAATGGGCTTTTAGATCAGAACTCATTTTAACCACCACAATTTTACCCTCATGTTTCTCTAGGCCAACAGCTTTAAAAGAGGCCAAAAGAGCAGATATTTGATGCAGGTATTTGTATCTTACCTGCTATTCTCCACAGCTTTCATAGCATATTCCACTTGAAACACTCTGCCATCTGGGGAAAACGTGGAGGCTGACAGGTCATACTGGAAAAGAAGAGACAATTCTCAGGAAGAAAAACCCACACAATAGCACAGCATTTGCAGATCAAGCCTATTTATTTAAAAAACTGAAGCCTGTCACTGCCAGAGATGGTGTGCAAGTCCCCACAGCAGGCTGACCCCTTACATAAGATGTAGAAATAGAAGAAAACAGAGACTAAAAGGCAGGAGAGGCCATTTCATCAGTGCTGGATGTACCCACACTGCAAATCCTGGGTGTGAAATCCCCGAGCATTACACAACACTCCAAACCTACGGGAGCTTTTGCCTGCCTTTACATTGCATAAAATCACAGAGGGGTTTGGGCTGGAAGGGACCCAAAGGATCATCCAGTGTCACCCTGCCATGGGCAGGGACACCTTTCACTATCCCAGGTTGCTCCAAGCCCAGTCNTCACGCCGCACTCACCCCGGTGCCGATGGAGCTCATGGCGGCGCCGCTCGCAGCCCGTCCCGCTCCCACCGCCCAGCAACGCGCGCTCCCATTGGCCGCCGCGCCGCACTGCCGGGGTGACGTCACTGTGTTCTACGTTGAATTATATGTAACATGACGCGACCCTTCAGCGCCCGGCTAGCTCAGTCGGTAGAGCATGGGACTCTTAATCCCAGGGTCGTGGGTTCGAGCCCCACGTNCTATTTATTTAAAAAACTGAAGCCTGTCACTGCCAGAGATGGTGTGCAAGTCCCCACAGCAGGCTGACCCCTTACATAAGATGTAGAAATAGAAGAAAACAGAGACTAAAAGGCAGGAGAGGCCATTTCATCAGTGCTGGATGTACCCACACTGCAAATCCTGGGTGTGAAATCCCCGAGCATTACACAACACTCCAAACCTACGGGAGCTTTTGCCTGCCTTTACATTGCATAAAATCACAGAGGGGTTTGGGCTGGAAGGGACCCAAAGGATCATCCAGTGTCACCCTGCCATGGGCAGGGACACCTTTCACTATCCCAGGTTGCTCCAAGCCCAGTCCAACCTGGCCTTGGACACTTCCAGGGATCCAGGGGCAGCCACAGCTTCTCTGGGCACCCTGTGCCAGGGCCTCACCACCCTCATAGGGGTAAATTCCTTCCCAATATCAAACCGAACTTGGGACTCTTTCCCTGTGAACCCGCATTACTCTGTGATATCACTACAGCTCCCATCAAGACACCCTCCTCTGCTTCCCTGTAAACCCTCACTTAATTTAAACGTACGGATCACAGAAATGTATTTGAAATGCATAGAAGTATATTATGTAGAAGGGCATAATAAGTATATTATCCCGGAGCCCGCCCCGCCCCACCGCCGGTTCCCCGGGCCTGCCGGGCCGCAGTGACTCAGCCGCCCGCAGTGCCCCGGAGCNAATTTTGAACCCTTCGAAGGGTACCGGGCAGTGAAACGCCGCTCCCTGAGGGAAGAGCCCCATGCGAATACACGCGGGATAACCTTAAACGTGAGCTGTAAACTCTGCGTCGATGGGAAAAGCAGCTTTTTAAGTGACTGCATGTAGGAATGACATGAGCAAAATAAAGTGGGAACCGTGAGGAGCTGGGATCCTAAACATGGGGTCCCAGAAAATATTTTTTAATAAACAAAGCAGGAAACAAATGTAAACTAAGCTGGAGCTCTGGGCTCCCTCGTAGATAGAGAGGAATTACAGAGATACCTGGATAAAGGAGAGCTGTGCATGCACCTGCCATAGGAAATGTAACGGAGCCAGTGTGGGATTCTCAATCTAGGATTGGGGCAACCCTGGTTAAACACACGAATGCCAGGAGAGCAGCCGGAGCAGCCCCACGGGAAGAGATCTGGGCGGTTGTAGTAGGAGGAAATCCTTCCTTGTGAGGGAGGTGAGGCTCTGTGGCTGCCCCTGGATCCCTGGCAGTGTTCCAGGCCTGCTGGACAGGGCTTGGAGCACCCTGGGGATAGTGGAAGGTGTCCCGCCCATGGCAGGGAGGAACTGGTTGGGCTTTAAGGTCCCTTCCAACCCAGACCATTCTGGGGTTCTGTGGTTTGCACTGGTCCATCACTGAACAGGCTCTCCAGGGAAGTGATCACAGCCTGTTGGAGTTCAAGCAGCATCTGGACAATGCTCACAGCCACAGGATTTACTTCATGTAGTCCTGCAAGGAGCAGGGAATTGCACTCCACGAGCCTCAGGGATCGCTTCTGATTTGAGACAATCTGATTCTCTGAAAAGGATGAGGGAATGAGATAAAGCCGCTGTCCCCAGGGACCTGCTCCTGCTGATGCAGCAGGGACACAGACAGAGCACAATGGGCTCGTGCATATTCCAAAATCCTCCTCCAGTCAGCCGGACTCACCTGGAGCTGTTTGCAATCGGCCAACACCAACCTGCTGGAATGGCACCCAGTCCAGAATCGGGAACCTCTGAGGAAAACCCTCCAGTTACTGCAGGGGTTTGTGTGTGTCCCTGTCCTTCCTGCTAAACCAGGCAGGCTCACTGGGAATTTGTCTGCTGGGAGGATCACAGATCCCTCAGCTGTGCCAGGGAGGGAAGAACTGCAACACTTAGCCTGGAAAACCCAACCATTTCTACACCATTACACATTCAGGGTGTGACCTGAGGGCTTTCCTGGGCACACCATTAAGAGTCCTTCTCACCCCTTCGATGAAATAATAACCTGCCTTAGCAGGTCCCAGGACTCTGCACTCAAGCCAGCAGTAACACAGGAGTGAGGAATTCTGTCCCTGCCAGCTGAGGCTGTTCAGCGATGCAGAAACCCCACAGCAGGAGATCTGAGTGGGCAGGAGGAAGCTGAGGTGGCAGAACACGCTGGGAGAGGTCCCAGGGTACGTGAGCACAGCAGCACAGAAATACCCCCAAAAAGGGAAGGGCCAAGAATATCCTGAATTGCCTCAGCTGCAGTCTGCTGCAGCTCAGGAAAATGACATCATTGCACCACCACCACCACCGGCTCTGTAGCAGTTTCATCTCCTGACTCCTTCCCACTGAGAAGAGAAGGAGCTCCCACAGCTCCATGGGACTCGTGTAGATGGCAAATTCCTCTCTCAGGAAGCTCTGGCTCTGCTCTTACTGAGGTAAAATATAACCTGCACCCCAAATCACCCAGATTGTGACTGAAAATGAGCAGCACAGCTCAGGCTGCATGCTCTGTGCACCTAAGGCTGGCTCTCTGTGCCTGGCAATGAGACTGTGTCCATTTATCCAGCCTGGAACTGCATCAGGAGCTGATCCCTGAAACACCAGCCTCATCCCAGGACTATAAAAACTAACGGCACCTGTAAAGGTAAATAAAGCATGTAGGAAACACACTGACACAACCGTGCAGGAGTTACTGAAGTGCTGTAGCACATTCCCTGTGCCAGGGCTCACCAGAAGAGGATTTCTTTAAATATCTGTTTGATTTGCAGAGTCGTGCTCCAGGCACACAGCACGTGGGCAGATCTGTCACAAAAAGCACATTTGTGCCAATAAAAGACTTTACCAGCCCAAAAAATGTTATTTTTATCTTCCCAAATTTGAAGCAAAAATTGCTCCTCAGGGTAGGATTTAAACCTCAGTAACCAGCATTCACCATGCAGCCACTGAATCAAGTTTGACCTCACAACTGTTTATAATTAATTTATAATAATTTATAATCTTACATGGCTGAAATCTTTCTTGGAGGAGACAAAGGGAGAAATTTTAGCTCAGCACCATGAGAGAATTACAGACAGAAGAATTCTGTGCTAAAACTCTTAAAACAGGGGAAATAATGTTCCACTACCTTTGCTGAACAGCCCCAAACCATTTCTTCACATGTGATTCAAGAGTGGAATACTTTAATGAAGAATTTGGGACAAAAAATTCCCACAGATGTTTCCCTAGTGCTGTTCATTCTTCTCAACATGCTTAAAATGAAAAATATCTTAAACCAAGTTCTCTCAGCAATGCCATTTACTATACAGATAAATAATAACTCAGTAGGGAACAGCTGGTGAAGGGACAGAATTTCTCCAAAACAAGACAAAAGAGCAGAGGAGTTGCCAGAGTTCAGTTTGTAAACTATAACTGGACAGGGTTTTAAATAGTATTAGTGCCTACACCCTGACAACACCCACACTGTTCATATTTAATAGTGTTACACACAAATTAATGAACAACAACAACAAAAAAACCAAACAATGCACATGGATGTAGCTGGAACAGGGCAGAATCCTTGTGTGGATTTAGGTGCTTATTTCTCTGTGGAAAAAGCCCTTTTCATCAGTGGTGGGGGTGCTTTTCCAACATCAAACATCATTTCCAGAGGGGGGTTGTTGAGGCAGCACCAGTCAGGGATCCGGCCTGTCTGGCTGTAATATTCCTTGGACACAGAGCGGCTCCCAAGGATGTCCTGGAGTGCTCCAAAAATGGCTCCTAAGTTATTGGCAAAGAAAAAAAAAATTGCATTAATTCCATTTAGAATTTCTCTTTCTACTTCTTCCCATCAAGAATCCCAACTGGGATTGTTTAGCTCTGCCCCAAAATTTGAAGGGATGAATGGATATTGCTGGTTTCCTTTTCAGTAGCCCATTTAAGTCCAAACTTCCTCCATTTATATCCCTGGAAAGTAATGGAAAACAAGGAATCATCTGCTCTCTGCTATCAGCAAACCTGACTTGGTTGACTCACTTCTTACAACAAAGTTGTTGTTTTTAAGCATTTCAACATTTTAAGCATTTTAAGCATTTCAGCCTAAATTTCTATTTTAAGCATTTCAACCAAACCCCATTGTGTTCAGGGCAGTTTTTACCCCCAAAAAGTTGCCCCACAAATTCACACCAGCTGTGAGAAGATTCAGCCCACAGCAGCTGGCCAGGAAAGGAAAGCATCCCAGGATTTGGTGCACAGAAATCGTTCTGGTTTGCTAACCCTAAATATAAAAGGTTTTATCCACTACAAATCCCACTTGGAACAGGTTATTTTTTCACCCCTGCTTCCCAGTTGTCCCCATTCTTACCTCCTAGCCAGGCCACGCAGTTGGATTTGGCAGGGGGAGTGTGGATCCTGAAGGTTTTAGTGGCAAGAGCTTCCTTGTACTTGGGTTTCTCCACCAGGTGTCTGATCTCAGCCATGAGCCTGTGCAGGAAGCCCGGCAGCATCGCTGTGCCCCCGATCACCACCAGGTTCTCTGCCAGCTGCTTCCTGGTGTCTATTGGGCACTAAAGCAGACAGGGACACACAGAAAAACCCCAAAGAGGTCAAGCTGCCTGAGCCTGAAGCCATTCAGAAGTCTCTGAAGAAATTCAGCCCATTTCTATGCCCACCAATTGCTGTTTTCTCATATTTAGCTGGAAAATAACCAACAAAACGAGAGGAATGCAAGGGAAATGCCTGGAGGTGCAGAGGTGAAGGCTCCAGGCACAGAACTTCTTAAACAATTTGTTTTCATAAAGAATTCTAATTGAAATGGTTGTCATATCAGCCAAGACCATGGCTCTCCAATAAATTGCATCTCAGCAAACTTATTTAAATGGCATCAATAGCTACAGGGAGCCAACTTTAATTACATACATACACCACTACATAATGAAAATTTCCATTTATAGTGGTTTTCTAATGCATTTTTTTCCTAAATATAATAAGAAGTGAAGCATTTGTACATGCCAAGAAAAAAAATTCTGCAATAAATTTAATATACTGACCATAATAAAGATGTCCAAATTAATTTTATTCTAGCACAGGTAAACCAGCAGCCTGCAGGCCTCAAAGTCTTGAGTCATTTTTAACTGCTGGTCCTCTAAGGCTGGAAGCATTCCCTAAACTGTTCCTAATATAAAAATACCTGAACAAGTGAATCCAAGATCAAAGTGGCAACAGATGTCTCTTCATTATCCTGTTCAAAGAGGATTTCCACCACGGAGTCCCTGTGGCACACACAGGCAGTGAGTGTTAATGAGCAGCAAAAGCACACTGAGCTGAACTCAGGCACAGCAGAGCTGGAGATACCCCCAGCCCTCCTGCTGCCAACACTCTGTCACTCCTGTCACACAGCCCATGCAGTGCCAGCAGGGAGGGGACAATCATGGAAGCCTTGGAAAAGACCTTTAAATTCATCACATTCAGCCCTCAGCCCAGCATCAGCACCTTGTTCGCCACTAACACACGTCCCCAAGTGCCACATTCACACGTGTTTTGAACACTTCCAAGGATGGTGACTCCACCACTTCCCTGGGCAGCCTGTGCCAGTGCTTTACAACCCTTTCACTGCAGACATTTTCCCCAACATCCAATCTAAACCTCCCCAAGTCAACTTGAGGCCTTTTACTCTTGTCCTGTCCCTTGTTCCATGGGAGCAGCCTCCACTTGGCTGCACCCTCTTGTCAGGAGTAGTTGCAGAGTGAGGTTTCCTCTGAGCCTCCTTTTCTCCAGCTTAAAATGCCCTGTTCACATCACTAAACCTGTCCTATTATCAGGCTTTGATACTCACTTCTCTCCCCCCATCCCTCCAATCTCTGCTCTCATCTTCCTCTTGGAGCTCTGGAGAAGACATCCCCATTCCCATGATGGGCTTGCACTGTGCCCAGCACACAGCTCTCAATTTAGAGGCATTTCCAAGTGTCTCATTAAAATCCAATTTTATGAAAATTTATGTGCTTTTACAGTTGAAATATATCCTTGTAATGACAAATACTCTGCCATGGTATTTCTCACCTGATGGGGCCAACTACATGGAGAATCTTTTCTCCATCCAAAGGGTAGTCCACGTCTGGAGGCGGTGAGGGACGCTGGAAATAAAACCAAACTTGTATTATTATTTTAGAGCCCAAAAAGGCTGCAGCCACCCCAAAAGAGCAGGAAGAGCTTCACCCTCCACTCACCTCAGCACTGCCATCAATGTTGAACTTGGCTGCCTGGATTTTGAGCCCCCGTTGGAGATCACTCACAAAGCAGGTGCGGACTGTGCAGAGGGGAAGAGGGGGCACAGGTGAGGCCTTGGGGGATCCTTTCATCACCAGCAAAAACAGTCACTGCTCCTCATTTAGAGAAGAACACACACTCCAGGCCCTTGCTGGTCCAAGATATCACCACATAAATGCAAAGAGAAGCAGTCTCTGCACTCCAGCAGAGTGCAGGTGCTCTCTAGACCATGAGTTAAATGAAGCTGACACCAAAATGATGTTGGAAATCCCGCCTGTCCTTTCTCACACAAACCACACAAGATTTAAAGCCAGAGGGATGCTCCTAATGGTGCCTCAAGGTGCCAGGGGTTGTATCCTGCCCCTCACTGCAGGTCTTGCACCACAGCTTCAAATGAGGCATTGCTCATTTTCTAAACAAGCTCCTACCATGCAACATTTTCCTTACTGTAACTCTTCACACCCTGAGAATTCCAGAGGGTTTTTCTGCTTCCAGACAACACTGACTGAGCACAGTCTCATTTGGATCCCAGCTGCTGTTATTATACACTTATTTATTTGTATTTGGCACAGGTGAGCATCTTCCCCACAAACTGCTGTCACAAAGAATCAACCCTTCAAACACACAATTTCATTCCTGGCCTGCTGTCCGTGGTTCCAAAAGATTGCACAGAAAACACAACTCGTCAGAAAATGTGTGCAAGTCCAGGAATCAGAAAAGCAACTTCCATTTCACAAAGCACCAGCTGCATTTACTTTGCACTTGCCTGATGGATTTCTTCCTAATTTGACCCAAGGGATACATACTAGTTACTGTTTGCTAGGAAAACACATCTTTTTCTATCTGTTGCACATGTAACAATTATATGGGAATTCATCCAAATTCTGCCCAAAGAAAGATGCTATTTTTCCTGGTGTAGTAAATATAGTCCTTGTCTCCTCTTGCCTACCTTGATTAACACACCACAATATCTTTAATAAATACTTTTTTTAATTGACTTTAAAGCAGACTGAGCCTTTCTAGTTAATCTATAAACAAAACTACACAACAGTGTCCACCTAACTAAATATATTTAAAAGTTGCAACTCAACAACACAGAGGTTAAAGTGAAAGAGGAATTCAACACCTGTTTTGGTTTTGTTTTCAAATAAGAAGAACAACACAAGTTCATCCCAGAGGTAATAAATACAGCAGAGAAGAGAAATAAATTCCTAAATGTAAAATATTGCACACTTGTTATTACCACACTCTACTGCACAATTTCATACACTAGAATTTCACAAAGCAATTTTACCTTTTATATCCTCTACTATGTCTTCTGGGACTGAGCCTGAAATTAAAAAAAAACCAAACCAAACCTTAGTTTCACTCTTTAATTCTCTTCCTATTTTAAAAAAACCTTTTCTTCTAAGTTTGAATTACATTTAATATATTAAACTTTCACTGACAGCAGCTTTCAAAGACTTCCAAAGCAGAAAAGATATTAAGAACAGAAATAAGTCTGTCTTTGCTCCAAACAGACTGAAAAATTACTGCAGAACTTTTATCTCAGCCTTTATTCAAAACTGTTGTGAGAAGAGGATTATCATAAAAATAATATACTTGTTAAATCACAGAACCACTGGGTTGGAAGAGACCTTCAAGATCAGAGTCCAACCCATGCCTCAACACCTCAACTAAACCATGGCACCAGGTGTCACATCCAGTCTTTGTTTAAACACATCCAGGGATGGTGACTCCACCACCTCCCCAGGCAGGCCATTCCAATATTTTATCACTCTTGCCATAAAATACTTTTTCCTAATATCCAATCTGTATTTCCCTTGGCACAGCTTGAGGCTGTGTCCTCTTGTTCTGTCAGTGCTGCCTGGAGAAAGAGACCAACCCCAGCTGAGCACAGCCACCTTTCAGGAGATTGTAGAGAGTGATAAGGGCACCCCTGAGTCTCCTTTTCTCCAGGCT